>JARWKJ010000006.1:53152892-53535392 GCA_029959095.1 Rhinichthys osculus
TTTATGTGTGTATGTGGTGTTTAATACGCTTTAAGACACACCATGTGTAAGTTCAGCTTTGCTGATTATAGCGGTGGGAGAAAAAAAGAGAATTGAGAATTCCAGAATCGATTCTGAGCTGAGTTTTTAACCAGATGTGCGATGACGTTGAGTTTGCTTTAGAAACACCCGTATTCTGCTTGCTTCCAATTCCTCACACACATACACCACTCGAACCTTCCGTAAAATAATCTTTCATAAAGTTCGGAAAGGTTGAAGCGAATTACAAGGACATTCACGCTTCATTGCACACGCTGTGAGAGACGCGCGCTTTCTGTGATGTTACACTTGAAGTGTGTGTGCGGTCTCGCCCGTCGGTATTTTCCTTACAAATGCTCTACGAAGTCATCATTTATGTGGTTTGGAATGCAGATGACTTTATATTTAAAATATGAACCTCACTAACAGAAGGCTGCTTTCAATGTCAAATGCTGACGCGCGCTTTGTTTGTGAGACTGCTCGCGCATGCGGCCGTGCGACTCCGTGTAGTGCAATTAACGTAAACACAGCCAGTTATGTCTTAAGGGATTAAACGGACAGGACACACCGCATTACTTCTGTCATTTCAAAAGAGATGCGTGCGTGAATGCAGCTTAATAGATCTCCCGCAGTCTATGATGTCATAGTAAAAACAACAGTAAAGATGAAGAAAAATCCCTCACAGTTCTTGAATGGAAAACGTTCAGATCATCTATAGGCTACTGAAAGCTCTTGTTGTTTGTCGTTTGTTATATTTTTCTATGCTCCTCTTTATTATTTGTTATATTAGTTTAAAATTCTTAACATAGGCTACAACTGTTTTAATAAAAACAAATTAATTTGTAATTATTTTTTAAAAAGTACTTAATTACTTATGTAAACTAATGAATTGATAAGGGGGGGAAAGGTAGATAAAGAATCGTTCTGGAATCGGATCGTGAGGTGACCAAAGATTCCCACCCCGAGTATTTCCTCCTTAAAACTGCAGTGAACCAAAGACAGTCTCAAACACACGGTTTGAAATCGCTGGTGTTTCTGACGTCACAAACGACCTTGTAACCAATCAGATCAACGTGTGATCGTCAACCAGTGGATCTCTGAGCTGAGGGAGTGAGTGGAGGCGGGGCTCATCTGCATATTCATAGAACCGCGCATACTAAATGAGGCAAGGGTGTCGAGTTACAATCAAGATAAGGCATGAAGACATTTTCTTTTTACGAAAAAACATTTAAATATGACATTTTGGTGATGAAAGCTGAGTTTGAAGGGGATAGTGGTCGATACAGGGGGACTTTAAACAGCGGCGACTCGTAGCTCTTTCTAGCTAAAGCAAATCCACAAACTAATAAAAGGATTTATTATTTTTTACAAGGTCGTCTGTTGACGGCTGTTGTTACCTCAGGGGAGGAGGGGAGTCAACAAAAAACAAAAAACAAAAAAAAAATTAATAATAGAGTACCGCCACCTCTTTTGGGCCACTTAAAGCACTGGCGGCGAGGAACAGGAACTCCACCAGTGGCAGAGACGGGAGAACTGGTATTGAAGGGTTGGGCTGAGAGTGCAGATTGTGGTTGTGTTGGAGAGGCATTAGATGTGTGTTTGCTGCTGTTGATGGACTGATGCTTCAGCTTTCAGGATGATCCCGTATCCTCTGGAGAAAGGACACTTGTTTTACCCGTATCCGGTGTGCACCGAGACCGCGGACCGGGAACTGCTGCCCAGTAAGAGCTTCTCCTGTGTGTGACCAGAACGGTGAATCTGTGTGTGTTCCTCCTGCGAGACTGAATCTGTGTGTGTTCCTCCTGCGAGACTGAATCTGTGTGTGTTCCTCCTGCGAGACTGAATCAGTGTGTGTTCCTCCTGCGAGACTGAATCAGTGTGTGTTCCTCCTGCGAGACTGAATCAGTGTGTGTTCCTCCTGCGAGACTGAATAAGTGTGTGTTCCTCCTGCGAGACTGAATCTGTGTGTGTTCCTCCTGCGAGACTGAATCTGTGTGTGTTCCTCCTGCGAGACTGAATCTGTGTGTGTTCCTCCTGCGAGACTGAATAAGTGTGTGTTCCTCCTGCGAAACTGAATCTGTGTGTGTTCCTCCTGCGAGACTGAATCTGTGTGTGTTCCTCCTGCGAGACTGAATCAGTGTGTGTTCCTCCTGCGAGACTGAATCTGTGTGTGTTCCTCCTGCGAGACTGAATCAGTGTGTGTTCCTCCTGCGAGACTGAATCTGTGTGTGTTCCTCCTGCGCGACTGAATCAGTGTGTGTTCCTCCTGCGAGACTGAATCTGTGTGTGTTCCTCCTGCGCGACTGAATCAGTGTGTGTTCCTCCTGCGAGACTGAATCAGTGTGTGTTCCTCCTGCGAGACTGAATCAGTGTGTGTTCCTCCTGCGAGACTGAATCAGTGTGTGTTCCTCCTGCGAGACTGAATCTGTGTGTGTTCCTCCTGCGAGACTGAATCTGTGTGTGTTCCTCCTGCGCGACTGAATCTGTGTGTGTTCCTCCTGCGAGACTGAATCTGTGTGTGTTCCTCCTGCGAGACTGAATCTGTGTGTGTTCCTCCTGCGAGACTGAATCTGTGTGTGTTCCTCCTGCGAGACTGAATCAGTGTGTGTTCCTCCTGCGAGACTGAATCAGTGTGTGTTCCTCCTGCGAGACTGAATCTGTGTGTGTTCCTCCTGCGAGACTGAATCAGTGTGTGTTCCTCCTGCGAGACTGAATCAGTGTGTGTTCCTCCTGCGAGACTGAATCAGTGTGTGTTCCTCCTGCGAGACTGAATCTGTGTGTGTTCCTCCTGCGAGACTGAATCTGTGTGTGTTTCTCCTGCGAGACTGAATCAGTGTGTGTTCCTCCTGCGAGACTGAATCTGTGTGTGTTCCTCCTGCGCGACTGAATCTGTGTGTGTTCCTCCTGCGAGACTGAATCTGTGTGTGTTCCTCCTGCGAGACTGAATCAGTGTGTGTTCCTCCTGCGAGACTGAATCAGTGTGTGTTCCTCCTGCGAGACTGAATCAGTGTGTGTTCCTCCTGCGAGACTGAATCTGTGTGTGTTCCTCCTGCGAGACTGAATCTGTGTGTGTTCCTCCTGCGAGACTGAATCTGTGTGTGTTCCTCCTGCGAGACTGAATCAGTGTGTGTTTCTCCTGCGAGACTGAAGCAGTGTGTGTTCCTCCTGCGAGACTGAATCTGTGTGTGTTCCTCCTGCGAGACTGAATCAGTGTGTGTTCCTCCTGCGAGACTGAATCAGTGTGTGTTCCTCCTGCGAGACTGAATCAGTGTGTGTTCCTCCTGCGAGACTGAATCTGTGTGTGTTCCTCCTGCGAGACTGAATCTGTGTGTGTTCCTCCTGCGAGACTGAATCTGTGTGTGTTCCTCCTGCGAGACTGAATCTGTGTGTGTTCCTCCTGCGAGACTGAATCAGTGTGTGTTCCTCCTGCGAGACTGAATCTGTGTGTGTTCCTCCTGCGAGACTGAATCAGTGTGTGTTCCTCCTGCGAGACTGAATCTGTGTGTGTTCCTCCTGCGAGACTGAATCTGTGTCTGTTCCTCCTGCGAGACTGAATCAGTGTGTGTTCCTCCTGCGAGACTGAATCAGTGTGTGTTCCTCCTGCGAGACTGAATCAGTGTGTGTTCCTCCTGCGAGACTGAATCTGTGTGTGTTCCTCCTGCGAGACTGAATCTGTGTGTGTTCCTCCTGCGAGACTGAATCTGTGTGTGTTCCTCCTGCGAGACTGAATCTGTGTGTGTTCCTCCTGCGAGACTGAATCTGTGTGTGTTCCTCCTGCGAGACTGAATCAGTGTGTGTTCCTCCTGCGAGACTGAATCAGTGTGTGTTCCTCCTGCGAGACTGAATCTGAATCTGTGTGTGTTCCTCCTGCGAGACTGAATCAGTGTGTGTTCCTCCTGCGAGACTGAATCTGTGTGTGTTCCTCCTGCGAGACTGAATCTGTGTCTGTTCCTCCTGCGAGACTGAATCAGTGTGTGTTCCTCCTGCGAGACTGAATCAGTGTGTGTTCCTCCTGCGAGACTGAATCTGTGTGTGTTCCTCCTGCGAGACTGAATCTGTGTGTGTTCCTCCTGCGAGACTGAATCTGTGTGTGTTCCTCCTGCGAGACTGAATCTGTGTGTGTTCCTCCTGCGAGACTGAATCTGTGTGTGTTCCTCCTGCGAGACTGAATCTGTGTGTGTTCCTCCTGCGAGACTGAATCAGTGTGTGTTCCTCCTGCGAGACTGAATCTGAATCTGTGTGTGTTCCTCCTGCGAGACTGAATCAGTGTGTGTTCCTCCTGCGAGACTGAATCAGTGTGTGTTCCTCCTGCGAGACTGAATCTGTGTGTGTTCCTCCTGCGAGACTGAATCAGTGTGTGTTCCTCCTGCGAGACTGAATCAGTGTGTGTTCCTCCTGCGAGACTGAATCAGTGTGTGTTCCTCCTGCGAGACTGAATCAGTGTGTGTTCCTCCTGCGAGACTGAATCAGTGTGTGTTCCTCCTGCGAGACTGAATCAGTGTGTGTTCCTCCTGCGAAACTGAATCTGAATCTGTGTGTGTTCCTCCTGCGAGACTGAATCAGTGTGTGTTCCTCCTGCGAGACTGAATCTGAATCTGTGTGTGTTCCTCCTGCGCGACTGAATCAGTGTGTGTTCCTCCTGCGAGACTGAATCTGTGTGTGTTCCTCCTGCGAGACTGAATCTGTGTGTGTTCCTCCTGCGAGACTGAATCAGTGTGTGTTCCTCCTGCGCGACTGAATCTGTGTGTGTTCCTCCTGCGAGACTGAATCAGTGTGTGTTCCTCCTGCGAGACTGAATCAGTGTGTGTTCCTCCTGCGCGACTGAATCAGTGCGTGTTCCTCCTGCGAGACTGAATCTGTGTGTGTTCCTCCTGCGAGACTGAATCAGTGTGTGTTCCTCCTGCGCGACTGAATCAGTGTGTGTTCCTCCTGCGAGACTGAATCTGTGTGTGTTCCTCCTGCGAGACTGAATCTGTGTGTGTTCCTCCTGCGAGACTGAATCTGTGTGTGTTCCTCCTGCGCGACTGAATCTGTGTGTGTTCCTCCTGCGCGACTGAATCAGTGTGTGTTCCTCCTGCGCGACTGAATCTGTGTGTGTTCCTCCTGCGAGACTGAATCTGTGTGTGTTCCTCCTGCGAGACTGAATCTGTGTGTGTTCCTCCTGCGAGACTGAATCAGTGTGTGTTCCTCCTGCGAGACTGAATCAGTGTGTGTTCCTCCTGCGAGACTGAATCTGTGTGTGTTCCTCCTGCGAGACTGAATCTGTGTGTGTTCCTCCTGCGAGACTGAATCAGTGTGTGTTCCTCCTGCGAGACTGAATCAGTGTGTGTTCCTCCTGCGAGACTGAATCTGTGTGTGTTCCTCCTGCGCGACTGAATCAGTGTGTGTTCCTCCTGCGCGACTGAATCTGTGTGTGTTCCTCCTGCGAGACTGAATCTGTGTGTGTTCCTCCTGCGCGACTGAATCTGTGTGTGTTCCTCCTGCGCGACTGAATCAGTGTGTGTTCCTCCTGCGCGACTGAATCTGTGTGTGTTCCTCCTGCGAGACTGAATCTGTGTGTGTTCCTCCTGCGAGACTGAATCTGTGTGTGTTCCTCCTGCGAGACTGAATCAGTGTGTGTTCCTCCTGCGAGACTGAATCTGTGTGTGTTCCTCCTGCGAGACTGAATCAGTGTGTGTTTCTCCTGCGAGACTGAATCAGTGTGTGTTCCTCCTGCGCGACTGAATCAGTGTGTGTTCATGTGTGAGCGATGAGCGCGCGTCAGTGTCGCTTAAGTCATGTGACTATTGACTGATGTTGCAGTAGTAGTTAACCCTGAATGTGTGTGTGTGTGTGTGCTTGCGTGTGTGTGTGTGTGTGCGTGTGTGTGTGTGTGTGTGTGTGTGTGTGTGTGTGTGTGTGTGTGTGTGTGTGTAAGCAGTGTTCCACGAGGTGTCAGTGTATCCTAAGAAAGAGCTGCCGTTCTTCATCCTGTTCACGGCGGGTCTCTGCTCCTTCACGGCGATGCTAGCGCTGCTCACACACCAGTTCCCGGAGCTCATGGGAGTGTTCGCTAAAGCCGTGAGTATCACACAAACACAACATTACCCAGCATCCTTCACTGTCATCAGTCACTCTCCCTCATATCAGCCACACAGAAGAGTTTCGCTCATGCATCATAAAGGCTTTCTCAAAGCACATTATCATGCATGAGATCTTTTCATAAATAATGGTAACCAAAGTTAAAATGCATTATAATATTTGCAGATTCCTTGGTTGTTTGTCGCGTGTTTTAATGCATTAGACTTTCTGAACGGGCAACATAAATATTACAATGTATTATAACTGTGATTACAATTATTCATGATTAGATCATACAATTAATACATTAGTAATACTTTTATTATGCATTATACATATAAAGGCTTTAAAGTAAAGCGTTACTGATATTAGAGATTTCTGTCCCTCCACTGAAAGAACTCTGGATTTATTTTATGACCTCTTTATGAACGTTATGAAGCGTCATAGTAATCGAGCGGTTGAGTCCCAGTCGTCGTCTCGTCATGAAGAGGTTTATGAACTACCGTACGCACAGTTGAAATGTTTGTATACAACTAGAGTGTGATTATTATATGTAAAAATCAATATTTGAATATAATAGCCTAGGCTCTGTTTATTTTAACCTGTAATATTATAGTACAGCTATTGGCAGAATAATCAGATATCAGTATCGGCCCGTTCCAGTCAGATCACCTGTTCATCATGTGACTGTGTTGATCATGTGACTGTGTGTTGATCATGTGTTGATCATGTGTTGATCATGTGACTGTGTGTTGATCATGTGTTGATCATGTGACTGTGTGTTGATCATGTGACTGTGTTGATCATGTGTTGATCATGTGACTGTGTGTTGATCATGTGTTGATCATGTGACTGTGTTGATCATGTGTTGATCATGTGACTGTGTGTTGAACATGTGTTGATCATGTGTTGATCATGTGACTGTGTTGATCATGTGTTGATCATGTGACTGTGTGTTGATCATGTGTTGATCATGTGACTGTGTTGTGACTGTGTGTTGATCATGTGACTGTGTGTTGATCATGTGACTGTGTTGATCATGTGACTGTGTTGATCATGTGACTGTGTGTTGATCATGTGTTGATCATGTGACTGTGTTGATCATGTGACTGTGTTGATCATGTGACTGTGTTGATCATGTGACTGTGTGTTGATCATGTGACTGTGTGTTGATCATGTGACTGTGTTGATCATGTGACTGTGTTGATCATGTGACTGTGTGTTGATCATGTGTTGATCATGTGACTGTGTTGATCATGTGACTGTGTGTTGATCATGTGACTGTGTGTTGATCATGTGACTGTGTTGATCATGTGACTGTGTGTTGATCATGTGACTGTGTTGATCACGTGACTGTGTTGATCATGTGACTGTGTGTTGATCATGTGACTGTGTGTTGATCATGTGACTGTGTTGATCATGTGACTGTGTTGATCATGTGACTGTGTTGATCATGTGACTGTGTGTTGATCATGTGACTGTGTTGATCATGTGACTGTGTGTTGATCATGTGACTGTGTGTTGATCATGTGACTGTGTGTTGATCATGTGACTGTGTGTTGATCATGTGACTGTGTGTTGATCATGTGACTGTGTTGATCATGTGACTGTGTTGATCATGTGACTGTGTGTTGATCATGTGTTGATCATGTGACTGTGTTGATCATGTGACTGTGTTGATCATGTGACTGTGTTGATCATGTGACTGTGTGTTGATCATGTGACTGTGTGTTGATCATGTGACTGTGTTGATCATGTGACTGTGTTGATCATGTGACTGTGTGTTGATCATGTGTTGATCATGTGACTGTGTTGATCATGTGACTGTGTGTTGATCATGTGACTGTGTGTTGATCATGTGACTGTGTTGATCATGTGACTGTGTGTTGATCATGTGACTGTGTTGATCACGTGACTGTGTTGATCATGTGACTGTGTGTTGATCATGTGACTGTGTGTTGATCATGTGACTGTGTTGATCATGTGACTGTGTTGATCATGTGACTGTGTGTTGATCATGTGACTGTGTTGATCATGTGACTGTGTGTTGATCATGTGACTGTGTGTTGATCATGTGACTGTGTGTTGATCATGTGACTGTGTGTTGATCATGTGACTGTGTGTTGATCATGTGACTGTGTTGATCATGTGACTGTGTGTTGATCATGTGACTGTGTGTTGATCATGTGACTGTGTGTTGATCATGTGACTGTGTTGATCATGTGACTGTGTGTTGATCATGTGACTGTGTGTTGATCATGTGACTGTGTGTTGATCATGTGACTGTGTGTTGATCATGTGACTGTGTGTTGATCATGTGACTGTTGATCATGTGACTGTGTTGATCATGTGACTGTGTGTTGATCATGTGACTGTGTTGATCATGTGTTGATCATGTGACTGTGTGTTGATCATGTGTTGATCATGTGACTGTGTGTTGATCATGTGTTGATCATGTGACTGTGTGTTGATCATGTGTTGATCATGTGACTGTGTGTTGATCATGTGTTGATCATGTGACTGTGTGTTGATCATGTGTTGATCATGTGACTGTTGATCATGTGACTGTGTGTTGATCATGTGACTGTGTTGATCATGTGACTGTGTGTTGATCATGTGACTGTGTTGGTCATGTGTTGATCATGTGACTGTGTTGATCATGTGTTGATCATGTGACTGTGTTGATCATGTGTTGATCATGTGACTGTGTTGATCATGTGACTGTGTTGATCATGTGACTGTGTTGATCACGTGACTGTTGATCATGTGACTGTGTTGATCATGTGACTGTGTTGATCATGTGACTGTGTTGATCATGTGACTGTGTTGATCATGTGACTGTGTTGATCATGTGACTGTGTTGATCATGTGACTGTGTTGATCATGTGACTGTGTTGATCATGTGACTGTGTTGATCATGTGACTGTGTTGATCACGTGACTGTGTTGATCACGTGACTGTGTTGATCACGTGACTGTGTTGATCACGTGACTGTGTTGATCACGTGACTGTGTTGATCACGTGACTGTGTTGATCACGTGACTGTGTTGATCATGTGACTGTGTTGATCATGTGACTGTGTTGATCATGTGACTGTTGATCATGTGACTGTGTTGATCATGTGTTGATCATGTGACTGTGTGTTGATCATGTGACTGTGTTGATCATGTGACTGTGTGTTGATCATGTGACTGTGTGTTGATCATGTGACTGTGTTGATCATGTGACTGTGTGTTGATCATGTGACTGTGTGTTGATCATGTGACTGTGTGTTGATCATGTGACTGTGTGTTGATCATGTGACTGTGTGTTGATAATGTGACTGTGTGTTGATCATGTGACTGTGTGTTGATCATGTGACTGTGTGTTGATAATGTGACTGTGTGTTGATCATGTGACTGTGTGTTGATCACGTGACTGTGTTGATCACGTGACTGTGTTGATCATGTGACTGTGTTGATCATGTGACTGTTGATCATGTGACTGTGTTGATCATGTGTTGATCATGTGACTGTGTGTTGATCATGTGACTGTGTTGATCATGTGACTGTGTGTTGATCATGTGACTGTGTGTTGATCATGTGACTGTGTTGATCATGTGACTGTGTGTTGATCATGTGACTGTGTGTTGATCATGTGACTGTGTGTTGATCATGTGACTGTGTGTTGATCATGTGACTGTGTGTTGATAATGTGACTGTGTGTTGATCATGTGACTGTGTGTTGATCATGTGACTGTGTGTTGATCATGTGACTGTGTGTTGATAATGTGACTGTGTGTTGATCATGTGACTGTGTGTTGATCATGTGACTGTGTGTTGATAATGTGACTGTGTGTTGATCATGTGTTGATCATGTGACTGTACGCTGTGATGGAGAGCAGTTTGACAGGTTTCTCTCCGTCTCTCCTCAGTTTCTGAGCACGCTGTTCGCGCCGCTGAACTTCATCATGGAGAAGGTGGAGAGTATTCTTCCCTCGAGTCTGTGGCACCAGCTCACACGGATCTGACACACACACACACACACACACACACACACACACGACTCATGGTGACTGAGGTGCCAATTCTTCAGAAGTGCCCGATAGACAGAAAAAAGGAGAGACTCAAACAACATCAAGGAGAAAGGAATTAATTTCCCTCTTAATCTCGTGTAAAACTTTTCTGTCTAAAACTTTTAAAGGCCATCCGTATATAAAAGAAAAAAAATAAAACAATTTCTGTACTGCTGCAAACAGACGTCTCCATTTTTGAGGCTCTAAGAGAATTCTCCTCTCCTCTTCGCTGCCACTTTCTGTTCAGGTTTGTCTGAATGTTGATGGAAATAACTCCCACAATGCAGTGCAGTGCTGATGTGAATACATGGCTTTTTGTTTTATATTCCGAAGCGTCAGACTAATGTAGAGTTCTGTGTTTGATGAGTTCATGATGTGGCTCACACTAGAGGGATGATGTGATGTTGATCACCTGACCACGGGAACGGATATTAAACATTTACTCTTTATAAAGAGACACACTGTACAGTAAAACAATGTCACATGGCCTGTGATCGCTTTTACAGTCTATATTTGTACAGTCTACAGTTCTCAGTGCGATCAAACATTTTGAATATCTGTGGATCAAACTGTGGGATGTGTTTTCATGTCTGGCGTTTGAGAGCGAGCTGGTGTAAGTGTGAAGTCTGGAGAAACACTGGATGCACATCATAACTCATCGAGGTCAACGATTCAGGATCTGATTAGAAGCTCATAAACTACGATGGAAACACATTTACAGAATGAATCCTTCGATGTGCCTCAGCGTCAGCTGTGATTGGATAACTGGAGTAACCAGCGGGCCAATGGCGTCGCAGCGTCTCTAATGTTGGTTTGGTGTTTCTGAAAGTCGGGAGTGTGTGATCAGAGTGATTGGGTGTAATTCCCTCCAGAAGCGTCTCTCACACACACACACACGAGTGTGTTCCCGAACGCCAGCATCCGAACCACAGAGAACACGACAGCGTTTACTGTGTTCCGCCTGACGCTCGACACACACTCGTTCATGATGACGCTCGACACACACTCGTTCATGATGACGCTCGACACACACTCGTTTTGATGACGCTCGACACACACTTGTTTATTATGGCAAGCCAAAGTGTTCACAGACGCCTGGTCGGGCGTCTGATTGCACACTGACACGTCAAAAGCGTGCGTTCGACAGCCAAACGCGCGTCAGAAGCGTGCGTTCGACAGCCAAACGCGCGTCAAAAGCGTGCGTTTTTGCCATAAAAAGCGCGCGTTCTTGTGCACACGGAAAACGCGCGTCACAAACGCGCGGTTTTTGCACCAAAGCGCGCGTCAGGAACGCGCGTTTGGCTGTCAAAACGCACGCTTTTGACGTGCGCTTTGGGGGTCACCGAAAACGCACGCTTTTGACGCGCGTTTATCGTAACAAAAATGGGCGTCGAAAACGTGTGTTTTGACTAGGACAAAACGCACGCTTTTGACGTGTAAACAGTTAAACCAAACAGGCAGTAAAAACGTGTGTGAAGTTTCCAACCAGGCGAAAAGGACGCGTGAAATACGAGTTATAATCAGTTTGAACGGGTCAGTGTCATTGGCTGCTGAAGGCTTGGGTCTAACCATTTCTGTGGGCTTAGGGGGATTTAGCTACTGTTCATAGACTAGGGCTAGGCTACCACCATTTAACATGCCAAAGATCAGGCTATTCAGCCTATCTATTTTGTCCTTTTTTGTAGAACTTATAGAAATAATATATTTAAATTGCAGTTTTATCAAAATTTAGATACAAATAAAACTCCCTTGTTTTCTTTGCTCATGCCTTTGTCCCTGTGTGGTTTAGGTCTCTTGTCTTATCAATAAACCCAGGCAAAACAGCATGGAATTATCGATGACAAATTTTAAATTTTTTAGTTTCCAATTGTAATTTTGGTAAGATTTTACAAAAAGGTTTCATACATTATTTAAGTACATTAGTTCACATGAATTAATAATGAACTGCACTTCTACATGTTAATTTCAACCTTTACTAATATTTATTAAAATCAAAAGTTGTTGTTAACATTACTTAATGCACTGCGAACTAACAGGGTACTAAAAGGGTACACTTCTCAGATTAGTAAAGTAAAACAAAGTTGTTAAAGTATTTTAAGTTTATGAACATTTTAAATGTAGCCTATACCATACATAATGTTGTTTTTATATATATATATATATTTTTTTTTTTTACAAAACATTTTCAACCCTAAAACTTCAAGAAAATCTGTTAAATATCTGGACAAGTTCTGGGCCAGATTTTAGGTTGATGTCTCAATAAATGAGCATTAGGAAAGATTGCATTGTGCGCAGTACCAACATTTTCCACTAGATGACATCCAGACACCACCGATGAGATCTTCGACTTCCATGTATGGCTTTTATCTGGGGCCTCATTTATAAAACTTTGCGTAGGATTTGCATCAGAAGTGGCGTACGGATGAAACATAGGACGTGCGTACGCACAGAAATATTCGGATTTATAAAACCATGCGCACGCACATCCTACGCATTTTCCCCTTAATAAATCACAATCAATTCTAAATGTAGCGCAGCTTTTGCGGCTTCATGTCACGCCCATAGTTGCCCATAAATAGTTCGTGAAACGCCCATAAGTTAATATTCATCGATTGCGAAATCATGGCAAACATAGAGAGGAAATCAAAGAAACGTAACTCCACTCAATGTGAAGTAGAAGTTATCGTTGGCGAGGTGGAAAAGAGGAGAAAAATGTTGTTTGGAGGGCACAGTGGGCATTACTAATGCCAAAAAGGCACTTGAGTGGCAAAAGGTTGCAGACGCCGTATGCTGTAGCCTCACACCCTCGGACTGTGGCCGAAATAAAAAAATAATGACAAGCTACAGATGTCGGTTATAATCTACTTGGAAATGGGAAATAGTTCAGCGCAAATGTAATTTCTTGCAGCTCTCTGAATGATTGAGACATAGGTCTACGTCATACGTTATTTTATCAAAAATAAAACAAGCTAAAGGCATATGCATGAATACCATGATTCCGTAGCTGATGAAGACATTTTTACTATGAAAACAACTTTCCCCAGTGGACAAATTATCTATCTATCTATCTATCTATCTATCTATCTATCTATCTATCTATCTATCTATCTATCTATCTATCTATCTATCTATCTATCTATCTATCTGTCTATCTAATTGCATCTATATCTGCTCCGCCTGACACATTGTGGTCCTAATATATCAGTTTTGTACATTATTTCGTTCTGTTTACCATCTTAGATGAATTGTATAACATGCCAATATTATTGCAGAACATATTTCACTTTTCTTTTTGCAAATATGTGTTAATTTGCATTTCTGTTGCAGATCGATCAAACGTGTTATTTATGAGAGGCAGTATTGCCATTTATTTTACACAACGGTCTACAGTTTCACACACTTTCACGTGTTTCTTCCATCTGCCGACGGTGTCGCCATTTCTCATTTCACCCGTTCTTGTGCGTACGCCTGGGTCAGAGCTTGCGTGAAGGAACGCACATTTTACCATCAAGTTTGCTTTTTATAAATACCACTTAGGTAACGCTTTAGATTACAGCCCGGAAAGTACTGCGTAATTAAAGCAATTTTACAGCGTAACCTTCGGTAATTATAGTGTACCTATAACGTACTTAAAATATAAGTATAAGAGAACAATATTTTAAGTTTGGGGAATAAAGGGGTAACATTAAAAAATAATTAATATTGTGAGTGTATGTGTATTATAGAACTAAGGGTAACTTATTCTACTATTATGATATAACAATCTTACATTTGGGATCAATTTAGCAAGAACATATACTGTGTACCTTTTTGTAATAATGGTGAACCAGTACATACTGTATAGGCTTTATAAATGCAGATGTACCCTGTAATTTTTAAAATGTAATCTTTTTAACAAAAGTGCACTGAAAACGAAAACTATTGCAACTTTTGCTTAAATATTGTGGAAAGATACTCTTGTTTCATGTAGCTTGTTACCCCCTTGTTCGATGTAGTTACAGGGTAAATGTGACATTGCGGGCTGTAAATTAAAGTGGTGCTTGTTACCCTCTTGTTCCATGTAGTTACAGGGTAACAATAAAAATGTATACACACAATCTTATATCACTGACTCGGAAACCTTTATTTATTACACAAGCACCACTTACCCTGTAACCACATGAAACAAGATATATTTCCCAGTATTTAAAAAAATTGCAATAGTCTTAGCTTTTCTTGCCTTGAAACATGTTAGCCCAACTTAAACATCTGCACTTTTACTATCATAAAATAAATTAATAAAAGTATAAATGCATAGATATGTACCCTGTAATTTAAAAAAAGCCTATACAGTATGTATTGGTACACAATTATTACAAAAAGGTATGTGTATGTTCTTGCTAAATTGCTCCCAAATGTAAGATTGTTGTATCATAATAGTAGAATAAGTTCCCCTCAGTTCTATAATACAGTATAAATATTTTTTTATTTCTCCTGGTTGTTACCCCTTTATTCCCCTAACTTTACATATTGTTCCCTTATACTTACATGCAAGTACTTTATAGGTACACTATAATTACCGAAAGTTACTCCGTAAATTCCTCTTAATTACACAGTACTTTCCGGGCTGTAATCTAAAGCGGCTTATTGCTAATACCACTTATTGCGTAGAGAGCGGCGTACGCCTTCTTTTGTGCGTACGCAACGTTTATAAATGAGGCCCCTGAACCTTATATTTCCATACTATTCCAAATATGTATGAAGTAGACATTCTATTCAGAAATAGTTAGGGCAGTAATGTTAATATTTGATTTGAATTCAATCTCTAAAACACATATAAAAATGTACTGAAAGAATCAAAGCCCGAGTTATAGTTTGCCTCCACATCACAAATGAAGAATCTATTGGTATTTATCTACTGGTGTCATTTCTTTTGATAATTACTCTTCAAATACGAAAATACTACTTTATTTGGGGTGCTTTGTTTGTATTGATTAACCTGCATTGATTGCTTACCTCCATCATAACTGATTTTCCCACACAAATGTTAATGATTTCATGTTAGAGCTAGAATGACCACTAATGTGTTTATTTACAAAAAGGCATGAGCGAAGAAAAACAAGGTAATTTTATTTGTATCTAAATTTTGATAAAACTGCAATTTAAATATATTATTTCTATAAGTTCTACAAAAAAAGGACAAAATAGATAGGCTGAATAGCCTGATCTTTGGCATGTTAAATGGTGGTAGCCTAGCCCTAGTCTATGAACAGTAGCTAAATCCCCCTAAGCCCACAGAAATGGTTAGACCCAAGCCTTCAGCAGCCAATGACACTGACCCGTTCAAACTGATTATAACTCGTATTTCACGCGTCCTTTTCGCCTGGTTGGAAACTTCACACACGTTTTTACTGCCTGTTTGGTTTAACTGTTTACACGTCAAAAGCGTGCGTTTTGTCCTAGTCAAAACACACGTTTTCGACGCCCATTTTTGTTACGATAAACGCGCGTCAAAAGCGTGCGTTCTCGGTGACCCCCAAAGCGCACGTCAAAAGCGTGCGTTTTGACAGCCAAACGCGCGTTCCTGACGCGCGCTTTGATGCAAAAACCGCGCGTTTCTGACGCGCGTTTTCCGTGTGCACAAGAACGCGCGCTTTTTATGGCAAAAACGCACGCTTTTCACGCGCGTTTGGCTGTCGAACGCGCGCTTCTGACGTGTCAGTGTGCAATCAGACGCCCGACCAGGCGTCTGTGAACACTTTGTTGGCAAGCCAAAGTGTTCACAGACGCCTGGTCGGGCGTCTGATTGCACACTGACACGTCAAAAGCGTGCGTTCGACAGCCAAACGCGCGTCAGAAGCGCGCGTTCGACAGCCAAACGCGCGTCAAAAGCGTGCGTTTTTGCCATAAAAAGCGCGCGTTCTTGTGCAGAGTTAGACTAACTGACGTGTCAGTGTGCAATCAGACGCCCGACCAGGCGTCTGTGAACACTTTGGCTTGCCATACGACACACACTCGTTTATGATGACGCTCGACACACACTCGTTCATGATGACGCTCGACACACACTCGTTCATGATGACGCTCGACACACACTCGTTCATGATGACGCTCGACACACACTCGTTCATGATGACGCTCGACACACACTCGTTCATGATGACGCTCGACACACACTCGTTCATGATGACGCTCGACACACACTCGTTCATGATGACGCTCGACACACACTCGCTCATGATGACGCTCGACACACACTCGCTCATGATGACGCTCGACACACACTCGTTTATGATGGAGGGAAACAGAAGGATTGCATTACTGATATTTTAGGCCAGTTTCCCTGGAACACGTGATGGAAACTGCTTTATTCAAATGTGCTATGCCATATTCCAGTTCAACTGAGAACTTTGGATGGAAACAATGCTAGTGATTAATGGATTCTGTTTGCTGTGTTGCTGAAATGTTCACAGAACACAACTCTCTGGATCTCACAACGGCAAGTCTCCAGTTCCTCAAAGCCACTGCCCTGCTGAGTTTAGTCCTCACCTAATCTGAGGGGCTGTCAGGTGTGTGTGTGTGTGTGTGTGTGTGTGTGTGTGTGTGTGTGTGTGTGTGTGTGTGTGTGTGTGTGTGTGTGTGATCATGTTTGAGCAGCAGGATCTGCTGTTGAAGGCCAGAATTCCTGCAACTGCTCGTAACTTTGATGAACTGTGTGTTTGATGGAGTTGATCCGCAGAAGCCAGTCCTCTACACTAGCGGATCCTCGTCCTCGTCTCTCCACACTGATGTCTCTTCTCACGCTCCTTCCCTCTTCATCTGCACTCCTTCCCTCTTCATCTGCACTCCTTCCCTCTTCATCTGCACTCCTCACACATGTGATCAGGCTCAGGAAACCTCACTGCCAGGGAAATGCTACAACAAAACAAGAATCGCTATAAAGCTCCTCCAGAATCACACCTGGATGAGGATGATGAGGATGATGAAGATAAGCATGTCAGACACATCAGCCATTCATTCTGAAGCTAAATTATTCGTATTGATCAATCGATGACAACACAAGAACGTGCGAACACAAACTCGGGTTGAGATTCTTCACTCGCAATTGTGAGGAAAAAGCCGCATTTATATTTCCTTCATTTCCTATTCTGTGGCAGAAACGAGCTCTCATATCGAGCTGAGGTGAAAATGATTGTGTGTGTGTGTGTGTGTGGGGTCCTTGTTTCAGGTGCTTGTGAAAGAGGTGTGTGTGTGCTGGAAAGGGAATCATCGTGAATGAACGCTTCGGGTTCAGAGATTCAGCCGTTCCAGCTGAGAGGGCCAGATCAGGGGTTCATGTGTACAAAATAGTCATTTAGAGAATTTCAATCCATATCATCCACAAAACACCACATGGGAAACAAGCTGACTAGGATACGTTTTGATATAAACTCGAGTATCATAAACTTTAATTAGTTTTTGTTTAACATTCAATGTGTTATACAAGGGGCCTCGTTTAGAAATATTATATCATTTTTCAGATGTGCGTAGGTGTGATGAACTACTGTAACGTGCACGCGCCTCGCTTTATACATCGTAATTCGCAAATGATCTTGAAATTGAGCTGAATGGCGTCCGATCTCCACTTTTAAACGTTGCATAATTCATGTAAATGAACATGTTAAAGAGCTCCAGTCAACGTCCAAATCCTTTACTTTAAAGATGGCGAGATGTCCAGATGTCCTGCAGTTCTGCCACTAGAGTGACTCTCCAGACCGGACGTGACGCCATCAGCACTCTTCACGTCAAAGACCGGTTTCATATGAACGTTTGCGTGGATTTTAGCGTACACACACTATAAGATCAACGCTTTATAAATGAGGCCCATGGTCTTCTTGATATTATTAACTCCTCTTTATCTCTAGGTCTCGTCCTGGAAAACTTTGTGCGGCGGTTATTAAACATCAGGAAATCATAACTTGATCCTTGTGAACTGGCAAATACAGACGCATCTCACATACATTACAACCTTATTCTAAACTTATGAATGGAGTCATAATTCAGCAGTTATTGTGTCTTGTGCAAGTAAACACCTGTTATGTGAAAAGTTGATTCATAAATTAAAAAAAAGGCTTATTTTGTTGCAATTATTACCGGTTTGCAGATTCTGCAAGGCGTCTATAACGCGTGACCGCCTGTCTCAGTCTCTCGAGCGGTTTCGGGTTTGCCAGAGTAATGTATGATGATCTGCAAGCAAGTCCAAGACATTTGTTATAGAAAATGAACTTAGAACATTTGAAGATAAATAATTTCATTTTAAAAAGAAATGAGTAGACAAGACAAAGCATGAATAAAAGGAAAAAGCAATGTGTGTGTTATTGAGCTGTTACGACATAAAAACCTGCAGTGTTTGTTCAGTGAAGCACCCAGACAGCAACAGTGTCGGCCGGATCCGGTATTCCACACGGGCCGGATCCGGTATTCCACACGGGCCGGATCGGGTATTCCACACGGGCCGGATCCGGTATTCCACACGGGCCGGATCCGGTATTCCACACGGGCCGGATCCGGTATTCCACACGGGCCGGATCCGGTATTCCACACGGGCCGGATCGGGTATTCCACACGGGCCGGATCCGGTATTCCACACGGGCCGGATCCGGTATTCCACATCTGGGCCGGATCCGGTATTCCACACGGGCCGGATCCGGTATTCCACACTGGCCGGATTCGGTATTCCACACGGGCCGGATCCGGTATTCCACACGGGCCGGATCCGGTATTCCACACTGGCCGGATTCGGTATTCCACATCTGGGCCGGATCCGGTATTCCACACGGGCCGGATCCGGTATTCCACACGGGCCGGATCCGGTATTCCACATCTGGGCCGGATCCGGTATTCCACATCTGGGCCGGATCCGGTATTCCACACGGGCCGGATCGGGTATTCCACACGGGCCGGATCCGGTATTCCACACGGGCCGGATCCGGTATTCCACATCTGGGCCGGATCCGGTATTCCACACGGGCCGGATCCGGTATTCCACATCTGGGCCGGATCCGGTATTCCACACGGGCCGGATCCGGTATTCCACACGGGCCGGATCCGGGCCGACACGGTTGAGTTCTGGGAAACCAGCTCTTGCTGTTACACTGTGTTCAGAAACTGCTCAACGCTCTTTATGACTCAAGAGTTCTTAATTGCCATATATATTTATCAAGTTTTACTTTTATTAATTTAGCACTTCATACAATACAAATTCCTTAAAAACAGCTTTACAGTAAAATCAGTGTGTGAAGAATCAGTGGTTTCTAATACAACTAATAATACAAGTACAACAAAGCAGCTCTAGTATACAGAGAATTTAATCTACAATAGTTTAAAGTACAGCTTTAACGTGGAGACCGTGGCTAACTCCATCCCACGAGCTTTATTAATACTGATCGCCATCTTTCCTTCATATGATCTCTACCAGAAACGTCGAGATCATATGAACAGCTGATGGCTCTGTTCAGTGAGCGCTGAGTAAAGCTGGTCTCTAAACTTCAGAGAAGCCCAGAGGAAACCACTTCTCCTGGTCCAGAACCCTCTCTCCCAGAACCACGTTTGTGGCGGCAACGAAAGCCTTCCTGCTCTTCACCGTGACCTCCAGCACACGGCCGTGGAGCTTCAGCACGTTCCGGTACTCGATCTGAGAGGAAACAGCAGATCTCACGCTCAGACCCACGCGGCTGGAAACACAGGTACAGATGAAGCTGTTCTCTCACCAGTTCGTTGAATGTGGGGTTGTCGTTGCTGCGGACCGCTTTGGTCTTCCTCTTGCTCTGGTCGTGTGGATCGGGTCTCAGTCGCGTAACCACATACGCATCCGGACACGAGCCGTTAGACAACCTCTGAGAGACACACACACACAGATCTGCTTCAAAACACACCAGCCAGTGAATGTTCTCGCCCTTCCAGTAACGGTTATAGCATCTGGTCTTTAATAATGTTCTCAGAACGTTAGCACAAAAACATTATTTATACATCGTTCACGGATTGTTTTAGTTGGATGTTCGTCTAATTTAAACTAAAAATACAATAAAAACAGCAATGTTGTGAAATATTAATCAAAGAAATGCAGCCTTGGTGAGCAGAAGAGACTTATGGTCGGTAGTGTGTGTGAGTGAGTTAGTTTCGTGAACACATTAAACTCGTCATGTCAAATCATGATTTTCAAATCAAGAAGGGTTGAAAAATGACTCACAATATTTTTCAAGTGCTTTATCATGACAGATAGTTTGAAGTCTTTATAAGACAGGTAGAGCTGGATCTGTGGCCGGAGATGAGCGTCTGGTTCTGAAACAAACAGAAACGAGGAGCCGCTAACTGATGCACAACTGCCGCAATATTGCAGTGTTTAAACAGAAGAAATAACTCGTGTTAAAATGTAAAGCGCTTGGAAATTCCAATCTATTTAAACCTTCAAAATATCGCTGGTTTGGGAATAAAATATGTGAATGAATCCTTAAACAAGTCAACGCCAGGCGACAGCAGATGTGTGTGATCACTGAGATCATGAAACAGGATTATAACTATTATAACTCTGATTTATCATCCTCTTCGAGCGAGTCCTGACATTTACACGGCAGCTCCAAAGTTTCATGTACAAAGACATTAACACTGGGAAAATGTATATTATAGAAAATATTACTTGGAAGATATTTAGTTTCTATTTCGTTACATCATTACTTTTTACACACTATAGTACTTCACTGTAAGATGTATTATTTGTTTATTTGAATCAAATGCATTTATGATTTCATTAAATCAAGGATTATTCAGTTATTTATTTTAATAAATTATTTATTTAAATCAAATGTATTATTTATTTACTTAATTTTACTCATTTTATTTTAATCAGATGTCTATTATTTATTTAAATCAAGGTTTATTCATTTAAATCATTTATTTATATATTGTAATCAAATATATGTATTTATTTATTATTTATTGAAATAAAGTTTACTTATTTTAAAAAAAAATTCATTTAAATTCATGAAAATTTATTATTTATTGAAATCAAGGTTTATTTATTTTAATCAAATTTAATTATTTAACTTAAGAATTTTAAAAAAGATTAAAATTAGTTAGTTTTATTTTAATCAAATGTATTTATTATTCATTTAAATCAAGGTTTATTCATTTATTCATTTTAATAAATTATTTATTTAAATAAAATTTTACTTCATCTTTTTTTATATTTACATCAAATTCAGTGAGTTAGTTCATCTTATTGTAATTATTTGTGTATTTCTCCTGTCTGAAAGTGAAAGCGCTGCTTTAGCAGTGAAGTGTGACTGAGAATCATCAGAATCTGCTGTCACTGATGGAAAGTCACCTGATTTGCCGGCGGTGTTCGGTCCGTCCAGGAACAGGCTGCAGACGTACTCGTTCTGTCATAAACACAGTGAAACATCAGTGATGGTGCAGTGAACTCTGGGAAACATCAGTGATGGTGCAGTGAACTCTGGGAAACATCAGTGATGGTGCAGTGAACTCTGGGAAACATCAGTGATGGTGCAGTGAACTCTGGGAAACATCAGTGATGGTGCAGTGAACTCTGGGAAACATCAGTGATGGTGCAGTGAACTCTGGGAAACATCAGTGATGGTGCAGTGAACTCTGGGAAACATCAGTGATGGTGCAGTGAACTCTGGGAAACATCAGTGATGGTGCAGTGAACTCTGGGAAACATCAGTGATGGTGCAGTGAACTCTGGGAAACATCAGTGATGGTGCAGTGAACTCTGGGAAACAGTGATGGTGCAGTGAACTCTGGGAAACATCAGTGATGGTGCAGTGAACTCTGGGAAACATCAGTGATGGTGCAGTGAACTCTGGGAAACATCAGTGATGGTGCAGTGAACTCTGGGAAACATCAGTGATGGTGCAGTGAACTCTGGGAAACATCAGTGATGGTGCAGTGAACTCTGGGAAACATCAGTGATGGTGCAGTGAACTCTGGGAAACAGTGATGGTGCAGTGAACTCTGGGAAACATCAGTGATGGTGCAGTGAACTCTTGGAAACATCAGTGATGGTGCAGTGAACTCTGGGAAACATCAGTGATGGTGCTGGTGCAGTGAACTCTGGGAAACATCAGTGATGGTGCAGTGAACTCTGGGAAACATCAGTGATGGTGCAGTGAACTCTGGGAAACATCAGTGATGGTGCAGTGAACTCTGGGAAACATCAGTGATGGTGCAGTGAACTCTGGGAAACATCAGTGATGGTGCAGTGAACTCTGGGAAACATCAGTGATGGTGCAGTGAACTCTGGGAAACATCAGTGATGGTGCAGTGAACTCTGGGAAACATCAGTGATGGTGCAGTGAACTCTGGGAAACATCAGTGATGGTGCAGTGAACTCTGGGAAACAGTGATGGTGCAGTGAACTCTGGGAAACATCAGTGATGGTGCAGTGAACTCTGGGAAACATCAGTGATGGTGCAGTGAACTCTGGGAAACATCAGTGATGGTGCAGTGAACTCTGGGAAACATCAGTGATGGTGCAGTGAACTCTGGGAAACATCAGTGATGGTGCAGTGAACTCTGGGAAACATCAGTGATGGTGCAGTGAACTCTGGGAAACATCAGTGATGGTGCAGTGAACTCTGGGAAACATCAGTGATGGTGCAGTGAACTCTGGGAAACATCAGTGATGGTGCAGTGAACTCTGGGAAACATCAGTAAAGGTGCAGTGAACTCTGGGAAACATCAGTGATGGTGCAGTGAACTCTGGGAAACATCAGTGATGGTGCAGTGAACTCTGGGAAACATCAGTGATGGTGCAGTGAACTCTGGGAAACATCAGTGATGGTGCAGTGAACTCTGGGAAACATCAGTGATGGTGCAGTGAACTCTGGGAAACATCAGTGATGGTGCAGTGAACTCTGGGAAACATCAGTGATGGTGCAGTGAACTCTGGGAAACATCAGTGATGGTGCAGTGAACTCTGGGAAACATCAGTGATGGTGCAGTGAACTCTGGGAAACATCAGTTATAGTGCAGTGAACTCTGGGAAACATCAGTGATGGTGCAGTGAACTCTGGGAAACATCAGTGATGGTGCTGTGAACTCTGGGAAACATCAGTGATGGTGCTGGTGCAGTGAACTCTGGGAAACATCAGTGATGGTGCAGTGAACTCTGGGAAACATCAGTGATGGTGCAGTGAACTCTGGGAAACATCAGTGATGGTGCAGTGAACTCTGGGAAACATCAGTGATAGTGCAGTGAACTCTGGGAAACAGTGATGGTGCAGTGAACTCTGGGAAACATCAGTTATAGTGCAGTGAACTCTGGGAAACATCAGTGATGGTGCAGTGAACTCTGGGAAACATCAGTGATGGTGCAGTGAACTCTGGGAAACATCAGTGATGGTGCTGGTGCAGTGAACTCTGGGAAACATCAGTGATGGTGCAGTGAACTCTGGGAAACATCAGTGATGGTGCAGTGAACTCTGGGAAACATCAGTGATGGTGCAGTGAACTCTGGGAAACATCAGTGATGGTGCAGTGAACTCTGGGAAACATCAGTGATGGTGCAGTAACTCTGGGAAACATCAGTGATGGTGCAGTGAACTCTGGGAAACATCAGTTATAGTGCAGTGAACTCTGGGAAACATCAGTGATGGTGCAGTGAACTCTGGGAAACATCAGTGATGGTGCAGTGAACTCTGGGAAACATCAGTGATGGTGCAGTGAACTCTGGGAAACATCAGTGATGGTGCAGTGAACTCTGGGAAACATCAGTGATGGTGCAGTGAACTCTGGGAAACATCAGTGATGGTGCAGTGAACTCTGGGAAACATCAGTGATGGTGCAGTGAACTCTGGGAAACATCAGTGATGGTGCAGTGAACTCTGGGAAACATCAGTGATGGTGCAGTGAACTCTGGGAAACATCAGTGATGGTGCAGTGAACTCTGGGAAACATCAGTGATGGTGCAGTGAACTCTGGGAAACATCAGTGATGGTGCAGTGAACTCTGGGAAACATCAGTGATGGTGCAGTGAACTCTGGGAAACATCAGTGATGGTGCAGTGAACTCTGGGAAACATCAGTGATAGTGCAGTGAACTCTGGGAAACATCAGTGATGGTGCAGTGAACTCTGGGAAACATCAGTGATGGTGCAGTGAACTCTGGGAAACATCAGTGATGGTGCAGTGAACTCTGGGAAACATCAGTGATGGTGCAGTGAACTCTGGGAAACATCAGTGATGGTGCAGTGAACTCTGGGAAACAGTGATGGTGCAGTGAACTCTGGGAAACATCAGTGATGGTGCAGTGAACTCTGGGAAACATCAGTTATAGTGCAGTGAACTCTGGGAAACAGTGATGGTGCAGTGAACTCTGGGAAACATCAGTGATGGTGCAGTGAACTCTGGGAAACATCAGTGATGGTGCAGTGAACTCTGGGAAACATCAATGATGGTGCAGTGAACTCTGGGAAACATCAGTGATGGTGCAGTGAACTCTGGGAAACATCAGTGATGGTGCAGTGAACTCTGGGAAACATCAGTGATGGTGCAGTGAACTCTGGGAAACATCAGTGATGGTGCAGTGAACTCTGGGAAACATCAGTGATGGTGCAGTGAACTCTGGGAAACATCAGTGATGGTGCAGTGAACTCTGGGAAACAGTGATGGTGCAGTGAACTCTGGGAAACAGTGATGGTGCAGTGAACTCTGGGAAACATCAGTGATGGTGCAGTGAACTCTGGGAAACATCAGTGATGGTGCAGTGAACTCTGGGAAACATCAGTGATGGTGCAGTGAACTCTGGGAAACATCAGTGATGGTGCTGTGAACTCTGGGAAACATCAGTGATGGTGCAGTGAACTCTGGGAAACATCAGTGATGGTGCAGTGAACTCTGGGAAACAGTGATGGTGCAGTGAACTCTGGGAAACAGTGATGATGCAGTGAACTCTGGGAAACAGTGATGGTGCAGTGAACTCTGGGAAACATCAGTGATGGTGCAGTGAACTCTGGGAAACAGTGATGGTGCAGTGAACTCTGGGAAACAGTGATGATGCAGTGAACTCTGGGAAACAGTGATGGTGCAGTGAACTCTGGGAAACATCAGTGATGGTGCAGTGAACTCTGGGAAACATCAGTGATAGTGCAGTGAACTCTGGGAAACATCAGTGATGGTGCAGTGAACTCTGGGAAACAGTGATGGTGCAGTGAACTCTGGGAAACATCAGTGATGATGCAGTGAACTCTGGGAAACATCAGTGATGGTGCAGTGAACTCTGGGAAACATCAGTGATGGTGCAGTGAACTCTGGGAAACATCAGTGATGGTGCAGTGAACTCTGGGAAACATCAGTGATGGTGCAGTGAACTCTGGGAAGCGGCTCAGTCATGCTTACTCCTCTGCAGGGCCCGGAGAACAGCTCCTTCAGGTACCGGTTCAGCAGAACCATCCTCCTGCTCGCTGTGAAGGACATGTGGAACCAGCTGGGGAACCTGGAAGCAGGAGAACAGCGGATCAGGATCAGTGCGGCTCTCACTCACACACACACACCTCCTCGGGCCGGCTGTGGAAGAACACATTTCACACTCACTCACTCACACTCACACACACCTCCTCGGGCCGGCTGTGTAAACAGACTCTTACTTGGGCAGTGTGGACTCGATGAAGTGCTTCTGAAGCAGCTTGTGGAGCGTCCCGAACTGAGCAAAGCTCTTGTGACTGATGACGAAACCGTCCTCGATGGTCAGCTTCAGCTCGTACGTCTGACGGAGGAGAAGCATTGCTGTCTTTAGGAGTCATTAGATGTGTGCTAGAGTTCATCTGTGTGTGAAGGCTCGAACCCGAACACTCACTACGCTTTACTACACAAACACAGCCTGCCCTGTTTATTGGTAACACTTTACAGTAAGGTTTCATTAGTTAACATTAGTTAATGTATCAACTAACATTAATAAATACTGTAACAAATGTATTGTTCATGATTAGTTCATCTTTGTTAATGTTACTTCATAAAAATAAAGCTGTTCATGTTAGTTCACAGTGCATTAACTAATCTTACCAAGATTGTAATAAAGTATTAGTAAATGTTGACATTAACAAAGATTAATAAATGCTGTAAACATGCAGTTCATTATTAGTTCATGCTTTATTGTAAAGTGTTACCGTTTCATTTGTTAACATTATCTACATTAGTTAAACTAACAATGTTACTCTATATTTGAACATGTACGTTAATGAGATGCTGGAGGACCTGAAAGAAGACAATAAATGTGAAAAAAAATATTTACTGCCCAAATATACTTTGACTTTTCTGTTTACTTGTCATTATAAGCCAAGATTACGCAAGTATAAACTGAAGTATGACTGCCTTATCTGAGATAATCTTATTTTTAGTTCAAAAGATTAAAGGACAAGTTCGGTATTTTACACTTGAAGCCCTGTTTCAAGACCGTTTCTGATGAAATAGAACGGTTAAGATTAAAATTTGGACACATGCTGCTGTCCCGAGAAATTTCTTCCTGAAGGAATCTCACCACATCTTTGCCGCTGCCGCTGTATTTCTGGATCACGGCCTGCTGGATGTTGGATCTGTTGGAGATCCGGCTGTCAGTCAGCGGCTCCGGACGTCTCCCGGAGGAAAACTGAACCATATTGTGGATCAGGAAGTTTAACTTCACAGGGAAACTCTCCATGCTCTCTTTAATCTTTCTGAAACAGAAAATAAAATCTAGTCCTAAAAAAGCAGAACCTCCACAAACACTCAAAGGGCAGCAGGATAATGTTGAAGGCGTTAGTTATTACACGGCTCTGTGGAATGCTTGATTCTGATTGGTCAATCGCGCCATTAAGCATTAAGCATAACATCCGCTGAGAACAGAAACACAGGCTCATCCGGGTCACTGAAGTCATCAGCGCTATCCGAACAGGTACGATTTTGAAATGGTTTAATCTGAAATTAATATCTCTTCTCTCCATATTATTTATGTGTTGAAATGCTGTGTAATAAGTGTTATGAGTGTATACCGTATCTCTTAAATGTCCGTCTAGTTTGATCTCGCCGCTGAAACTGCTCTCTCCTCGGAAGCTTTGCGTTTAAAGAGATATTAAAATATTTCAACTCAGATCAATATTTCATGTCTAATTATTTACTGATGTGCAAGCAGCCGTGTAATATTCGGATAATGTACATCCAGCCGGTTGTTCCATCAGAATAAACCCCCTTCAGGTGTGTGTGTGTTATCTCAGAATAAACCCCCTTCAGGTGTGTGTGTGTGTGTGTGTGTGTTATTTCAGAATAAACCCCCTTCAGGTGTGTGTGTGTGTGTGTGTGTGTTACATCAGAATAAACCCCCTTCAGGTGTGTGTGTGTGTGTGTGTGTGTTATTTCAGAATAAACCCCCTTCAGGTGTGTGTGTGTGTGTGTGTTATTTCAGAATAAACCCCTTCAGGTGTGTGTGTGTGTGTGTGTGTGTGTGTGTGTTATTTCAGAATAAACCCCTTCAGGTGTGTGTGTGTGTGTGTGTGTGTGTGTGTGTTATCTCAGAATAAACCCCCTTCAGGTGTGTGTGTGTGTGTGTTATCTCAGAATAAACCCCTTCAGGTGTGTGTGTGTGTGTGTGTTATCTCAGAATAAACCCCTTCAGGTGTGTGTGTGTGTGTGTGTGTGTGTGTTATCTCAGAATAAACCCCTTCAGGTGTGTGTGTGTGTGTGTGTGTGTGTGTGTGTGTTATCTCAGAATAAACCCCTTCAGGTGTGTGTGTGTGTGTTATCTCAGAATAAACCCCCTTCAGGTGTGTGTGTGTGTTATCTCAGAATAAACCCCTTCAGGTGTGTGTGTGTGTGTGTGTTATCTCAGAATAAACCCCCTTCAGGTGTGTGTGTGTGTGTGTGTTATTTCAGAATAAACCCCCTTCAGGTGTGTGTGTGTGTGTGTGTGTGTTATTTCAGAATAAACCCCTTCAGGTGTGTGTGTGTGTGTGTGTGTGTGTTATTTCAGAATAAACCCCTTCAGGTGTGTGTGTGTGTGTGTGTGTGTATGTGTGTGTTATCTCAGAATAAACCCCCTTCAGGTGTGTGTGTGTGTGTGTGTGTTATCTCAGAATAAACCCCTTCAGGTGTGTGTGTGTGTGTGTGTTATCTCAGAATAAACCCCTTCAGGTGTGTGTGTGTGTGTGTGTTATCTCAGAATAAACCCCTTCAGGTGTGTGTGTGTGTGTGTGTGTGTGTGTTATCTCAGAATAAACCCCTTCAGGTGTGTGTGTGTGTGTGTGTGTGTGTGTTATCTCAGAATAAACCCCTTCAGGTGTGTGTGTGTGTGTTATCTCAGAATAAACCCCCTTCAGGTGTGTGTGTGTGTGTTATCTCAGAATAAACCCCCTTCAGGTGTGTGTGTGTGTGTGTTATCTCAGAATAAACCCCCTTCAGGTGTGTGTGTGTGTGTGTTATCTCAGAATAAACCCCCTTCAGGTGTGTGTGTGTGTGTGTTATCTCAGAATAAACCCCCTTCAGGTGTGTGTGTGTGTGTTATCTCAGAATAAACCCCTTCAGGTGTGTGTGTGTGTGTGTGTGTTATCTCAGAATAAACCCCCTTCAGGTGTGTGTGTGTTATCTCAGAATAAACCCCCTTCAGGTGTGTGTGTGTGTGTGTTATTTCAGAATAAACCCCTTCAGGTGTGTGTGTGTGTGTGTGTGTGTGTGTGTGTGTTAGCTCAGAATAAACCCCTTCAGGTGTGTGTGTGTGTGTGTGTGTGTGTTATCTCAGAATAAACCCCTTCAGGTGTGTGTGTGTTATCTCAGAATAAACCCCCTTCAGGTGTGTGTGTGTGTGTGTGTTATCTCAGAATAAACCCCCTTCAGGTGTGTGTGTGTGTGTGTGTGTGTGTTATCTCAGAATAAACCCCCTTCAGGTGTGTGTGTGTGTGTTATTTCAGAATAAACCCCCTTCAGGTGTGTGTGTGTGTGTGTGTGTGTGTGTGTGTGTGTGTGTGTGATCTCAGAATAAACCCCCTTCAGGTGTGTGTGTGTGTGTGTGTGTGTGTGTGTGTGTGTGTTATCTCAGAATAAACCCCCTTCAGGTGTGTGTGTGTGTGTGTGTGTGTGTGTTATTTCAGAATAAACCCCTTCAGGTGTGTGTGTGTGTTATCTCAAAATAAACCCCCTTCAGGTGTGTGTGTGTGTGTGTGTGTGTGTGTGTGTGTGTGTGTGTGATCTCAGAATAAACCCCCTTCAGGTGTGTGTGTGTGTGTGTGTGTGTGTGTGTTATCTCAGAATAAACCCCCTTCAGGTGTGTGTGTGTGTGTGTGTGTGTGTGTGTGTGTTATTTCAGAATAAACCCCTTCAGGTGTGTGTGTGTGTGTGTTATCTCAGAATAAACCCCCTTCAGGTGTGTGTGTGTGTGTTATCTCAGAATAAACCCCTTCAGGTGTGTGTGTGTGTGTGTGTGTGTTATCTCAGAATAAACCCCCTTCAGGTGTGTGTGTGTTATCTCAGAATAAACCCCCTTCAGGTGTGTGTGTGTGTTATTTCAGAATAAACCCCTTCAGGTGTGTGTGTGTGTGTGTGTGTGTGTGTGTGTGTGTGTGTGTGTGTTAGCTCAGAATAAACCCCTTCAGGTGTGTGTGTGTGTGTGTGTGTGTTATCTCAGAATAAACCCCTTCAGGTGTGTGTGTGTTATCTCAGAATAAACCCCCTTCAGGTGTGTGTGTGTGTGTGTGTGTGTTATCTCAGAATAAACCCCCTTCAGGTGTGTGTGTGTGTGTGTTATTTCAGAATAAACCCCCTTCAGGTGTGTGTGTGTGTGTGTGTGTGTGTGTGTGTGTGTGTGTGTGTGTGTGTGATCTCAGAATAAACCCCCTTCAGGTGTGTGTGTGTGTGTGTGTGTGTGTGTGTGTTATCTCAGAATAAACCCCCTTCAGGTGTGTGTGTGTGTGTGTGTGTGTGTGTGTGTTATTTCAGAATAAACCCCTTCAGGTGTGTGTGTGTGTTATCTCAAAATAAACCCCCTTCAGGTGTGTGTGTGTGTGTGTGTGTGTGTGTGTGTGTGTGATCTCAGAATAAACCCCCTTCAGGTGTGTGTGTGTGTGTGTGTGTTATCTCAGAATAAACCCCCTTCAGGTGTGTGTGTGTGTGTGTGTGTGTGTGTGTGTGTTATTTCAGAATAAACCCCTTCAGGTGTGTGTGTGTGTTATCTCAAAATAAACCCCCTTCAGGTGTGTGTGTGTGTGTGTGTGTGTGTGTGTGTGTGTGTGTGTGTTCTCTGAGAATAAACCCCTTCAGGCTGATGAAGACCTGATCCTGATCACCCTGTCGGGTTTATTCTGAGATAACAACCGGCTCGATGTACATTATCTCTTACATATTTCACTACATTAGTTCCAGGATTCTCTGATCTCTGCTGACCTGGTGAAATATGAAGTGGCCTCGAGCTCAGAGTCGTGTGGCCGCAGGTTATTATGAACATACTGAAGATCCCGGACATCCTTCACATCAGGCATTCCGGCCGCCAGCATCTACACACACACACACACACACACACACACACACACACACAGACCGTCAGATAACAGAATGAGTCAGTGAAGTGAAGCTGTAAAGCCGGTTGTTATCTCAGAATAAACCCCCTTCAGGTGTGTATGTGTGTGTAAGAGTGTCTGTGTGTGTGTGTGTGTGTGTGTGTGTGTGTGTGTGTGTGTGTGGTCTCACCGGCTGCAGGAGGCTGAGTAGCAGTGGGGTGTGTGTGTGTGTGTGTGTGTGTGGTCTCACTGGCTGCAGGAGGCTGAGCAGCAGTGGTGTGTGTGTGTGTGTGTGTGTGTGTGTGGTCTCACCGGCTGCAGGAGGCTGAGCAGCAGTGGTGTGTGTGTGTGTGTGTGTGTGTGTGTGTGTGTGGTCTCACTGGCTGCAGGAGGCTGAGCAGCAGTGGTGTGTGTGTGTGTGTGTGTGTGTGTGTGTGGTCTCACTGGCTGCAGGAGGCTGAGCAGCAGTGGTGTGTGTGTGTGTGTGTGTGTGTGTGGTCTCACCAGCTGCAGGAGGCTGAGCAGCAGTGGGGTGTGTGTGTGTGTGTGTGTGTGTGGTCTCACCGGCTGCAGGAGGCTGAGCAGCAGTGGGGTGTGTGTGTGTGTGTGTGTGTGTGTGTGTGTGTGTGTGTGTGTGTGGTCTCACCGGCTGCAGGAGGCTGAGCAGCAGTGGTGTGTGTGTGTGTGTGTGTGTGTGTGTGTGTGGTCTCACCGGCTGCAGGAGGCTGAGCAGCAGTGGTGTGTGTGTGTGTGTGTGTGTGTGTGTGTGTGTGGTCTCACTGGCTGCAGGAGGCTGAGCAGCAGTGGTGTGTGTGTGTGTGTGTGTGTGTGTGGTCTCACCGGCTGCAGGAGGCTGAGCAGCAGTGGTGTGTGTGTGTGTGTGTGTGTGTGTGTGTGTGTGTGTGTGTGTGTGTGTGTGTGGTCTCACCGGCTGCAGGAGGCTGAGCAGCAGTGGTGTGTGTGTGTGTGTGTGTGTGTGTGTGTGTGTGTGTGTGTGTGTGTGTGGTCTCACCGGCTGCAGGAGGCTGAGCAGCAGTGGTGTGTGTGTGCGCAGGCTGTTGTAAGCGTTACAGCACAGCTCCACGAACCGATGGAAGCGCTGAGGGTTCTCGCCGCCGCCAGTGATGAAGCGCTGCATCTCCGGCGTGAAGATGAAGGGCGTTCGGTCTCTGCATTCACAAACACGCTTCTTTTACAAGGGTTTCCTTTCGATTACTCAAAGACTACGAGACGAGAGAACAAACACTCGCCTCCTGATGCTGCCGAACTTCTGTGCGTTTCCCATGATCTTCCCGAAGTCGATGTGGAACATGTGGCCGCTGTGTTTGATCATGATGTTGTCGTTGTGACGGTCACAGATGCCCAGAACAAACGTGACGACACACCAGCCGGCACACGAGTGGAGGAAGTTCAGCACAGCCTGAGGGAAGGACAGTGTGTGTGTGTGTGTGTGTGAGAGACTCGAGGTCAGTCTGTGTGTGTGTGTGTGTCTGTGTGTTTCTGTCTGAATGACAGCTGTACGCTCATTTTTTCCCACTTAGTTTATTTTGCGCATTCATTTTCAAAGTAAGAAAATTACAAGTTAAAACATTTGGTATCAATATTTTACGTGAGCAGCGATGCTCTCATAACAACGTCAGTATTGCAAGTATTTACACTTATTTTCACACTCAAATAGAAAATATAGATTGCAGAAATAAACATGTTATTTTTGCTATAGTACTGATCCGTCACCTTCTCGTAGTCGTCTTTAGTCTTGTTCCTCATGTGGAACCACTTCTCTAAGGTGTCTTCCCTCAGTGCTCCGGATAAACCCCATTCCTGATGGATCGTCGCCAGAGTCACTGCGTCCTGCACCACTTCCACCAGACCTGAACACAGTCAAACCAGTGGTAAGAGTAAACACACACACACACACACACACACACACGCTTATACTCACACTCATAATCATACTCACACACATACTCTCACACACTCACAGAGACTCACACTCACTCTCACTCACTCACTCACTCACTCACTCACTCACTCACTCACTCACTCACTCACTCACTCACTCACTCACTCACTCACTCACTCACTCACTCTCACTCTCACTCTCACTCACTCTCACTCTCACTCACTCGCTCTCTCACTCACTCTCACTCTCACTCACTCTCACTCTCACTCTCACTCACTCTCACTCACACTCTCACTCACTCTAACTCACTCACTCTCTCGCTCACACTCTCACTCACTCTCACTCACTCTAACTCACTCACTCTCTCGCTCACACTCTCACTCACTCTCTCTCTCACTCACTCGCTCTCTCACTCACTCGCTCTCTCACTCACTCACTCTCTCACTCGCTCGCTCTCACTCACTCACTCTCACTCTCACTCTCACTCACTCACTCACTCACTCACTCACTCACTCACTCACTCACTCGCTCGCTCGCTCTCTCACTCGCTCGCTCTCACTCACTCTCACTCACTCAAATTCAAATTCAAATGAGCTTTATTGGCATGACTTATACAGTATTGCCAAAGCATTGGCCATTACATAGGCAATGAACAAATAATCGATAAATTAATAATGTAAACAAATGCATGAATAATTACATTTATATCATAATGAATCAAAATGAAATATATCAAAATGAAAATAAACACACACACAAAAAAAACAACAACAACAACAACACACAGTTTTGAACCAACATTCAGACTTTAGTTTTGTCCACTGGCTGACTCTCGTAGTTTGTGGCAGGCTGTTACATACTTTGCTGCTGTTGTGATTGAGCAAGAGTTTTCTCCCAAAATATGAATTAATTTTTCAGAATTTGGCAATGCCATAAAATTTGGTTCTAGCTGTTGAAATCTAGTGAAATAGTCCGATCTAATGCTGTGATAGTGATCGCAGTGTATGAGGAAGTGTTCTTCTGTCTCCACCTCTCTCTGAGAGCACAGTGAACACAGTCTCTGCTCTCTCGGCTGCCATTCTCTCTCACTCACTCTCTCTCACTCTCTCTCACTCACTCTCTCTCACTCTCACTCACTCGCTCTCTCACTCGCTCGCTCTCACTCGCTCTCTCACTCACTCTCACTCTCTCTCACTCACTCTCTCTCACTCACTCTCTCTCACTCACTCTCTCTCACTCACTCTCTCTCACTCTCTCACTCGCTCGCACTCACTCGCTCTCACTCTCTCACTCACTCTCTCTCACTCACTCTCTCTCACTCACTCTCTCTCACTCTCACTCGCTCTCACTCACTCTCACTCGCTCTCTCTCACTTTCACTCACTCTCTCTCACTCACTCTCTCTCTCACTCGCTCACTCACTCTCTCACTCTCTCTCACTCGCTCTCTCTCTCACTCACACTCTCTCACTCTCACTCTCACTCACTCACTCACTCACTCTCACTCGCTCTCTCACTCACTCACTCTCTCTCTCACTCGCTCTCACTCTCTCTCACTCTCTCTCACTCTCTCTCACTCTCTCTCACTCTCTCTCACTCGCTCTCACTCTTTCTCACTCTTTCTCACTCTCTCACTCGCTCTCTCACTCACTCGCTCTCACTCTCTCTCTCTCACTCACTCTCACTCACTCACTCTCACTCACTCACTCTCACTCACTCACTCTCACTCTCACTCACTCTCACTCACTCTCACTCACTCACTCTCACTCTCACTCGCTCGCTCTCTCTCTCTCTCACTCGCTCTCTCACTCGCTCGCTCTCTCTCTCACTCGCTCTCTCTCTCACTCACTCGCTCTCACTCTCTCACTCACTCTCTCTCACTCACTCTCACTCACTCTCACTCACTCTCACTCACTCTCACTCACTCTCACTCTCTCTCACTCGCTCTCTCACTCGCTCGCTCTCTCTCTCGCTCTCTCTCTCACTCACTCGCTCTCACTCACTCACACTCACTCTCACTCACTCTCACTCACTCTCACTCACTCACTCTCACTCACTCTCACTCTCTCTCACTCGCTCTCTCACTCGCTCGCTCTCTCTCTCACTCGCTCTCTCTCTCACTCACTCGCTCTCACTCTCTCACTCACTCTCTCTCACTCTCACTCACTCTCTCTCACTCACTCTCACTCACTCTCACTCACTCTCACTCACTCTCACTCACTCGCTCTCACTCTCTCACTCACTCACTCTCACTCACTCTCTCTCACTCTCTCTCACTCACTCTCACTCACTCTCACTCACTCTCTCTCACTCTCACTCACTCTCTCTCACTCTCTCTCACTCACTCCACACTAGTGAGTAAAGGATGTAATACATCAGTATGATTATAACAGACTGACCTCGATCTCACACACACTCTCACACAGACTGACCTCGATCTCTGCCAGCAGACAGGCATCTGTATGTGACCATGCGCATGTCCAGCCGCTCGAGCCTCCACATGCGGTCCACTAGACGCACGATCTGCAGCACCAGCATGTCCTGCCGCAGGTTCTCTCCGCTCTGAAACATACACACACACTCCGCTCAGCCGGACTGAAACAACAGCACACACACACTCCGCTCAGCCAAACTGAAACAACAGCACACACACACACACTCCGCTCAGCCGGACTGAAACAACAGCACACACACACTCCGCTCAGCCAGACTGAAACAGCACACACACACACACACACTCCGCTCAGCCAGACTGAAACAACAGCACACACACACACACACACACACACTCCGCTCAGCCGGACTGGAACAACAGCACACACACACACACACGCTCCGTTCAGCGGGACTGAAACAACAGCACACACACACTCCGCTCAGCTGGACTGAAACAACAGCACACACACACTCCGCTCAGCCAAACTGAAACAACAGCACACACACTCCGCTCAGCCAGACTGAAACAACAGCACACACACACTCCGCTCAGCCAGACTGAAACAACAGCACACACACACTCCGCTCAGCTGGACTGAAACAACAGCGCACACACACACACACACACACACTCCGCTCAGCCGGACTGAAACAACAGCACACACACACACACACACGCTCCGTTCAGCGGGACTGAAACTGAAACTGCTGAAGACCCTCAAACCTTGCAGATGACGCTGTAGTTTCGTCCCAGCGGGTCGGCGGTGATGAAGGACACTTCCACAGGAGCTGCGTTTGAGTTATAAACCTTAAAAGCCTGAGAGACACACACAGGGTTTCTTATGATTCACACAAAACAAACACCTCATCACTAACACTGACAGATCCTGTAGTTCAGCAACGACATTGACTACTGATCGGTTAAAGCGTCTAACACTGTCAGATCCTCCGTATCTCTAGCTCACATCCAGCGAACGTGCCGGATATTAACCGCAGCGAACCGGGAACGTTCTCTCAAAGTTATGAACAAACGTTCTTCCAGTAACATTAATAGAACATTAATTCACAGTTATCTGGCCTTTAACAATGGCACATTAGCACAAAAACATTACTTATAAATTGTTCATGGAGCGCTTTTTAAAAAATGTTTTAGTTGATGTTCGTCTAAAGTTTTTAAATGTTTCTACTTGTTTCAGAACATTCAGAGAACATTCAGAAAAAAACGTTTATATGAATATAAGCAAAACCTTCTTAGAACATGTTTTTGTTCGCTGGGAAACCCCTTCACAACTGGATCTTATTGAACTGGGAAAGTACAGATCCATCTCAAATCTTCTATTTATGACTAAATTATTATAAAACATAAGTCATGTTTGCGCAGATATGCTCCTTTTCGAAGAAAAAATTCAGTTTTCAGGATTCAGGCCCCATCGTAACAGAGATTTCACTTGTTAAAATTAAAATAAAAATAAACTTGCTTTTCAGTGATAGTTTCACAAGATCTGACATTTCTCCAGATAGAGTGTTCAAGGACAGAACGACACGTCAAGAGACGGGAGATTCCTAGTGTAATAACTCATCTGATCCTGATCATAATATTGAGCAGATGCAAGATCATTCTTTTTTTTTTTTACCATATTTTACTGACATACAAAACAACAAGGAGAAAAGTTCATAACTGATTAAAGATTGTAAATTGTTATTGAATGATTAAAGTTCAGTAAAAGACAGAACATATGCACAGGGTTTGACCTCTGAACTCGTACTCTGTCTGAAACCCTGCGTCTGTTCCTAGTGCACAGTAAATCTCACAAACCATTCACTGACTTTACCTCGATATTCACACCCTTGACCTCGACCGCCGGGTCTAACGGAAGCCTGCAGGACAGACCGTCGGAGAAAAAGCTGGCAATCTTCCATCGCTCTCTGCGAAACACATCCTGCACAGACACAACACTTCAGCACTAAAGCGGTGTGTGTGTGTGTGTGTGTGTGTGTGTGTGTGTTAGAGCTGCTGTGTGTTCCAGCTCACACCTTTCTCTTGTGTTTGTCCGCGGTGTGTATTCTCTGGGCCAGGTGTGTGAGCAGATCCATCAGTCGACTCTCCCGCTGCAGCTCGAGTCTCAGCACACGTCCACAGCAGTGCTTCAGTGCCGACAGAACCTTACTGATCCAGCTCTTATAGAGCCAGTCCTCCAGAGCGTCCACCAGCAGCCTGTACACACACACACACACACACACACACTCACAAGCTTCAGTGCCGACAGAACCTTACTGATCCAGCTCTTATAGAGCCAGTCCTCCAGAGCGTCCACCAGCAGCCTGTACACACACACACACACACACACACACACACACACTCACAAGCTTCAGTGCCGACAGAACCTTACTGATCCAGCTCTTATAGAGCCAGTCCTCCAGAGCGTCCACCAGCAGCCTGTACACACACACACACACACACACACACTCACAAGCTTCAGTGCCGACAGAACCTTACTGATCCAGCTCTTATAGAGCCAGTCCTCCAGAGCGTCCACCAGCAGCCTGTACACACACACACACACACTCACAAGCTTCAGTGCCGACAGAACCTTACTGATCCAGCTCTTATAGAGCCAGTCCTCCAGAGCGTCCACCAGCAGCCTGTACACACACACACACACACACACACACACACACACACACACACAAGCTTCAGTGCCGACAGAACCTTACTGATCCAGCTCTTATAGAGCCAGTCCTCCAGAGCGTCCACCAGCAGCCTGTACACACACACACACACACACACACACACACACTCACAAGCTTCAGTACCGAAAGAACCTTACTGATCCAGCTCTTATAGAGCCAGTCCTCCAGAGCGTCCACCAGCAGCCTGTACACACACACACACACACACACACACACACACACACACACACAAGCTTCAGTACCGAAAGAACCTTACTGATCCAGCTCTTATAGAGCCAGTCCTCCAGAGCGTCCACCAGCAGCCTGTACACACACACACACACACACACACACTCACAAGCTTCAGTGCCGACAGAACCTTACTGATCCAGCTCTTATAGAGCCAGTCCTCCAGAGCGTCCACCAGCAGCCTGTACACACACACACACACACACACACACACACACACTCACAAGCTTCAGTGCCGACAGAACCTTACTGATCCAGCTCTTATAGAGCCAGTCCTCCAGAGCGTCCACCAGCAGCCTGTACACACACACACACACACACACACACTCACAAGCTTCAGTGCCGACAGAACCTTACTGATCCAGCTCTTATAGAGCCAGTCCTCCAGAGCGTCCACCAGCAGCCTGTACACACACACACACACACTCACAAGCTTCAGTGCCGACAGAACCTTACTGATCCAGCTCTTATAGAGCCAGTCCTCCAGAGCGTCCACCAGCAGCCTGTACACACACACACACACACACACACACACACACACACACACACAAGCTTCAGTGCCGACAGAACCTTACTGATCCAGCTCTTATAGAGCCAGTCCTCCAGAGCGTCCACCAGCAGCCTGTACACACACACACACACACACACACACACACACTCACAAGCTTCAGTACCGAAAGAACCTTACTGATCCAGCTCTTATAGAGCCAGTCCTCCAGAGCGTCCACCAGCAGCCTGTACACACACACACACACACACACACACACACACAAGCTTCAGTACCGAAAGAACCTTACTGATCCAGCTCTTATAGAGCCAGTCCTCCAGAGCGTCCACCAGCAGCCTGTACACACACACACACACACACACACACACACACACACACAAGCTTCAGTGCCGAAAGAACCTTACTGATCCAGCTCTTATAGAGCCAGTCCTCCAGAGCGTCCACCAGCAGCCTGTACACACACACACACACTCACACACACACACACAAGCTTCAGTGCCGACAGAACCTTACTGATCCAGCTCTTATAGAGCCAGTCCTCCAGAGCGTCCACCAGCAGCCTGTACACACACACACACACACACACACACACACACACACACACACAAGCTTCAGTGCCGACAGAACCTTACTGATCCAGCTCTTATAGAGCCAGTCCTCCAGAGCGTCCACCAGCAGCCTGTACACACACACACACACACACACACACACACACTCACAAGCTTCAGTACCGAAAGAACCTTACTGATCCAGCTCTTATAGAGCCAGTCCTCCAGAGCGTCCACCAGCAGCCTGTACACACACACACACACACACACACACACACACACACAAGCTTCAGTACCGAAAGAACCTTACTGATCCAGCTCTTATAGAGCCAGTCCTCCAGAGCGTCCACCAGCAGCCTGTACACACACACACACACACACACACACACACAAGCTTCAGTGCCGAAAGAACCTTACTGATCCAGCTCTTATAGAGCCAGTCCTCCAGAGCGTCCACCAGCAGCCTGTACACACACACACACACACACACACACACTCACAAGCTTTAGTGCAGACAGAACCTTACTGATCCAGCTCTTATAGAGCCAGTCCTCCAGAGCGTCCACCAGCAGCCTGTACACACACACACACACACTCACAAGCTTCAGTGCCGACAGAACCTTACTGATCCAGCTCTTATAGAGCCAGTCCTCCAGAGCGTCCACCAGCAGCCTGTACACACACACACACACACACACACACACACAAGCTTCAGTGCCGAAAGAACCTTACTGATCCAGCTCTTATAGAGCCAGTCCTCCAGAGCGTCCACCAGCAGCCTGTACACACACACACACACACACACACACACTCACAAGCTTTAGTGCAGACAGAACCTTACTGATCCAGCTCTTATAGAGCCAGTCCTCCAGAGCGTCCACCAGCAGCCTGTACACACACACACACACACACACACACACACACACTCACAAGCTTCAGTACCGAAAGAACCTTACTGATCCAGCTCTTATAGAGCCAGTCCTCCAGAGCGTCCACCAGCAGCCTGTACACACACACACACACACACACTCACAAGCTTCAGTGCCGACAGAACCTTACTGATCCAGCTCTTATAGAGCCAGTCCTCCAGAGCGTCCACCAGCAGCCTGTACACACACACACACACACAAGCTTCAGTGCCGAAAGAACCTTACTGATCCAGCTCTTATAGAGCCAGTCCTCCAGAGCGTCCACCAGCAGCCTGTACACACACACACACACACACACACACACACACAAGCTTCAGTGCCGAAAGAACCTTACTGATCCAGCTCTTATAGAGCCAGTCCTCCAGAGCGTCCACCAGCAGCCTGTACACACACACACACACACATAAGCTTCAGTGCCGACAGAACCTTACTGATCCAGCTCTTATAGACCCAGTCCACACACACACACACTTTTGACTCTCTCTTTTCCAGCATTTTAGACACCGCTGCTCCTTTGCGCTTAAAGAAGATTAAAGAAAATAGTCCAATGCTGTTGTACAACGAGCACACTCGAAAAATGGAGAAAAATGGAGCGCAACTGGAAAAAAACAAAACTAGAGGTTTTTCGCATTTCGTGGAAAGACAGCATTATTGCATACAGAAAAGCCTTTAACACTGCTTATTTTTCGACCCTCTTAGAAGAAAATAATCACAACCCTAGGTATTTATTTGAAACAGTGGCTAAATCAACAAGAAATAGAGCTTCAACCCCAGACGTTTCCAAGCAGCACAGCAGTAATGATTTTATGAACTTCTTTACTTGCAAGATAATTTTAGAGAGAAAACTATGCAACCGTCTACAAGAGTATCACATCAGATGATTGTCAGTGCATTGTAGTCTCCCCGACGAAAATTTTTATTCATTCATTGCTATAGGAGCGGAAGAATTGTCTAAACTCGTTAAATCATCTAAATCGCCAACATGTTTGTTAGACCCTATACCGGCTAAGCTAATGAAAGAGATGCTTCCAGAGGTCATAGATCCTCTTCTTTAAAATCATTAATTCATCTTTGTCATTGGGACACACACACTAGTCCACCAGCAACCTGCACACACACACACACACTCACAGACACACACACACACACACACACACACACACTCTCAGACATACCAGAGGCAACATGACGATTACCAAAGTATGTGATGGGAAAAAAGGCAACAAATAAAGCGCCTAAATGTCCCGCAGCCGGCACACTAACAGTTAACAGGCTACAGCTTGATAATTCATTCAGTACAGTAAAAAGTGCTAAACCGTAGCTAATGTAGTGTGTGTGTGTGTTCCCGCACCAGTACAGCTGCTGAGCGATACGGATACAGCGCAGGGATCTGGAGAGTAGCAGCGTCACCAGCGGCCCGTCAGAGTCCCACTCCATCTTCAGAGCCTGAAGAAAACACACATCAGGATTCACAACATCAACACTGATTAGCACCTGAGGGTGAGGGACTTGGGTTCAGCATGAGGGACTGAGGGTCAGCTTGAGGGACTGAGGGTCAGCGTGAGGGTCAGCGTGAGGGACTGAGGGTCAGCTTGAGGGTCAGCGTGAGGGACTGAGGGTCAGCGTGAGGGTCAGCGTGAGGGACTGAGGGTCAGCTTGAGGGTCAGCGTGAGGGACTGAGGGTTCAGCATGAGGGACTGAGGGTCAGCGTGAGGGTCAGCGTGAGGGACTGAGGGTCAGCTTGAGGGACTGAGGGTCAGCCTGAGGGACTGAGGGTCAGCCTGAGGGACTGAGGGACTGAGGGTCAGCGTGAGGGTCAGCATGAGGGACTAAGGGTCAGCCTGAGGGACTGAGGGACTGAGGGTCAGTGTGAGGGACTGAGGGTCAGCCTGAGGGACTGAGGGTCAGCCTGAGGGACTGAGGGTCAGCGTGAGGGACTGAGGGTCAGTGTGAGGGTCAGCGTAAGGGACTGAGGGTCAGCGTGAGGGACTGAGGGTCAGCCTGAGGGACTGAGGGTCAGCGTGAGGGACTTAGGGTCAGCCTGAGGGACTGAGGGTCAGCGTGAGGGACTGAGGGTCAGTGTAAGGGACTGAGGGTCAGCGTGAGAGACTGAGGGTCAGTGTGAGGGACTGAGGGTCAGCGTGAGGGACTGAGGGTCAGCCTGAGGGACTGAGGGTCAGCGTGAGGGACTGAGGGTCAGTGTAAGGGACTGAGGGTCAGCGTGAGGGTCAGCGTGAGGGACTGAGGGTCAGCCTGAGGGACTGAGGGTCAGCGTGAGGGTCAGCGTAAGGGACTGAGGGTCAGCATGAGAGACTGAGGGTCAGCGTGAGGGTCAGCGTGAGGGACTGAGGGTCAGCATGAGGGACTAAGGGTCAGCCCGAGGGACTGAGGGTCAGCGTGAGGGTCAGCGTAAGGGACTGAGGGTCAGCGTGAGGGACTTGGGTTCAGCATGAGGGACTGAGGTTCAGCGTGAGGGACTGAGGGTCAGCATGAGGAACTAAGAGTCAGCGTGAGGGAATGAGGGTCAGCATGAGGGTCAACCTGAGGGACTGAGGGTCAGCGTGAGGGACTGAGGGTGAGGGACTTGGGTTCAGCATGAGGGACTGAGGGTCAGCGTGAGGGACTGAGGGTCAGCGTGAGGGACTGAGGGTCAGCCTGAGGGACTGAGGGACTGAGGGTCAGCCTGAGGGACTGAGGGTCACCGTGAGGGACTGAGGGTCACCGTGAGGGACTGAGGGTCAGCGTGAGGGACTGAGGGTCAGCGTGAGGGACTGAGGGTCAGCGTGAGAGACTGAGGGTCAGCGTGAGAGACTGAGGGTCAGTGTGAGGGTCAGCGTGAGGGTCAGCGTAAGGGACTGAGGGTCAGCCTGAGGGTCTGAGGGTCAGCGTGAGGGACTGAGGGTCAGCGTGAGGGTCAGTGTAAGGGACTGAGGGTCAGCGTGAGGGTCAGCGTGAGGGACTGAGGGTCAGCCTGAGGGACTGAGGGTCAGCGTGAGGGTCAGTGTAAGGGACTGAGGGTCAGCATGAGGGACTGAGGGTCAGCGTGAGGGACTGAGGGTGAGGGACTTGGGTTCAGCATGAGGGACTAACGGTCAGCGTGAGGGTCAGCGTGAGGGACTGAGGGTCAGCATGAGGGACTAAGGGTCAGCGGGAGGGACTAAGGGTCAGCATGAGGGTCAACCTGAGGGACTGAGGGTCAGCGTGAGGGACTGAGGGTGAGGGACTTGGGTTCAGCATGAGGGACTGAGGGTCAGCGTGAGGGACTGAGGGTCAGCGTGAGGGACTAAGGGTCAGCGTGAGGGAAAGAGGATCAGCATGAGGGTCAACCTGAGGGACTGAGGGTCAGCGTGAGGGTCAGCGTGAGGGACTGAGGGTCAGCATGAGGAACTGAAGGTCACCATGAGGGTCAGTGTGAGGGACTGAAGGTCAGCGTGAGGGAATGAGGGTCAGCGTGAGGGACTGAGGGTCAACATGAGGGACTGAAGGTCAGCATGAGGGTCAGTGTGAGGGACTGAAGGTCAGCATGAGGGACTGAAGGTCAGCGTGAGGGAATGAGGGTGAGGGACTTGGGTTCAGTATGAGGGACTGAGGGTCAGCGTGAGGGTCAGCGTGAGGGACTGAGGGTCAGCGTGATGGACTAAGGGTCAGCGTGAGGGAATGAGGGTCAGCATGAGGGTCAACCTGAGGGACTGAGGGTCAGCGTGAGGGTCAGCGTGAGGGACTGAGGGTCAGCATGAGGAACTGAAGGTCAGCATGAGGGTCAGTGTGAGGGACTGAAGGTCAGCGTGAGGGACTGAGGGTCAACGTGAGGGACTGAAGGTCAGCATGAGGGTCAGTGTGAGGGACTGAGGTCAGCATGAGGGACTGAAGGTCAGCGTGAGGGACTGAAGGTCAGCGTGAGGGACTGAAGGTCAGCGTGAGGGAATGAGGGTCAGCGTGAGGGACTGAGGGTCAACGTGAGGGACTGAGGGTCAGCATGAGGGTCAGTGTGAGGGACTGAAGGTCAGCATGAGGGAATGAGGGTCAGCGTGAGGGTCAGCGTGAGGGTCAGTCTGAGGGAGTGAGAGTCAGTGTGAGGGAATGAGGGTCAGCGTGAGGGTCAGCGTGAGGGACTGAGGGTCAGCGTGAGGGACTAAGGGTCAGCGTGAGAGACTGAGGGTCAGCCTGAGGGACTGAGGGTCAGCCTGAGGGACTGAGGGTCAGCGTGAGGGACTGAGGGTCAGCCTGAGGGTCAGCGTGTGGGACTGAGGGTCAGCGTGAGGGTCAGCCTGAGGGACTGAGGGTCAGCGTGAGGGACTAAGGGTCAGCGTGAGGGACTGAGGGTCAGCGTGAGGGACTGAGGGTCAGCCTGAGGGTCAGCATGAGGGACTGAGGGTCAGCGTGAGGGACTAAGGGACTGAGGGTCAGCGTGAGGGACTGAGGGTCAGCGTGAGGGACTGAGGGTCAGCGTGAGGGACTGAGGGTCAGCGTGAGGGACTGAGGATCAGCGTGAGAGACTGAGGGTCAGTGTGAGGGACTGAGGGTCAGCGTGAGAGACTGAGGGTCAGCGTGAGGGACTGAGGGTCAGCGTGAGGGACTGAGGGTCAGCGTGAGAGACTGAGGGTCAGCGTGAGAGACTGAGGGTCAGCGTGAGGGACTGAGGGTCAGCGTGAGGGACTGAGGGTCAGCGTGAAAGACTGAGGGTCAGCGTGAGGGACTGAGGGTCAGCGTGAGGGACTGAGGGTCAGCGTGAGGGACTAAGTCCACAGTCCCTGTGTGTGTGTGTAGATGTTTGTAAAGTGCTCTGTGTGTGTGTGTGCAGATGTTTGTAAAGTGCTCTGTGTGTGTGTGTGTGTGTGTGTGTGTAGATGTTTGAAAAAGTGCTCTGTGTGTGTGTGTGTGTGTGTGTGTGTGTGTCTGTGTGTGTGTGTGTGCAGATGCTTGAAAAGTGCTGAGTGTGTGTGTGTGTGTGTGTGTGTGTGTGTGTGTGTGTGTGTGTGTGTGTGTTTGAAAAGTGCTGTGTGTGTGTGTGTGCAGATGTTTGAAAAATGCTGTGTGTGTGCAGATGCGTCTCAGATGTATGTTTACAGGCGTGTGTGTGCGCGTCTCAGATGTGTGTGTGTGCGTCTCAGAAGTACGTTTACAGGCGTGTGTGTGGCGTCTCAGATGTGTTTACAGGCGTGTGTGTGTGTGCATCTCAGATGTGTGTTTACAGGCGTGTGTGTGTGTGCGTCTCAGATGTGTGTTTACAGGCGTGTGTGTCTCACCTGCACCAGTTGTGGCAGAAACTCCTCCAGTTGACTGTCACACATCTGCTGGAAATGCTGCACAGCCACTGAACGCACGAACTGGTCATGAAACCTGAAAGATCACCACATCACACTCACACTAAACCCATCAGAAGAACAGCAGGAACACAGGAAAGCTGCTGTAGAGTCTCTCTGTGTGTGTGTGTCTGTGTGTGTGTGTGTATGTCTGTGTGTGTGTGTGTGTGTGTGTGTGTGTGTGTGTGTGTGTGTGTGTGTGTGTGTGTGTGTGTGTGTGTGTGTGTGTGTGTGTGTGTGTGTGTGTGTGTGTGTGTGTGTGTCCTGATGAGCAACTACAGACACTCCACTGTATAGGTAAGATAAGACTGTATTGATAAATTGATAACTCCACTGTACTGATAAATCACACAACAGGATCTGAAAAACCAATCACTCCATGTCAGAAACACAGCTTTATAGTTCAAATAATACAGATTTTGATGAAAACAAAACCAGTTTTATAAAATAACAAACCTCATATTTTAGCTAATTTATCATAAGTCCAAATGATAAATTATTGTATTTATATATACACACACACTGAACAAAATTATAAACGCAACACTTTTGTTTTTGCCCCCATTTTTCATGAGCTTTCTATGTACAAAAAAGGCCTATTTCTCTCAAATATTGTTCACAAATCTGTCTAAATCTAGACAGATGCACTTTTATGATGGATAGATGTACTTTTATCATAGATGGATTCACTTTCATCATGGATAGATGCACTTTTATGATGGATGGATGGATGCACTTGTCATACACACAATGTCATGTACTGTACACCTAGGATGGCTTGAGGGTGAGTAAATCATGAGCTAAATTTCATTTTTGGGTGAACTAACCCTTTAAGAAATGATACTCTAACCCTTGTCTATTGAAGCTGTGACAGAAACGGCACGTACTCGTGGCTCAGGAGGAACAGGGCCTCCTCACAGCTGATGCCCCAGCGCTGCAGGATCCCGTAGATCTCGGGCTGGTCCTGCGGTCTCCACGTAGGAGCGCTGCCCAACACCAGGTGTAGGAGTGAGTTCCTCGAGCTGCACACCTGCCGTCTGCTCCACAGGAACACCTTCTCGTTCTCAGTCAACCTGCGGGCGATCAACAGAGAGAGTGACATCAGTGTCCACATCAGTGTCCACATTACCCACAGGTTCAGGAGAGGGTTATCTTATACTGACAGCGACAGGCAGTGTTTCTGAGACACGTCTGCTATTCTCTTATGCAGCTCTTCACACGCAGGTTCACACGCAGGTCCACACACAGGTCCACACACAGGTCCACACACAGGTCCACACACAGGTCCACACACAGGTCCACACACAGGTCCACACGCAGGTCCACACGCAGGTCCACACGCAGGTCCACACGCAGCAGACTCGAGGACTGACCCGGGCCGTGCGGACGTTCGCTCGTATCGCCACTGTTCAGAGTCTGGGAAACCAAGCTTCACACACATAAAGGAGATTTCATTTATGAACTTAAGCCATAACAACATATACAATTATACTCTGGAATTAATCCCACAAAACATCTCAAGAGGAAGAAATGTGGTTGAATATGCTACATATACACATGTTCCCTCATTTGGAAGAAAACACACCTGTAAAACATCAATAGACCTTTTGTACCTTTAATGTAAACATCGCAAGCTATGCAGTGACACTGAAAACCAAAGTGACACGTTATCTTGAAATTAAATGCGCAAGTAAAAGCAAAAGAATTTGTCAGAAAAAGAACAGCTGAGATTAATGTGTAATCAGTTCAGTGAAGAGAGACAGGTGTGTATTGTACTGATGTTTCCAGGATTAGTTCATTACCAACACAGCCAATTATAACAGGGGTGCACACTTATGCAGTTAGGTTATTTTTCTTCTCTGAAACGTGTCACTTTGGTTTTCAGTGTCACTGCATAGCTTGTGATGTTCACATTAAAGGTACAAAAGGTCTGATATGATTTATATTTGTTTCAGATTTTACATCACAAAAGCCAGATGTTTTACAGGGAAGACTTCTTATATGCCTGTAAATGTGATGCTGATGTTTCCAGAGCACGTGTGTGTGTGTGTACGGTACTGATGTTTCCAGAGCACGTGTGTGTGTGTGTACGGTACTGATGTTTCCAGAGCACGTGTGTGTGTGTACGGTACTGATGTTTTCAGAGCACGTGTGTGTGTGTGTGTGTACGGTACTGATGTTTCCAGAGCATGTGTGTACAGTACTGATGTTTCCAGAGCATGTGTGTGTGTACGGTACTGATGTTTGCAGAGCATGTGTGTGTGTATGGTACTGATGTTTCCAGAGCACGTGTGTGTGTATGGTAGTGATGTTTGCAGAGCACGTGTGTGTGTGTACGGTACTGATGTTTGCAGAGCACGTGTGTGTGTGTGTGTGTGTACGGTACTGATGTTTCCAGAGCACGTTTGTGTGTGTGTACGGTACGGATGTTTCCAGAGCATGTGTGTGTGTGTACGGTACTGATGTTTCCAGAGCACGTTTGTGTGTGTACGGTACGGATGTTTCCAGAGCATGTGTGTGTGTGTACGGTACTGATGTTTCCAGAGCATGTGTGTGTGTGTACGGTACTGATGTTTCCAGAGCACGTTTGTGTGTGTACGGTACTGATGTTTCCAGAGCACGTGTGTGTGTACGGTACTGATGTTTGCAGAGCACGTGTGTGTGTACGGTATTGATGTTTCCAGAGCACGTTTTTGTGTGTGTACGGTACGGATGTTTCCAGAGCATGTGTGTGTGTGTACGGTACTGATGTTTCCAGAGCATGTGTGTGTGTGTACGGTACTGATGTTTCCCGAGCACGTGTGTGTGTACGGTACTGATGTTTGCAGAGCATGTGTGTGTACGGTACTGATGTTTGCAGAGCATGTGTGTGTGTACGGTACTGATGTTTGCAGAGCATGTGTGTGTGTACGGTACTGATGTTTCCAGAGCACGTGTGTGTGTATGGTACTGATGTTTGCAGAGCACTTGTGTGTGTACGGTACTGATGTTTCCAGAGCATGTGTGTGTGTACGGTACTGATGTTAGCAGAGCATGTGTGTATGTAGGGTACTGATTTTTGCAGAGCATGTGTGTGTGTATGGTACTGATGTTTCCAGAGCACGTGTGTGTGTATGGTACTGATGTTTCCAGAGCACGTGTGTGTGTACGGTACTGATGTTTCCAGAGCATGTGTGTGTACGGTACTGATGTTTGCAGAGCACGTGTGTGTGTGTACGGTACTGATGTTTCCAGAGCACGTGTGTGTGTACGGTACTGATGTTTCCAGAGCACGTGTGTGTGTACGGTACTGATGTTTGCAGAGCACGTGTGTGTGTACGGTACTGATGTTTCCAGAGCATGTGTGTGTGTACGGTACTGATGTTTGCAGAGCACGTGTGTGTGTGTGTACGGTACTGATGTTTCCAGAGCATGTGTGTGTGTACGGTACTGATGTTTGCAGAGCATGTGTGTGTGTACGGTACTGATGTTTCCAGAGCACGTGTGTGTGTGTACGGTAATGATGTTTCCAGAGCACACATGTGTGTGTGCGGTAATGATGTTTCCAGAGCACACATGTGTGTGTGTACGGTACTGATGTTTCCAGAGCATGTGTGTGTGTACGGTACTGATGTTTCCAGAGCACGTGTGTGTGTACGGTACTGATGTTTCCAGAGCACATGTGTGTGTGTACGGTACTGATGTTTCCAGAGCACACGTGTGTGTGTGCGGTACTGATGTTTCCAGAGCACATGTGTGTGTGTACGGTACTGATGTTTCCAGAGCATGTGTGTGTGCGGTACTGATGTTTGCAGAGCATGTGTGTGTGTGTGTACGGTACTGATGTTTCCAGAGCACGTGTGTGTGTGTGTGTGTGTATACGGTACTGATGTTTCCAGAGCACGTTTGTGTGTGTGTACGGTACGGATGTTTCCAGAGCATGTGTGTGTGTGTACTGTACTGATGTTTGCAGAGCATGTGTGTGTGTGTACGGTATTGATGTTTCCAGATCACGTTTGTGTGTGTACGGTACGGATGTTTCCAGAGCATGTGTGTGTGTGTACGGTACTGATGTTTCCAGAGCATGTGTGTGTGTGTACGGTACTGATGTTTCCAGAGCACGTTTGTGTGTGTACGGTACTGATGTTTCCAGAGCACGTGTGTGTGTACGGTACTGATGTTTGCAGAGCACGTTTGTGTGTGTGTACGGTACGGATGTTTCCAGAGCATGTGTGTGTGTGTACGGTACTGATGTTTGCAGAGCATGTGTGTGTGTACGGTACTGATGTTTCCAGAGCACATGTGTGTGTGTACGGTACTGATGTTTCCAGAGCATGTGTGTGTGTACGGTACTGATGTTTCCAGAGCACGTGTGTGTGTACGGTACTGATGTTTCCAGAGCACACGTGTGTGTGTGCGGTACTGATGTTTCCAGAGCACATGTGTGTGTGTACGGTACTGATGTTTCCAGAGCATGTGTGTGTACGGTACTGATGTTTGCAGAGCATGTGTGTGTGTGTGTACGGTACTGATGTTTCCAGAGCACGTTTGTGTGTGTACGGTACTGATCTTTCCAGAGCACATGTGTGTGTGTAAGGTACTGATGTTTCCAGAGCACGTTTGTGTGTGTGTATGGTACTGATGTTTCCAGAGCATGTGTGTGTGTACAGTACTGATGTTTCCAGGGCACGTGTGTGTGTACGGTACTGATGTTTCCAGAGCATGTGTGTGTACGGTACTGATGTTTGCAGAGCATGTGTGTGTGTGTGTACGGTACTGATGTTTCCAGAGCACGTGTGTGTGTGTACGGTACTGATGTTTCCAGAGCACGTGTGTGTGTGTACGGTACTGATGTTTGCAGAGCATGTGTGTGTGTACGGTACTGATGTTTCCAGAGCATGTGTGTGTACAGTACTGATGTTTGCAGAGCATGTGTGTGTGTGTGTACGGTACTGATGTTTCCAGAGCACGTTTGTGTGTGTGTACGGTACTGATCTTTCCAGAGCACATGTGTGTCTGTAAGGTACTGATGTTTCCAGAGCACGTTTGTGTGTGTGTACGGTACTGATGTTTCCAGAGCATGTGTGTGTGTACGGTACTGATGTTTCCAGAGCACGTGTGTGTGTACGGTACTGATGTTTGCAGAGCATGTGTGTGTGTATGGTACTGATGTTTCCAGAGCACGTGTGTGTGTATGGTAGTGATGTTTGCAGAGCACGTGTGTGTGTGTACGGTACTGATGTTTCCAGAGCATGTGTGTGTGTGTACGGTACTGATGTTTGCAGAGCACGTGTGTGTGTGTGTGTGTGTGTATACGGTACTGATGTTTACAGAGCACGTTTGTGTGTGTGTACGGTACGGATGTTTCCAGAGCATGTGTGTGTGTGTACGGTACTGATGTTTGCAGAGCATGTGTGTGTGTGTACGGTATTGATGTTTCCAGAGCACGTGTGTGTGTACGGTACTGATGTTTCCAGAGCACATGTGTGTGTGTACGGTACTGATGTTTCCAGAGCACGTGTGTGTGTATGGTACTGATGTTTCCAGAGCATGTGTGTGTACGGTACTGATGTTTGCAGAGCACGTGTGTGTGTGTACGGTACTGATGTTTCCAGAGCACGTGTGTGTGTACGGTACTGATGTTTCCAGAGCATGTGTGTGTGTACGGTACTAATGTTTGCAGAGCACGTGTGTGTGTGTGTACGGTACTGATGTTTCCAGAGCATGTGTGTGTGTACGGTACTGATGTTTGCAGAGCATGTGTGTGTGTACGGTACTGATGTTTCCAGAGCACATGTGTGTGTGTACGGTACTGATGTTTCCAGAGCACACGTGTGTGTGTGTGCGGTACAGATGTTTCCAGAGCACATGTGTGTGTGTACGGTACTGATGTTTCCAGAGCATGTGTGTGTGTACGGTACTGATGTTTCCAGAGCACGTGTGTGTGTACGGTACTGATGTTTCCAGAGCACATGTGTGTGTGTATGGTACTGATGTTTCCAGAGCACACGTGTGTGTGTGTGCGGTACTGATGTTTCCAGAGCACATGTGTGTGTGTACGGTACTGATGTTTCCAGAGCATGTGCGTGTACGGTACTGATGTTTGCAGAGCACGTGTGTGTGTGTACGGTACTGATCTTTCCAGAGCACATGTGTGTGTGTACGGTACTGATGTTTCCAGAGCACGTGTGTGTGTGTGTACGGTACTGATGTTTCCAGAGCATGTGTGTGTGTACGGTACTGATGTTTCCAGAGCATGTGTGTGTGTACGGTACTGATGTTTGCAGAGCACGTGTGTGTGTGTACGGTACTGATGTTTGCAGAGCACGTGTGTGTGTACGGTACTGATGTTTGCAGAGCATGTGTGTACGGTTTCCAGAGCACGTGTGTGTGTATGGTACTGATGTTTGCAGAGCACGTGTGTGTGTACGGTACTTATGTTTCCAGAGCACGTGTGTGTGTACGGTACTGATGTTTCCAGAGCACGTGTGTGTGTGTGCGGTACTGATGTTTCCAGAGCACATGTGTGTGTGTACGGTACTGATGTTTCCAGAGCACACGAGTGTGTGTGTGTGTGTGTGTGTGTGTCTGTACGGTACTGATGTTTCCAGAGCACATGTGTGTGTGTACGGTACTGATGCTTCCAGAGCACATGTGTGTGTGTACGGTACTGATGTTTCCAGAGCACATGTGTGTGTGTACGGTACTGGTGTTTGCAGAGCACGTGTGTGTGTGTACGGTACTGATGTTAGCAGAGCACGTGTGTGTGTGTGTGTACGGTACTGATGTTTCCAGAGCACATGTGTGTGTGTACGGTACTGATGTTTCCATAGCACGTGTGTGTGTTTGTGTGTACGGTACTGATGTTTCCAGAGTACGTGTGTGTGTGTGTACGGTACTGATGTTTCCAGAGCACGTGTGTGTACGGTACTGATGTTTCCAGAGCATGTGTGTGTGTGTGTACGATACTGATGTTTCCAGAGCACGTGTGTGTGTGACTACGGTACTGATGTTTCCAGAGCACGTGTGTGTGTGACTACGGTACTGATGTTTCCAGAGCACGTGTGTGTGTGTACGGTACTGATGTTTCCAGAGCACATGTGTGTGTGTACGGTACGGATGTTTCCAGAGCACGTGTGTGTGTGTGTGTGTGTACGGTACGGACGAGCTGACCTGTAGAATGACCCCCGTGGGCTGCCGATGGCCGTGGGTCAGTGCTGATGACGGAGGACACCTAGGCGGCACCTGTGTGGACATGCTGAGCAGAACCGTGCCGTGAACCAGAGTCCTGCAACACACAACATCAATCACAGCAGCTCACAGAAACACGGCTCGAACCATGGCGGTCCAGAACCACAGATTCAGTAATTATGCAAAAAAGTATTGACAGCTAATTGTACTCTTACTGTCACTGACACAAATTACACAAGTACATCATGTTTACTAATGGGCTTTTACTGCAAAACAACACAAAACACGCAACAACTGTTTAAGAACAGCAGCATTTTCTGTCACTTTGGGACCCAAAAATAACTCCCACAAAAAACCTGGTGGGACAGATAATTGTTGACAAAATTCACTTTTATGATTGATATTTTGGTAAGTATATTGTTTATTTCTTGCTGCATTATTTGTTTACGTGCTATATTCTTGTTGACAATATGTTTGACTTGAAATCGTTTCATTATCATGCATCTTTCATTTTTGTTATAATTTATGAAATCTTAAATCCTCGTTGTCACCAAACAATTTCTTCTGTAGTTTCCGTGACAAGCACTGGAAAACTGTTCGAGTCAGCAGGAATGTGTGTTTGCGTTCGTGCACATGTGTGTGTAGAGCATCTGAGAAACAGCAGACAGATAGAAGACAACTAAGAGAAATCAGTGCTTTATGAAAGAGTGTTTGATGGCATACTTGTTGTTGAAGAGAGCAAGGGCCGCCCAGCAGAGAAGCTCAGGGTTTCTGGACTGTTTTGAGCCCAATAGATGAAAAGTCAACATTGATTCATATGGCAGCTCTCTAACTGGAACAGGAAACACCAATCTGAACACACAACAGAAACAGAAAGAACATCAGGGTGAAACACATATTTTACTCTGAAATGTCACAGTCACTCAGGGAGGGAGTTCACTACTAGATAACTGAATCATAGAACACGTATCCTGATGTTTTATTTATCCTAATGAATAATCGTACCATTAACTTGCTAACCATTTTGTGCATAATAAGTTTTCCAGCATGTAAACACCCAGAGTGTATCAATTAGTGAAGCTAGACGTTAATTAAAACTCTTTCTGCCATTACTTTAAACAGGACCTGTTATGCCCTTTCTCGGAGTCTTGATGTAGTTTCAGGCTCTACTAGAACAGGTTTTCCTGCTTGAATGTTGATTATTCTCCTCATATTCTCCATTGTTGCGGCTCCTCTCTTCCCAGTCTGTCAGTAACGCTCTGTTTACTTCCTGTCTCTATGAAGCCCCTCCTCCTGAAAAGCACCTCCTGTGCTCTGATTGGTCGGCTGGAGCAGTGTGTTGTGATTGGTCGAGCGCTTCGAGTGTGTTTGGGAAAGTCGTGCCCCTTTCCATAACCGCCAGTTTAACACACTACTAACTAACTCAACCAGGCCCCGCCCCTTTATTCTGCGTATGAATTATTATAATGAGGAATATTGTGACGTGTTCATTCCCGAAGAAACTCGAGGCTACAATGGAGACGTTTCAGGAGTTCAGAAACACTGACACTTATATAGAGAAGAACTGGAGCTTCTCATGATCACACAGCAACATTACACACTGAAGAGAGATAAACATGGAAAAAAACAGGATAGGTCTCTTTTCCTTTTAAACCCAATCCCAAAAATGGCAAACACAAACCAAAATAGGTATAGTTTATGATTATGACGCCTTTGATAACCTCGATAAAGCTAGCGTCCGGGTTCTTACAGGCGGCTGCAGTGGATCTTGCAGTGCAGCTGCAGTGACGTGCTGATGTTCTCACACACAACCGGCTCCGTCAGATTCCTGCCGCAGTGTGTGAGCGCGCAGCGCACGCTGAAGTGATCGTAGCTGAAACACACACCACATCTCATTCAGTCATTCAGTCATCAATGTTCTCTGTGCATTAAAGAGACTGTTCACCCATAGAGCATCCTGTCATCAGTTACTCCTGCTAGCTGCCGATGCAGTGACGTTTCCAGAGCACATGTGTGTGTACGGTACTGATGTTTCCAGAGCACATGTGTGTGTGTACGGTACTGATGTTTCCAGAGCACATGTGTGTGTGTACGGTACTGATGTTTCCAGAGCACATGTGTGTGTGTACGGTACTGATGTTTCCAGAACACGTGTGTGTGTGTACGGTACTGATGTTTCCAGAACACGTGTGTGTGTGTGTACGGTACTGATGTTTCCAGAGCACATGTGTGTGTGTACGGTACTGATGTTTCCAGAGCACATGTGTGTGTGTGTACGGTACTGATGTTTCCAGAGCACATGTGTGTGTGTGTACGGTACTGATGTTTCCAGAGCACGTGTGTGTGTACGGTACTGATGTTTCCAGAGCACATGTGTGTGTGTACGGTACTGATGTTTCCAGAGCACGTGTGTGTGTGTACGGTACTGATGTTTCCAGAGCACATGTGTGTGTACGGTACTGATGTTTCCAGAGCACATGTGTGTGTACGGTACTGATGTTTCCAGAGCACATGTGTGTGTACGGTACTGATGTTTCCAGAGCACATGTGTGTGTGTACGGTACTGATGTTTCCAGAACACGTGTGTGTGTGTACGGTACTGATGTTTCCAGAACACGTGTGTGTACGTTAACTGTCATCAGTTACTCCTGCTAGCTGCCGATGCAGTAACGTTTCCAGAGCACATGTGTGTGTGTGTGTGTGTGTACGGTACTGATGTTTCCAGAACACGTGTGTGTGTGTGTACGGTACTGATGTTTCCAGAACACGTGTGTGTACGTTAACTGTCATCAGTTACTCCTGCTAGCTGCCGATGCAGTGACGTTTCCAGAGCACATGTGTGTGTGTGTGTGTGTGTGTACGGTACTGATGTTTCCAGAACACGTGTGTGTGTGTGTACGGTACTGATGTTTCCAGAACACGTGTGTGTACGTTAACTGTCATCAGTTACTCCTGCTAGCTGCCGATGCAGTGACGTTCATTAGCTAGTCACATTAGTTCATGCACGTATGCTAGTGCTGATTTAAAGTAAAGTGATGTTTTTAGTTTTATTCATTTCATTCAGTTGAGTTTCAGACACAAAGTATTTAAGCAGTGTTTGTAGTTTAATTAATGCAAGTAAATTAACACATGGCCCATTGTTGTTCCAACACTTCAGTTTGTATTAACAACTTACAATTTTTAGTAAAACTTTCTTGAGAAATTTAAGGCAATCCATTTCCACATATTTTTCTAGTAATGTGAACTTGTAAAGAAAAGAGTTTGGTTGCACTTTATTTTACAGTATGTGGCCGTGCACTTACTAAGAAAGTACTGGGTTATATAAGGTACAGTCAAACCAAAAATTATCCAGACACCATATATAATTGTTGAAATTGTACTAGTGGGTGCAGGACACTGTAGCTCATCTCTGTAAGTGTGTCTGAATAGAGTTAAACTGCAGGGGTTATGTTCAGGGTTACCGGTGTGTGTGTGTGTGTGTGTGTGTGTGCTCTGCACAGGTGTGTGTGTGTGTGTGTGTGTGTGTGTTCTGCGCAGGTGTGTGTGTGTGTGTGTGTGTGTGTGTGTGTTCTGCACTGGTGTGTGTGTCTGTTGCACTGGTGTGTGTGTGTGTGTGTGTGTTCTGCACAGGTGTGTGTGTGTGTGTGTTCTGCACAGGTGTGTGTGTTCTGCACAGGTGTGTGTGTTGCACTGGTGTGTGTGTTCTGCACAGGTGTGTGTGTTGCACTGGTGTGTGTGTTCTGCACTGGTGTGTGTGTTCTGCACTGGTGTTAAAAGCCCGTCGTACCCGTAGACCCAGTTGGGCAGGAGCCTGTAGAAGCCGGTCAGGTCGAGCTGAAGCATGTGTGTGTGTGTGTGTGCGTGTGTGTGTGTTCTGCACTGGTGTGTGTGTCTGTTGCACTGGTGTGTGTGTGTGTGTGTGTGTTCTGCACAGGTGTGTGTGTGTGTGTGTGTGTGTGTGTGTGTGTGTGTGTGTGTGTGTGTGTGTGTGTGTGTGTGTGTGTGTGTGTGTGTGTGTGTGTGTGTGTGTGTGTTCTGCACTGGTGTGTGTGTTCTGCACAGGTGTGTGTGTTGCACTAGTGTGTGTGTTCTGCACAGGTGTGTGTGTTGCACTGGTGTGTGTGTTCTGCACTGGTGTGTGTGTTCTGCACAGGTGTGTGTGTTGCACTAGTGTGTGTGTTCTGCACAGGTGTGTGTGTTGCACTGGTGTGTGTGTTCTGCACTGGTGTGTGTGTTCTGCACTGGTGTGTGTGTTCTGCACTGGTGTTAAAAGCCCGTCGTACCCGTAGACCCAGTCGGGCAGGAGCCTGTAGAAGCCGGTCAGGTCGAGCTGAAGCATGTGTGTGTTGAGCCGGACGTCGGATGCTGGCGGATCGGGAACATCCGGTCCTCTGAAGTCCAAATCAAAGTTTGTGAAGAAAATGTGGAGCAGCTTCAGCAGAGCTTGATGGAGCTCGACTACAGCTGAAACATGCAGACTTCACGCTTACAAAGACACGCACATCACAGACAAAACACTCGTCCCCTACAGATCCAACGTTTCAAAACATCTCTTTATTGAAGACTCACCAGTTTCACAGTCACTCATTTCCACTGGAGTCTAGGGAAAAGAACATTATAATTAATAATACTTCCTGGAAATGAAATTCCTTCAGTGACCCACATGCAGTGAGATTAAGATGCGACCCGTACCCGTGCGAGAGGAGCGAAGCGCTTGAGCCGCCCGACGGCCTCCTCTAGATCTGCTGTAGTGATGCCACACATCTGCTCACACACACCGCCAACGCTGTCCACCACCGCACACACACACACGCCACACTGACACACACTCATTTATTACATTCAGTCATGTCTCTCAGGTTACTTAAAGGAATAGTTCACTTCAAAATGAAATTTCTGTCATCATTTACTCAAGATTTTTTGAAGAATGTGGCTAACCAAACAGGTGTTGGACCCCATTGACTACCATTGTAGGGGAAAACACACTGTGGAAGTCAATGGGGTCCAACACCTGTTTGGTTAGCCACATTCTTCAAAAAATCTTCCATTATTCAGCAAAAGAAATAAATTCACACAACTTGAGGGTGAGTAAATTATGAAAATTTTCCTTTTAAAGTGAATCATTCCTTTAATATTCAGCAATATCACTGATTTGACTGCAGATGAGAACAAAACTTGAACTGAATTGATTAGAATAATGACAATATTGTGTCCTGTAGAGATGCTTTGCAGCTGAATCAAATTGGTTTCATAATTACACAACATCATTTTGACAACTTGACTACAGTCCATCCATCAACTGATGAAGCCACTCGGATCATGCAGAATAAACTCTACAGTATTTCTAAGCATTTCAATCATGCATGTGGAGGTCAGTAAAACACAAACCTGGCTTCTCATGAGCTCGTTTACTTCCTTGCTGTAGATATTTAGTTTCTCCTGCAGACACGACCTAAGAGAACAAATCATATTCAATATCTATCAGTAATTTGAAATGGTGGCAATCTATTTCTGTACATTTCCCACACGCATATATGCAACATTTGGAGCAAAACAAAGTTCAAATTCGATAATGCAATTTGAATTTGTCAGTTCCAGTTCTGGTTTTAATGTAAATGCAAAATTCATTTAAATGCCTTAATGTGCAAAATTTCAAATAAAATTGATGCGAATCCATCAAGGATAGAAAAACTATTTTGAAATTGCGTGTTCATGAATACTATGCAATAAATTCAATGTTGGTAAGAAAATGCACTGACTAACATTTTCACGTCACAGCTAACAACATAATCAATTTTGATTTTGCAAATCGTGACATATATAAAGTGATGTTTCAATTTAAAAACGTAATGCACCAAGCAGAGGTAAGAGAAATGTACATTAAAATACATGAATACCATACATAGACAACTTACATTTCAAATGGAATTTTGTCAGCTTTATGCTTTCATAGTACAGACGTAAACAAACCTTATTGTGTTGAATGCACAAGCAGAAGCGAGGACTTGATTAAAATGAAACATCTGCCTGTCGTCTTCCTCCTACAGAAACATGCAGTCTCATAACAATATGAGCTTCTTCAAATGAGTAATTGTTTTGAGCCACTGTAGTTAAATGTCATACATCTCGGGTCAGGGTTTTGTCAACGCTGTCCCAAAGCATCATCCTCACGGGAACATCTGAAGCAAACTTATGATACACCTGGATGTGTTCGTGAGATCCCAAGATTTCATCACTGGAAGAGGTCAAAACAACGGCATCAATATCTAATGCACTTAAACAACAGCAGAGAGAGCATTTCCATTCAGCAACAACAAGAGCATCAGATCCACTACTTAAATTACCTTCTGAGAAACTCCTCAGAGTCACAGAGTTTCATCAGGTATTGTCCACTGACACCAGCTTTATGATCCAGGGTCTCCAGAACCGCCTCCATCAGTTCCCGGGCTGTGCTGTTTACTGACAAAACAATGCAAATAAAGTTTGCCAAACTGTCCTAAAAGCTCCTACTTGTGCTACAAACTGTAAAATTCTGGATCCATAAATAAGTCCTTAAAAGTTTGACCTGATAAAAAGCGCTGTCTCATAACATTAAAGTTTGGGTAGTTCAAAAGAATATGTTTTACAGACGAGTTGGTACTATAGTATTGATATTTTGGTGCTTGAGTGTGTCCTCTGCAACGCTTACGTCTCCATCTGATCGGTAGTTCCACAGAAAGCCACGGCACAGAGACCCTGAAGAGAAGATCATCGGACAAGAGCACAGGAGCCACACGGGCCCAGAACACACTCCTGCTGGACTCGTCACGACCCCGCGACACACTCCTGCTGGACTCGTCACGACCCCGCGACACACTCCTGCTGGACTCGTCACGACCCCGCGACACACTCCTGCTGGACTCGTCACGACCCCGCGACACACTCCTGCTGGACTCGTCACGACCCCGCGACACACTCCTGCTGGACTCGTCACGACCCCGCGACACACTCCTGCTGGACTCGTCACGACCCCGCGACACACTCCTGCTGGACTCGTCACGACCCCGCGACACACTCCTGCTGGACTCGTCACGACCCCGCGACACACTCCTGCTGGACTCGTCACGACCCCGCGACACACTCCTGCTGGACTCGTCACGACCCCGCGACACACTCCTGCTGGACTCGTCACGACCCCGCGACACACTCCAGCTAGACTCGTCACGACCCCGCGACACACTCCAGCTAGACTCGTCACGACCCCGCGACACACTCCTGCTGGACTCGTCACGACCCCGCGACACACTCCTGCTGGACTCGTCACGACCCCGCGACACACTCCTGCTGGACTCGTCACGACCCCGCGACACACTCCTGCTGGACTCGTCACGACCCCGCGACACACTCCTGCTGGACTCGTCATGACCCCGCGACACACTCCTGCTGGACTCGTCACGACCCCGCGACACACTCCTGCTGGACTCGTCACGACCCCGCGACACACTCCTGCTGGACTCGTCACGGGTCACACTGTGTTCTGACAGGATTCTGACAAACAACAGCATTACAGACACGAATACAGATGTGCTCAGTTATTCATATTGGAGCAGTCAGCTTTATGAAAGTAGCTGTGTGAACTGAATTTCACGTTAATGAAAATCTACATGTGAATTCTGAACACATGGATGAGATTCGACAGCCATATATGTACATTAATATGTTGAAAAGGATTGATGCATCTAACCGTGATGTTGACATGCAGAGCAATGCTGTTCTGCTGTTGCTGCCTTGGGCTGAATCAATTAAATCGATGTTCCAAGAGTCCTGTAGACATAAGAGAGTGATCATAATATGTACGGTTATAGAACGCTTGAAACAAAGTCTATTATCCTCAGTTGCAGAGTGAGGCCCATGGAAACAATGTAATCTTACACTTTGCAAGCCATGATGAATATAGAATGCAGTAAAAAAAAAAAAAAAAAAGGGGGTAAAAAAAGAAAAGCCTTTTCTTGTTCACACTGGTGGCAAGATACACCAGGACTAGGGTTGGGTATCTTTTTAAATTTAACGATTCCGATTCTGCTTATCGATTCCGATTCTTATCGATAAGAGGAATTGAAATTAAAATTTTATAACAAGTTTTCGATTACTGACCTCAAGTATTCGATTCCAGTATTGGAAACGATTTTCGAATCCCAACCCTAACCAGTTTCTGAAAACAGACCTCTATATAAATCTATTGGTGCATTGTTAACTCGTAATGTGCTCAGCATTCTGCAACAAATATTTTAGACGTATTAAATATCACAGTAGCAATATAAGCCTAAATTTTGAAGTGTTGGTGCTTAATGTAACACTATCTAGTGTAAATGATAAATCCCGCTGGACATTTGCGCTGGCTACTGTACACCGGCCACCAGGGCACCATAAAGACTTCATCAAAGAGTCAGAGTTAGTATTGGCTGCAGATAAAGTCCTAATTGTTGGTGATTTTAATATACATGTAGATAATGAAAAAGATCCATTGGGATTGGCATTTAAAGATATTCTGAACTCTATTAGAGTTAGACAACACATGTCAGGACCTACTCATTGTCGTAATCATACTCTAGATCTAATATTATCACATGGAATAAATGTTGATGCCGTTAAAATTCTGCAGCAGAGCGATGACATCTCAGATCATTATCTAGTCTAGTGTAAACTTCATTTAGCCAACGACTCCGTGTTACAAATATGGTAGACCTATCACTTCTGCCACTAAAGATTGCTTTATAAATAATATTACTGATCAGTTTTATCTCCTCAGCATCCCAGATAGCTTAAGATGAACTCGGTGTTGCAACAAACTATTGACTCTCTCTTTTCCAGTACTTTAGAAACAGTTGCTCCTTTGCGCTTAAAGAAGATAAAGAAAAATAGTCCAACGCCGTGGTACAGCGAGCACACCCAGGCCCTTAAAAGAGCAGCCGGGCGACAGTGGCTCAGTGGTTCATGTAGGTTGTCTACAAACCAGAAGGTTGGTGGTTCAATCCCTGGTTCCACCTGACCAAGTGTCGAGGAGTCCCTGAGCAAGACACCTAACCCCAGCTGCTCCTGACACCGCCATCAGTGCGTGAATGTGAGGCAAAAATGTAAAGCGCTTTGGTGGCCATTGGGTCTGTGAAAGCGCTATATAAATGCAGTCCATTTACCATTTAGCAGCCAGAAAAATGCAGCGAAAAAGGAAGAAAACAAAACTAGAGGTATTTCGCATTTCATGGAAAGAGAGCTCGATTGCTTACAGAGAGGCCTTAAAAGCTGCTAGATCTGCTTATTTTTCAACACTCTTAGAAGAAAATAAACACAACCCTAGGTATTTATTTGAAAGAGTGGCTAAATCAACAAGAAATAGAGCTTCAACCCCAGATGTTTTCAAGCAGCACAGCAGTAATGATTTTATGAACTTCATTACTTACAAGATTGATAATATTAAGGAGAAAATTATAACTATGCAACCGTCTACCACAGTATCGCATCAGGCAGTGCATTGTAGTCTCCCTGAGGAAAAATTACATTCATTCATTGCTATAGGAGAGGAAGAATTTTTAAGCTCGTTAAATCATCTAAATCGACAACATGCATGTTAGACCCTATACCGACTAAGCTAATGAAAGGGATGCTTCCAGATGTCATAGATCCTCTTCTCAATATCATTAATTCATCTTTGTCGTTAGGCTACGTACCAAAAACTTTTAAGCTGGCTATGATTAAACCGCTTGTTAAAAAAACGCAACTTGATCCTACAGAATTAGTCAATTACAGGCCGATCTCGAATCTACCTTTTCTGTCAAAGATATTAGAAAAGGCAGTATCCTCACAACTGTGTTCCTTTCTAGAAAGAAATCATATCTGCGAGGATTTCCAGTCAGGATTTAGACCGTACCATAGCACTGAGACAGCTCTCATTAGAGTCACACATGATTTGCTCTTATCATCCGATTGTGGTTGTATCTCTCTATTGGTGTTACTTGATCTTAGTGCTGCATTTGACACCATCGACCACAACATTCTTTTAAATAGACAAGAAAATGATGTTGGCATTAGTGGAGTTGCACTAGCATGGTTTAAATCATACTTATCTGACCGTTATCAGTTTGTAGCATTAAATGAAGAGATGTCTTATCGATCACAAGTTCAGTATGGCGTACCACAAGGCTCAGTACTAGGACCGCTGCTGTTCACTCTGTACATGCTACCCTTAGGAGATATCATTAGGGAACATGGAATTAGTTTTCACTGTTATGCTGATGATACTCAGCTCTATATTTCTTCACAACCTGACGAAACTTACCAATTCACAAAATTTACGGAATGCATAGCCGATATAAAAAACTGCATGACTAGTAATTTCCTACTACTAAATTCTGAAAAAACAGAGATTCTAATTATTGGACCAATAATGTCCTCACGTAATAACCTAGAATACTGTCTAACACTTGATGACTGCTCTGTCAAGTCCTCGTCGTCGGTTAGGAACCTGTGTGTGTGTGTGTGTGTGCTCTTTGATACCAATCTTTCATTTGAAAGTCACGTGTCTAGTATCTGTAAAACCGCATTTTTCCATCTTAAAAACAAATCTATAATACGCCATATGCTCTCGATGACAGATGCAGAACAGTTAGTTCATGCGTTCATGACCTCAAGGCTAGATTATTGTAATGCTCTACTGGGTGGTTGCCCTGCACGCTTAATAAACAAACTCCAGCTGGTCCAAAACGCAGCAGCTCGAGTTCTTACCAGAACCAGGAAGTATGACCATATTAGCCCGGTTCTGTCAACACTGCATTGGCTCCCTATTAAACATTATATACATTTTAAAATATTGCTGATTACTTACAAAGCACTAAATGGTTTAGCTCCCCAGTGCTTGAGCGAGCTCTTAACGCATTATAGTCCTTCACGTCTATTGTGATCTCAAAACTCCGGCCAGTTGATAATACCTAGAATATCAAAAACGACTGCTGGAACTTGTTTCATGGTTTGCGTTCTCGAGCCGCCAGGCACTGTTGTGTGTATGAGCGGCGGGAGCAGGTTTAAGGGTTTTCTGTTAAAACGATGCGGATGTCGTGTTAGCGGCCCCTAAGTTAATAACTAATGATCTTTGCAACAGAGGTGAATCAATCAAAACTAACTTTATCTGGACAATAACTTTATTCTAGAGCTGCTGTAAAGCCAAAACAATCTATGTTGCTTAACATATAGTAAACATTTACCATTAATTTACTATTATCACTGTATAAAGCTGCTTTGAAACAATCTATATTGTTAAAAGCGCTATATAAATGAAGGTGACTTGACTTGACTTGACTATATTATGTAATATACGTGTATGTTGCATGAATAATAAATGTTCTTTAATTATCTGGAACATTGATGGATATTTCAAAGGGCTTTCCCTCATTTTGACCAATTGTGTTTCCCTGATTTATTATTTTTTCTACTTATTATTTGAAATGATTTGTTTAGAATGTAAACTTACAAGCGTTTAATCCTCATTACATATTAGCTGTAGTAATGCTAAAGCTTACACTTGAACTATGACCCGGGATCTGCCCCACCTAAATGTATAGTCAAGAGCTGCTACTGTGCTTTATTTTATTCATTTAGGCCTATTGTTTGCTTGAAATATTAATATAATTAATATAATAAGCATCTACTTTTTAGTAGCCTAGTACTAAACATAGTAGTTGAAGTAGTAAACAGTGAAGTAAAATTTAAGTAAACGTTTAGCTAGGAGCCAAAGTCTTTTCTGCCACGTAACTTCTGCGACGCTAATGTTCAGTGTAGGTTATGGTGAAAATTAATGAGGGACAGACTATGGTTTTATGGCTTCTATGGTTTTACCAGATGTCACAGGACTTGTTTGTAATTGTAATGGCTGTATGTATGCATGTATGTATGCATGTATGCGTGGCTGTATGTACAGTCAAACCAAAAATTATTCAGACACCAGATATAATTTTTTATATTTTTTTTACTAGTGTGTGCAGGACACTATAGTTCATTTATGTAAGTGAGGAGAGCAACATATAGTAAACTGTGACATATTATTCCCAAACATTCTTCATACAGTAACTACCAGTAAGATTTATAAAAACTTGCTTAAGTGTATTTTCTTTAATTGCTATTGCACATTTTTACACACAGACTGAACAACGTGAAGCATTGCTTGGTCACTGGTTGAGCTAAACTGGTATTATCTAATTGTGTAGTTAAATTTACCAGCTGACAGATATTCAACATAATTCATGTGTGAGAGTCTAACAGAAGGACGGACAAAACCAGTCAAATATCCACTGATCTGAGAACTCTGAGTTCTGCTCATGTTTATAAACTATAGCGAATAAACGCTGAAATGCTGAAGGTGTCTGAATACATTTTGGTTTGACTGTGTCTCTGTGTGTGTGTGTGTGTGTGTGTGTGTGTGTGTGAGTGTGTGTGTGTGTGTGTGTGTGTGTGTGTGTGTGTGTGTATGCATGTATGTATGCATGTGTGTGCGTGTGTTGTATGTAATCAGTGAGGATCTGTTACCTGAGGCCCGCGCAGGTGTTGTACAGGTGTTTTACTCACAGCTGCTTCCTCATTCTTCATGTCCACATTCACCTGCTCTTTCCTCTGATCGGCTGCTATTAAACCAGAGACGGGTGTGTATAAATCCAAATAATCCTGTTCTGAAAAGACAGGGACATCCCATCCATGAAACACATGATCCTCGGGTCTTCCAGCCGGATCTTCAGCACAAGGATCCATTGGATCAGAGACAGGGAGCTGTAGGCAGGCCGGTTTTATGTCTTTATGTCCATAAATATGTATGGCATTTCTTCATCTGTAAAAGAAGAAAGAAATCAGAATGCAAGTTTTAGCAGGTTTTCCTTTCCCTCTCTCACCAGCGCGGATCTTTTAGTCGTAGCCTACTGAGTGAGATTGTGTGGGTCAGAATCGGAATAAAAGAGTATTTTGGACTGTTTTAGATTAAACGACTGGGAAGGAACACAAGCAGGAATTCACAGGCACGTTTCAGCGCGAAACTCTCGCGGACTCGGACTCTGCTCCTCCCACAGACGAGCACCTGTATGGAGCGCCAGAGAGGTCACAATTCTGCATTTCGTCCGAACGACTGTCATCTAAAGCAAACTTATAACATAATTATAACGGTGATTCAACCCAAAGTTAAAGTGGGTGGGAGTAATGAACACAATGTGCTTGTTTTACTGTTGCAAATGGTCCCCATCTGTAAATATGCTCTTTTTAAAAATACAGCACAATTTTATAATTTACCTTATATTATTACATTCATTACCTTAGTATGTTGCACAGCACAGGATCAAACTTAAATCGCATTTAATTATTACTTTTAAAGATAATGTAAAATACCAGTAAATAGAATTAAATGTTTAAAACATTAAACATATATTTTAGTTCCCCTCACTCTACAACAAATCCTTTTTTTAAGTTAAAGGGATACTCCACCCAAAAATTAAAATTCTGTCATCATTTACTCACCCTCAAGTTGTTGCAAACCTGTATGAGTTTCTTTATTCTGCTGAACACAAATAAAGATATTTTGAAGAACGAATGGAGCCAAACAGAAAAAAATACTATGCAGTCAATGGTGCCAAAGTTCCAATCGTTCTTCAAAATATCATGCTTTGTGTTCAGCAGAAGAAAGAAACTCAGAAATACAGGTTTGCAACAACTTGAGGGTGAGTAAATGATGACAGAATTTTCATTTTAGGTGGAGTATCCCTTTGACTGCACTCAGAACAAAACAAGCTGTGAAAAAAAACAAAAAAATATTAGTAGTCTATAAAGTATACGAATTATAGTGGCATTTTTTACAAACAACATTTATTTTAAAGCCTTAATGTATTTATTTAAAGCTAAACTGAAATTGGCATTGAGGCCCTGCGTATCTGTGAAAGTGCTGATCTAGTTATAAACATACATCTTTACATCTCCCTTGTTTAATTCATTCAAACAGCAGAGTAAATACAAATCAGTCTTTGATCCCGACGTTTGCTTATCTAGTTATAGGGTCTAGCAACAAGGATTCCTGAATTTTATTAAAGACTTGAGCTGAAAGAAGAGATAGCTTGACCCCGACGTGATTTGAACACGCAACCTTCTGATCTGGAGTCAGACGCGCTACCGTTGCGCCACGAGGCCCTGCACTTCTGTCAAATTGCTGAGCTCGCCAGAGGGTCTAGCAAAAAGGAGACCTGAATTTTATTAGAGACATGCGCTCAAAGAAGAGATAACTTGACCCCGACGTGATTTGAACACGCAACCTTCTGATCTGGAGTCAGACCGTTGCGCCACGAGGTACCGTTGCGCCACGAGGCCCTGCACTTCTGTCAAATTGCTTAGCTCGTTATAGGGTCTGGCAAAAAGGATTCCTGAATTTTATTATAGACATGCTTTCAAAGAAAAGATAACTTGACCCCGACGTTATTTGAACACGCAACCTTCTGATCTGGAGTCAGTCGCACTACCGTTGCACCACGAGGCCCTGCACTTCTGTGAAATTGCTGAGCTCGTCACAGGGTCTAGCAACAAGGATACATGAATTTTATTAAAGACTTGAGCTCAAAGAAGAGATTGACCCCGACGTGATATGAACACAAAATCTTCTGATCTGAAGTCAGACGCGCTTCCATTGCATCATGAGGCCCTGCGCTTCTGTGAAATTGCTGAGCTTCGTTATAGGGTCTAGCAACAAGGATACATGAATTTTATTAAAATGACTCCAGATCAGAAGGTTGCGTGTTCAAATTACGTCGGGGTCAATCTCTTCTTTGAGCTCAAGTCTTTAATAAAATTCAGGTATCCTTCTGTGAAATTGCTGAGCTCGTTATAGGGTCTAGCAACAAGGATACATGAATTTTATTAAAGACTTGAGCTCAAAGAAGAGATTGACCCCGACGTGATATGAACACGCAACCTTCTGATCTGGAGTCAGACGCGCTATCGTTGCGCCACGAGGCCCTGCACTTCTGTCAAATTGCTGAGCTCGTTATAGGGTCTAGCAACAAGGATTCCTGAATTGTATTAAAGACTTGAGCTCAAAGTAGAGATAACTTGACCCCGATGTGATTTGGACACGCAACCTTCTTATCTGGAGTCAGACGCGCTTCCGTTGCGTCATGAGGCCCTGCACTTCTGTGAAGAGATTGACCCCGACGTGATATGAACACACAATCTTCTGATCTGGAGTCAGACGCGCTACCATTGCGCCATGAGGCCCTGCACTTCTGTCAAATTGCTGAGCTCGCCACAGGGTCTAGCAAAAAGGATTCCTGAATTTTATTAAAGACTTGAGCTCAAAGAAGAGATTGACCCCGATGTGATATGAACACGCAACCTTCTGATCTGGAGTCAGATGCGCTACCGTTGCGCCATGAGGCCCTGCACTTCTGTCAAATTGCTGAGCTCGCCACAGGGTCTAGCAAAAAGGATACCTGAATTTAATTAAAGACTTGAGCTCAAAGAAGAGATAGCTTGACCCCGACGTGATATGAACACGCAACCTTCTGATCTGGAGTCAGACTCGCTACCGTTGCGCCACGAGGCCCTGCGCTTCTGTGAAATTGCTGAGCTCGTTATAGGGTTTAGCAAAAAGGATTCCTGAATTTTATTAAAGACTTGAGCTCAAAGAAGAGATTGACCCCGATGTGATATGAACACGCAACCTTCTGATCTGGAGTCAGATGCGCTACCGTTGCGCCATGAGGCCCTGCAATTCTGTCAAATTGCTGAGCTCGCCACAGGGTCTAGCAAAAAGGATACCTGAATTTAATTAAAGACTTGAGCTCAAAGAAGAGATAGCTTGACCCCGACGTGATATGAACACGCAACCTTCTGATCTGGAGTCAGACTCGCTACCGTTGCGCCACGAGGCCCTGCGCTTCTGTGAAATTGCTGAGCTCGTTATAGGGTCTAGCAACAAGGATACATGAATTTTATTAAAGACTTGAGCTCAAAGAAGAGATTGACCCCGACGTGATATGAACACGCAACCTTCTGAGCTGAAGTCAGAACACGCAACCTTCTGATCTGGAGTCAGACGCGCTACCGTTGCGCCACTAGGCCCTGCACTTCTGTCAAATTGCTGAGCTCGTTATAGGGTCTAGCAACAAGGATTCCTGAATAGTATTAAAGACTTGAGCTCAAAGTAGAGATAACTTGACCCCGATGTGATTTGGACACGCAACCTTCTTATCTGGAGTCAGACGCGCTTCCGTTGCGTCATGAGGCCCTGCACTTCTGTCAAATTGCTGAGCTCGCCACAGGGTCTAGCAAAAAGGATTCCTGAATTTTATTAAAGACTTGAGCTCAAAGAAGAGATTGACCCCAATGTGATATGAACACGCAACCTTCTGATCTGGAGTCAGATGCGCTACCATTGCGCCATGAGGCCCTGCACTTCTGTCAAATTGCTGAGCTCGTTTTAGGGTCTAGCAAAAAGGATTCCTGAATTTTTTTAAAGACTTGAGCTCAAAGAAGAGATTGACCCCGACGTGATTTGAACACACAACCTTCTGATCTGGAGTCAGACGCGCTACCGTTGCTCCACGAGGCCCTGCACTTTTGTGAAATTGCTGAGCTCGTTATAGGGTCTAGCAACAAGGATACATGAATATTATTAAAAACTTGAGCTCAAAGAAGAGATAGCTTGACCCCGACGTGATTTGACGCGCTACCATTGCGCCACGAGGCCCTGCACTTCTGTGAAATTGCTGAGCTCGTTTTAGGGTCTAGCAACAAGGTTTCCAAAATTTTATTAGAGACTTGAGCTCAAAGAAGAGATAGCTTGACCCCGATGTGATTTGAACACGCAACCTTCTGATCTGGAGTCAGATGCGCTACCGTTGCGCCATGAGGCCCTGCACTTCTGTCAAATTGCTGAGCTCGCCACAGGGTCTAGCAAAAAGGATACCTGAATTTTATTAAAGACTTGAGCTCAAAGAAGAGATTGACCCCGACGTAATTTGAACACGCAACCTTCTGATCTGGAGTCAGACTCGCTACCGTTGCGCCACGAGGCCCTGCGCTTCTGTGAAATTGCTGAGCTCGTTATAGGGTCTAGCAACAAGGATACATGAATTCTATTAAAGACTTGAGCTCAAAGAAGAGATTGACCCCGACGTGATATGAACACGCAACCTTCTGATCTGAAGTCAGAACACGCAACCTTCTGATCTGGAGTCAGTCGCGCTACCGTTGCGCCATGAGGCCCTGCACTTCTGTCAAATTGCTGAGCTCGTTATAGGGTCTAGCAACAAGGATTCCTGAATTGTATTAAAGACTTGAGCTCAAAGTAGAGATAACTTGACCCCGATGTGATTTGGACACGCAACCTTCTTATCTGGAGTCAGACGCGCTTCCGTTGCGTCATGAGGCCCTGCACTTCTGTGAAATTGCTGAGATTGTTATAGGGTCTAGCAACAAGGATTCCTGAATTGTATTAAAGACTTGAGCTGAAAGAAGAGATAGCTTGACCCCGACGTTATTTAAACACGCAACCTTCTGATCTGGAGTCAGACTCGCTATCGTTGCGCCACGAGGCCCTGCACTTCTGTGAAATTGCTGAGCTCGGTATAGGGTCTAGCAACAAGGATACATGAATTTTATTAGAGACTTGAGCTCAAAGAAGAGATAGCTTGACCCCGACGTGATTTGAACACGCAACCTTCTGATCTGGAGTCAGACGTGCTACCGTTGCACCACGAGGCCCTGCACTTCTGTGAAATTGCTGAGCTCGTTATAGGGTCTGGCAAAAAGGATTCCTGAATTTTATTAAAAACTTGAGCTCAAAGAAGAGATAGCTTGACCCTGACGTGATTTGAACCACGCAACCTTCTAATCTGGAGTCAGATGCGCTTCCATTGCATCATGAGGCCCTGCGCTTCTGTGAAATTGCTGAGCTCGTTATAGGGTCTAGCAACAAGGATACATGAATTTTATTAGAGACTTGAGCTCAAAGAAGAGATAGCTTGACCCCGACGTGATTTGACGCGCTACCATTGCGCCACGAGGCCCTGCACTTCTCTGAAATTGCTGAGCTCGTTTTAGGGTCTAGCAACAAGGTTTCCAAAATTTTATTAGAGACTTGAGCTCAAAGAAGAGATAGCTTAACCCCGACGTGATTTGAACACGCAACCTTCTGATCTGGAGTCAGACGCGCTACCGTTGCACCACGAGGCCCTGCGCTTCTGTCAAATTGCTGAGCTCGTTATAGGGTCTGGCAAAAAGGATTCCTGAATTTTATTAAAAACTTGAGCTCAAAGAAGAGATAGCTTGACCCTGACGTGATTTGAACACGCAACCTTCTAATCTGGAGTCAGATGCGCTTCCATTGCATCATGAGGCCCTGCGCTTCTGTCAAATTGCTGAGCTCGCCACAGGGTCTGGCAAAAAGGATTCCTGAATTTTATTAAAAACTTGAGCTCAAAGAAGAGATAGCTTGACCCCGACGTGATTTGAACACGCAACCTTCTGATCTGGAGTCAGACGCGCTACCGTTGCGCCACGAGGCCCTGCACTTCTGTCAAATTGCTGAGCTCGCCACACGGTCTGGCAAAAAGGATTCCTGAATTTTATTAAAGACTTGAGCTCAAAGAAGAGATTGACCCCGACGTGATTTGAACACGCAACCTTCTGATCTGGAGTCAGATGCGCTTCCATTGCATCATGAGGCCCTGCGCTTCTGTCAAATTGCTGAGCTCGCTATAGGGTCTAGCATCAAGGATGCATGAATTTTATTATAGACTTGAGCTCAAAGAAGAGATAGCTTGACCCCGACGTTATTTGAACACGCAACCTTCTGATCTGGAGTCAGACGCGCTACCGTTGCGCCACGAGGCCCTGCACTTCTGTCAAATTGCTGAGCTCGCCACACGGTCTGGCAAAAAGGATTCCTGAATTTTATTAAAAAATTGAGCTCAAAGAAGAGATTGACCCCGACGTGATATGAACACACAACCTTCTGATCTGAAGTCAGACGCGCTTCCATTGCATCATGAGGCCCTGCGCTTCTGTGAAATTGCTGAGCTTCGTTATAGGGTCTAGCAACAAGGATACATGAATTTTATTAAAAACTTGAGCTCAAAGAAGAGAATGACCCCGACGTGATTTGAACACGCAATCTTCTGATCTGAAGTCAGAACACACAACCTTCTGATCTGGAGTCAGACGCGCTACCGTTGCGCCACGAGGCCCTGCACTTCTGTCAAATTGCTGAGCTCGTTATATGGTCTAGCAACAAGGATTCCTGAATTGTATTAAAGACTTGAGCTCAAAGTAGAGATAACTTGACCCCGATGTGATTTGGACACGCAACCTTCTTATCTGGAGTCAGACGCGCTTCCGTTGCGTCATGAGGCCCTGCACTTCTGTGAAATTGCTGAGCTCGCCACAGGGTCTAGCAAAAAGGATACCTGAATTTTATTAAAGACTTGAGCTCAAAGAAGAGATTGACCCCGACGTGAATTGAATATGCAACCTTCTGATCTGAAGTCAGACGTGCTTCCATTGCATCATGAGGCCCTGCGCTTCTGTGAAATTGCTGAGCTCGGTATAGGGTCTAGCAACAAGGATACATGAATTTTATTAGAGACTTGAGCTCAAAGAAGAGATAGCTTGACCCCGACATGATTTGACGCGCTACCATTGCGCCACGAGGCCCTGCACTTCTGTGAAATTGCTGAGCTCGTTTTAGGGTCTAGCAACAAGGTTTCCTGAATTTTATTAAAGACTTGAGCTCAAAGAAGAGATTGACCCCGATGTGATATGAACACGCAACCTTCTGATCTGGAGTCAGATGCGCTACCGTTGCGCCACGTGGCCCTGCACTTCTATCAAATTGCTGAGCTCGTTATAGGGTCTAGCAACCAAGATTCCTGAATTGTATTAAAAACTTGAGCTCAAAGAAGAGATTGACCCCGACGTGATTTGAATATGCAACCTTCTGATCTGGAGTCAGACGCGCTTCCATTGCGCCACGAGGCCCTGCGCTTCTATGAAATTGCTGAGTGCGTTATAGGGTCTAGCAACAAGGATACATGAATTTTATTAAAGACTTGAGCTGAAAGAAGAGATAGCTTGACCCCGACGTGATTTGAACACGCAACCTTCTGATCTGGAGTCAGACGCGCTACCGTTGCGCCACGAGGCCCTGCACTTCTGTCAAATTGCTGAGCTCGCCACAGGGTCTGGCAAAAAGGATTCCTGAATTTTATTAAAAACTTGAGCTCAAAGAAGAGATAGCTTGACCCTGACGTGATTTGAACACGCAACCTTCTAATCTGGAGTCAGATGCACTTCCATTGCATCATGAGGCCCTGCTCTTCTGTGAAATTGCTGAGCTCGTTATAGGGTCTAGCAACAAGGATACATGAATTTTATTAGAGACTTGAGCTCAAAGAAGAGATAGCTTGACCCCGACGTGATTTGACGCGCTACCATTGCGCCACGAGGCCCTGCACTTCTGTGAAATTGCTGAGCTCGTTTTAGGGTCTAGCAACAAGGATACCTGAATTTTATTAAAGACTTGAGCTCAAAGAAGAGATTGACCCCGACGTAATTTGAACACGCAGTCTTCTGATCTGGAGTCAGACTCGCTACCGTTGCGCCACGAGGCCCTGCGCTTCTGTGAAATTGCTGAGCTCGTTATGGGGTCTAGCAACAAGGATACATTAATTTTATTAAAGACTTGAGCTCAAAGAAGAGATTGACCCCGACGTGATATGAACACGCAACCTTCTGATCTGAAGTCAGAACACGCAACCTTCTGATCTGGAGTCAGACACGCTACCGTTGCGCCACGAGGCCCTGCACTTCTGTCAAATTGCTGAACTCGTTATAGGGTCTAGCAACAAGGATTCCTGAATTGTATTAAAGACTTGAGCTCAAAGTAGAGATAACTTGACACCGATGTGATTTGGACACGCAACCTTCTTATCTGGAGTCAGACGCGCTTCCGTTGCGTCATGAGGCCCTGCACTTCTGTGAAATTGCTGAGCTTGTTATAGGGTCTAGCAACAAGGATTCCTGAATTGTATTAAAGACTTGAGCTGAAAGAAGAGATAGCTTGACCACGACGTTATTTAAACACGCAACCTTCTGATCTGGAGTCAGACTCGCTACCGTTGCGCCACGAGGCCCTGCACTTCTGTGAAATTGCTGAGCTCGGTATAGGGTCTAGCAACAAGGATACATGAATTCTATTAGAGACTTGAGCTCAAAGAAGAGATAGCTTGACCCCGACGTGATTTGAACACGCAACCTTCTGATCTGGAGTCAGACACGCTACCGTTGCGCCACGAGGCCCCGCACTTCTGTCAAATTGCTGAGCTCGCCACAGGGTCTGGCAAAAAGGATTCCTGAATTTTATTAAAAACTTGAGCTCAAAGAAGAGATTGACCCCGACGTGATATGAACACAAAATCTTCTGATCTGAAGTCAGACGCGCTTCCATTGCATCATGAGGCCCTGCGCTTCTGTGAAATTGCTGAGCGCGTTATAGGGTCTAGCAACAAGGATACATGAATTTTATTATAGACTTGAGCTCAAAGAAGAGATAGCTTGACCCCGACGTGATTTGAACACGCAACCTTCTGATCTGGAGTCAGACGCGCTACCGTTGCGCCACGAGGCCCTGCACTTCTGTCAAATTGCTGAGCTCGCCACACGGTCTGGCAAAAAGGATTCCTGAATTTTATTAAAAAATTGAGCTCAAAGAAGAGATTGACCCCGACGTGATATGAACACACAACCTTCTGATCTGAAGTCAGACACGCTTTCATTGCATCATGAGGCCCTGCGCTTCTGTGAAATTGCTGAGCTTCGTTATAGGGTCTAGCAACAAGGATACATGAATTTTATTAAAAACTTGAGCTCAAAGAAGAGAATGACCCCGACGTGATTTGAACACGCAACCTTCTGATCTGGAGTCAGACGCGCTACCGTTGCGCCACGAGGCCCTGCACTTTTGTCAAATTGCTGAGCTCGCCACAGGGTCTAGCAAAAAGGATTCCTGAATTTTATTAAAGACTTGAGCTCAAAGAAGAGATTGACCCCGATGTGATATGAACACGCAACCTTCTGATCTGGAGTCAGATGCGCTACCATTGCGCCATGAGGCCCTGCGCTTCTATGAAATTGCTGAGCGCGTTATAGGGTCTAGCAACAAGGATACATGAATTTTATTAAAGACTTGAGCTGAAAGAAGAGATAGCTTGACCCCGACGTGATTTGAACACGCAACCTTCTGATCTGGAGTCAGACGCGCTACCGTTGCGCCACGAGGCCCTGTACTTCTGTCAAATTGCTGAGCTCGCCACAGGGTCTGGCAAAAAGGATTCCTGAATTTTATTAAAAACTTGAGCTCAAAGAAGAGATAGCTTGACCCTGACGTGATTTGAACACGCAACCTTCTAATCTGGAGTCAGATGCGCTTCAATTGCATCATGAGGCCCTGCGCTTCTGTGAAATTGCTGAGCTCTTTATAGGGTCTAGCAACAAGGATACATGAATTTTATTAAAAACTTGAGCTCAAAGAAGAGATAGCTTGACCCCGACGTGATTTGACGCGCTACCATTGCGCCACGAGGCCCTGCACTTCTGTGAAATTGCTGAGCTCGTTTTAGGGTCTAGCAACAAGGTTTCCTGAATTTTATTAAAGACTTGAGCTCAAAGAAGAGATTGACCCCGATGTGATATGAACACGCAACCTTCTGATCTGGAGTCAGATGCGCTACCGTTGCGCCATGAGGCCCTGCACTTCTGTCAAATTGCTGAGCTCGCCACAGGGTCTAGCAAAAAGGATACCTGAATTTTATTAAAGACTTGAGCTCAAAGAAGAGATTGACCCCGACGTAATTTGAACACGCAATCTTCTGATCTGGAGTCAGACTCGCTACCGTTGCGCCACGAGGACCTGCGCTTCTGTGATATTGCTGAGCTCGTTATAGGGTCTAGCAACAAGGATACATGAATTTTATTAAAGACTTGAGCTCAAAGAAGAGATTGACCCCGACATGATATGAACACGCAACCTTCTGATCTGAAGTCAGAACACGCAACCTTCTGATCTGGAGTCAGACACGCTACCGTTGCGCCACGAGGCCCTGCACTTCTGTCAAATTGCTGAGCTCGTTATAGGGTCTAGCAACAAGGATTCCTGAATTGTATTAAAGACTTGAGCTCAAAGTAGAGATAACTTGACACCGATGTGATTTGGACACGCAACCTTCTTATCTGGAGTCAGACGCGCTTCCGTTGCGTCATGAGGCCCTGCACTTCTGTGAAATTGCTGAGCTTGTTATAGGGTCTAGCAACAAGGATTCCTGAATTTTATTATAGACCTGAGCACAAAGAAGAGATAGCTTGACCCCGACGTGATTTGAACACGCAACCTTCTGATCTGAAGTCAGACGCGCTACCGTTGCGCCACGAGGCCCTGCACTTCTGTCAAATTGCTGAGCTCGCCACAGGGTCTGGCAAAAAGGATTCCTGAATTTTATTAAAAACTTGAGCTCAAAGAAGAGATAGCTTGACCCTGACGTGATTTGAACACGCAACCTTCTAATCTGGAGTCAGATGCGCTTCCATTGCATCATGAGGCCCTGCGCTTCTGTGAAATTGCTGAGCTCGTTATAGGGTCTAGCAACAAGGATACATGAATTATATTAGAGACTTGAGCTCAAAGAAGAGATAGCTTGACCCCGACGTGATTTGACGCGCTACCATTGCGCCACGAGGCCCTGCTCTTCTGTGAAATTGCTGAGCTCGTTTTAGGGTCTAGCAACAAAGTTTCCTGAATTTTATTAAAGACTTGAGCTCAAAGAAGAGATTGACCCCGATGTGATATGAACACGCAACCTTCTGATCTGGAGTCAGATGCGCTACCGTTGCGCCATGCGGCCCTGCACTTCTGTCAAATTGCTGAGCTCGCCACAGGGTCTAGCAAAAAGAATACCTGAATTTTATTAAAGACTTGAGCTCAAAGAAGAGATTGACCCCGACGTAATTTGAACACGCAACCTTCTGATCTGGAGTCAGACTCGCTACCGTTGCGCCACGAGGCCCTGCACTTCTGTCAAATTGCTGAGCTTGTTATAGGGTCTAGCAACAAGGATTCCTGAATTGTATTAAAGACTTGAGCTCAAAGTAGAGATAACTTGACACCGATGTGATTTGGACACGCAACCTTCTTATCTGGAGTCAGACGCGCTTCCGTTGCGTCATGAGGCCCTGCACTTCTGTGAAATTGCTGAGCTTGTTATAGGGTCTAGCAACAAGGATTCCTGAATTGTATTAAAGACTTGAGCTGAAAGAAGAGATAGCTTGACCCCGACGTTATTTAAACACGCAACCTTCTGATCTGGAGTCAGACTCGCTACCGTTGCGCCACCGCCATGAGGCCCTGCACTTCTGTGAAATTGCTGAGCTCGGTATAGGGTCTAGCAACAAGGATACATGAATTTTATTAGAGACTTGAGCTCAAAGAAGAGATAGCTTGACCCCGGCGTGATTTGAACACGCAACCTTCTGATCTGGAGTCAGACGCGCTACCGTTGCGCCACGAGGCCCTGCACTTCTGTCAAATTGCTGAGCTCAGGAATCATTTTTGCTCAAAGAAGAGATTGACCCCGATGTGATATGACCACGCAACCTTCTGATCTGGAGTCAGACACGCTACCGTTGCGCCACGAGGCCCTGCGTTTTGTGAGATTGCTGAGCTCGGTATAGGGTCTAGCAAAAAGGATACCTGAATTTTATTAAAGACTTGAGCTCAAAGAAGAGATTGACCCCGACGTGATTTGAATATGCAACCTTCTGATCTGGAGTTAGACGCGCTACCGTTGCGCCACGAGGCCCTGCACTTCTGTCAAATTGCTGAGCTCGCCACAGGGTCTAGCAAAAAGGATACCTGAATTTTATTAAAGACTTGAGCTCAAAGAAGAGATTGACCCCGACATGATTTGAATATGCAACCTTCTGATCTGAAGTCAGACGTGCTTCCATTGCATCATGAGGCCCTGCACTTCTGTGAAATTGCTGAGCTCGGTATAGGGTCTAGCAACAAGGACACATGAATTTTATTAGAGATCTGGAGTTAGACGCGCTACCGTTGCGCCACGAGGCCCTGCACTTCTGTCAAATTGCTGAGCTCGCCACAGGGTCTAGCAAAAAGGATACCTGAATTTTATTAAAGACTTGAGCTCAAAGAAGAGATTGACCCCGACGTGATTTGAATATGCAACCTTCTGATCTGAAGTCAGACGTGCTTCCATTGCATCATGAGGCCCTGCACTTCTGTCAAATTGCTGAGCTCGCCACACGGTCTGGCAAAAAGGATTCCTGAATTTTATTAAAAAATTGAGCTCAAAGAAGAGATTGACCCCGACGTGATATGAACACACAACCTTCTGATCTGAAGTCAGACGCGCTTCCATTGCATCATGAGGCCCTGCGCTTCTGTGAAATTGCTGAGCTTCGTTATAGGGTCTAGCAACAAGGATACATGAATTTTATTAAAAACTTGAGCTCAAAGAAGAGAATGACCCCGCCGTGATTTGAACACGCAACCTTCTGATCTGGAGTCAGACGCGCTACCGTTGCGCCACGAGGCCCTGCACTTTTGTCAAATTGCTGAGCTCGCCACAGGGTCTAGCAAAAAGGATTCCTGAATTTTATTAAAGACTTGAGCTCAAAGAAGAGATTGACCCCGATGTGATATGAACACGCAACCTTCTGATCTGGAGTCAGATGCGCTACCGTTGCGCCACGAGGCCCTGCACTTCTGTCAAATTGCTGAGCTCGCCACAGGGTCTAGCAAAAAGGATTCTTGAATTTTATTAAAGACTTGAGCTCAAAGAAGAGATAGTTTGACCCCGACGTGATTTGAAAACGCAACCTTCTGATCTGTAGTCAGACTCGCTACCGTTGCGCCACGAGGCCCTGCGCTTCTGTGAAATTGCTGAGCTCGTTATAGGGTCTAGCAAAAAGGATTCCTGAATTTTATTAAAGACTTGAGCTCAAAGAAGAGATTGACCCCGATGTGATATGAACACGCAACCTTCTGATCTGGAGTCAGACGCGCTACCGTTGCGCCACGAGGCCCTGCACTTCTGTCAAATTGCTGAGCTCGCCACAGGGTCTAGCAAAAAGGATTCCTGAATTTTATTAAAGACTTGAGCTCAAAGAAGAGATAGCTTGACCCCGACGTGATTTGAACACGCAACCTTCTGATCTGGAGTCAGACGCGCTACCGTTGCGCCACGAGGCCCTGCACTTCTGTCAAATTGCTGAGCTCGCCACAGGGTCTGGCAAAAAGGATTCCTGAATTTTATTAAAAACTTGAGCTCAAAGAAGAGATTGACCCCGACGTGATATGAACACAAAATCTTCTGATCTGAAGTCAGACGCGCTTCCATTGCATCATGAGGCCCTGCGCTTCTGTGAAATTGCTGAGCTCGGTATAGGGTCTAGCAACAAGGATACATGAATTTTATTAGAGACTTGAGCTCAAAGAAGAGATAGCTTGACCCCGACGTGATTTGAACACGCAACCTTCTGATCTGGAGTCAGACGCGCTACCGTTGCGCCACGAGGCCCTGCACTTCTGTCAAATTGCTGAGCTCGCCACAGGGTCTGGCAAAAAGGATTCCTGAATTTTATTAAAAACTTGAGCTCAAAGAAGAGATAGCTTGACCCTGACGTGATTTGAACACGCAACCTTCTAATCTGGAGTCAGATGCGCTTCCATTGCATCATGAGGCCCTGCGCTTCTGTGAAATTGCTGAGCGCGTTATAGGGTCTAGCAACAAGGATACATGAATTTTATTATAGACTTGAGCTCAAAGAAGAGATAGCTTGACCCCGACGTGATTTGAACACGCAACCTTCTGATCTGGAGTCAGACGCGCTACAGTTGCGCCACGAGGCCCTGCACTTCTGTCAAATTGCTGAGCTCGCCACAGGGTCTGGCAAAAAGGATTCCTGAATTTTATTAAAAACTTGAGCTCAAAGAAGAGATAGCTTGACCCTGACGTGATTTGAACACGCAACCTTCTAATCTGGAGTCAGATGCGCTTCCATTGCATCATGAGGCCCTGCGCTTCTGTGAAATTGCTGAGCTCGTTATAGGGTCTAGCAACAAGGATACATGAATTATATTAGAGACTTGAGCTCAAAGAAGAGATAGCTTGACCCCGACGTGATTTGACGCGCTACCATTGCGCCACGAGGCCCTGCTCTTCTGTGAAATTGCTGAGCTCGTTTTAGGGTCTAGCAACAAAGTTTCCTGAATTTTATTAAAGACTTGAGCTCAAAGAAGAGATTGACCCCGATGTGATATGAACACGCAACCTTCTGATCTGGAGTCAGACTCGCTACCGTTGCGCCACGAGGCCCTGCGCTTCTGTGAAATTGCTGAGCTCGCCACAGGGTCTAGCAAAAAGAATACCTGAATTTTATTAAAGACTTGAGCTCAAAGAAGAGATTGACCCCGACGTAATTTGAACACGCAACCTTCTGATCTGGAGTCAGACTCGCTACCGTTGCGCCACGAGGGCCTGCGCTTCTGTGAAATTGCTGAGCTCGTTATAGGGTCTAGCAACAAGGATACATGAATTTTATTAAAGACTTGAGCTCAAAGAAGAGATTGACCCCGACGTGATATGAACACGCAACCTTCTGATCTGAAGTCAGAACACGCAATCTTCTGATCTGGAGTCAGACTCGCTACCGTTGCGCCACGAGGCCCTGCGCTTCTGTGATATTGCTGAGCTCGTTATAGGGTCTAGCAACAAGGATACATGAATTTTATTAAAGACTTGAGCTCAAAGAAGAGATTGACCCCGACGTGATATGAACACGCAACCTTCTGATCTGAAGTCAGAACACGCAATCTTCTGATCTGGAGTCAGACACGCTACCGTTGCGCCACGAGGCCCTGCATTTCTGTCAAATTGCTGAGCTTGTTATAGGGTCTAGCAACAAGGATTCCTGAATTGTATTAAAGACTTGAGCTCAAAGTAGAGATAACTTGACACCGATGTGATTTGGACACGCAACCTTCTTATCTGGAGTCAGACGCGCTTCCGTTGCGTCATGAGGCCCTGCACTTCTGTGAAATTGCTGAGCTTGTTATAGGGTCTAGCAACAAGGATTCCTGAATTGTATTAAAGACTTGAGCTGAAAGAAGAGATAGCTTGACCCCGACGTTATTTAAACACACAACCTTCTGATCTGGAGTCAGACTCGCTACCGTTGCGCCACCGCCACGAGGCCCTGCACTTCTGTGAAATTGCTGAGCTCGGTATAGGGTCTAGCAACAAGGATACATGAATTTTATTAGAGACTTGAGCTCAAAGAAGAGATAGCTTGACCCCGGCGTGATTTGAACACGCAACCTTCTGATCTGGAGTCAGACGCGCTACCGTTGCGCCACGAGGCCCTGCACTTCTGTCAAATTGCTGAGCTCGCCACAGGGTCTAGCAAAAAGGATTCCTGAATTTTATTAAAGACTTGAGCTCAAAGAAGAGATAGCTTGACCCCGACGTGATTTGAATATGCAACCTTCTGATCTGAAGTCAGACACGCTACCGTTGCGCCACGAGGCCCTGCGTTTTGTGAGATTGCTGAGCTCGGTATAGGGTCTAGCAAAAAGGATACCTGAATTTTATTAAAGACTTGAGCTCAAAGAAGAGATTGACCCCGACGTGATTTGACGCGCTACCATTGCGCCACGAGGCCCTGCACTTCTGTGAAATTGCTGAGCTCGTTATAGGGTCTAGCAACAAGGATTCCTGAATTTTATTAAAAACGTGAGCTCAAAGAAGAGATATCTTGACCCTGGCGTGATTTGAACACGCAACCTTCTGATCTGGAGTCAGACACGCTACCGTTGCGCCACGTGGCCCTGCACTTCTGTCAAATTGCTGAGCTCGTTATAGGGTCTAGCAACCAGGATTCCTGAATTGTATTAAAAACTTGAGCTCAAAGAAGAGATTGCCCCCGACGTGATTTGAATATGCAACCTTCTGATCTGAAGTCAGACTCGCTACCGTTGCGCCACGAGGCCCTGCGCTTCTATTAAATTGCTGAGCTCGGTATAGGGTCTAGCAACAAGGATACATGAATTTTATTAGAGACTTGAGCTCAAAGAAGAGATAGCTTGACCCCGACGTGATTTGAACACGCAACCTTCTGATCTGGAGTCAGACGCGCTACCGTTGCGCCACGAGGCCCTGCACTTCTGTCAAATTGCTGAGCTCGCCACAGGGTCTGGCAAAAAGGATTCCTGAATTTTATTAAAAACTTGAGCTCAAAGAAGAGATAGCTTGACCCTGACGTGATTTGAACACGCAACCTTCTAATCTGGAGTCAGATGCGCTTCCATTGCATCATGAGGCCCTGCGCTTCTGTGAAATTGCTGAGCTCGTTATAGGGTCTAGCAACAAGGATACATGAATTTTATTAGAGACTTGAGCTCAAAGAAGAGATAGCTTGACCCCGACGTGATTTGACGCGCTACCATTGCGCCACGAGGCCCTGCACTTCTCTGAAATTGCTGAGCTCGTTTTAGGGTCTAGCAACAAGGTTTCCAAAATTTTATTAGAGACTTGAGCTCAAAGAAGAGATAGCTTAACCCCGACGTGATTTGAACACGCAACCTTCTGATCTGGAGTCAGACGCGCTACCGTTGCACCACGAGGCCCTGCGCTTCTGTCAAATTGCTGAGCTCGTTATAGGGTCTGGCAAAAAGGATTCCTGAATTTTATTAAAAACTTGAGCTCAAAGAAGAGATAGCTTGACCCTGACGTGATTTGAACACGCAACCTTCTAATCTGGAGTCAGATGCGCTTCCATTGCATCATGAGGCCCTGCGCTTCTGTCAAATTGCTGAGCTCGCCACAGGGTCTGGCAAAAAGGATTCCTGAATTTTATTAAAAACTTGAGCTCAAAGAAGAGATAGCTTGACCCCGACGTGATTTGAACACGCAACCTTCTGATCTGGAGTCAGACGCGCTACCGTTGCGCCACGAGGCCCTGCACTTCTGTTAAATTGCTGAGCTCGCCACACGGTCTGGCAAAAAGGATTCCTGAATTTTATTAAAGACTTGAGCTCAAAGAAGAGATTGACCCCGACGTGATTTGAACACGCAACCTTCTGATCTGGAGTCAGATGCGCTTCCATTGCATCATGAGGCCCTGCGCTTCTGTCAAATTGCTGAGCTCGCTATAGGGTCTAGCATCAAGGATGCATGAATTTTATTATAGACTTGAGCTCAAAGAAGAGATAGCTTGACCCCGACGTTATTTGAACACGCAACCTTCTGATCTGGAGTCAGACGCGCTACCGTTGCGCCACGAGGCCCTGCACTTCTGTCAAATTGCTGAGCTCGCCACACGGTCTGGCAAAAAGGATTCCTGAATTTTATTAAAAAATTGAGCTCAAAGAAGAGATTGACCCCGACGTGATATGAACACACAACCTTCTGATCTGAAGTCAGACGCGCTTCCATTGCATCATGAGGCCCTGCGCTTCTGTGAAATTGCTGAGCTTCGTTATAGGGTCTAGCAACAAGGATACATGAATTTTATTAAAAACTTGAGCTCAAAGAAGAGAATGACCCCGACGTGATTTGAACATGCAATCTTCTGATCTGAAGTCAGAACACACAACCTTCTGATCTGGAGTCAGACGCGCTACCGTTGCGCCACGAGGCCCTGCACTTCTGTCAAATTGCTGAGCTCGTTATATGGTCTAGCAACAAGGATTCCTGAATTGTATTAAAGACTTGAGCTCAAAGTAGAGATAACTTGACCCCGATGTGATTTGGACACGCAACCTTCTTATCTGGAGTCAGACGCGCTTCCGTTGCGTCATGAGGCCCTGCACTTCTGTGAAATTGCTGAGCTCGCCACAGGGTCTAGCAAAAAGGATACCTGAATTTTATTAAAGACTTGAGCTCAAAGAAGAGATTGACCCCGACGTGAATTGAATATGCAACCTTCTGATCTGAAGTCAGACGTGCTTCCATTGCATCATGAGGCCCTGCGCTTCTGTGAAATTGCTGAGCTCGGTATAGGGTCTAGCAACAAGGATACATGAATTTTATTAGAGACTTGAGCTCAAAGAAGAGATAGCTTGACCCCGACATGATTTGACGCGCTACCATTGCGCCACGAGGCCCTGCACTTCTGTGAAATTGCTGAGCTCGTTTTAGGGTCTAGCAACAAGGTTTCCTGAATTTTATTAAAGACTTGAGCTCAAAGAAGAGATTGACCCCGATGTGATATGAACACGCAACCTTCTGATCTGGAGTCAGATGCGCTACCGTTGCGCCACGTGGCCCTGCACTTCTATCAAATTGCTGAGCTCGTTATAGGGTCTAGCAACCAAGATTCCTGAATTGTATTAAAAACTTGAGCTCAAAGAAGAGATTGACCCCGACGTGATTTGAATATGCAACCTTCTGATCTGGAGTCAGACGCGCTTCCATTGCGCCACGAGGCCCTGCGCTTCTATGAAATTGCTGAGTGCGTTATAGGGTCTAGCAACAAGGATACATGAATTTTATTAAAGACTTGAGCTGAAAGAAGAGATAGCTTGACCCCGACGTGATTTGAACACGCAACCTTCTGATCTGGAGTCAGACGCGCTACCGTTGCGCCACGAGGCCCTGCACTTCTGTCAAATTGCTGAGCTCGCCACAGGGTCTGGCAAAAAGGATTCCTGAATTTTATTAAAAACTTGAGCTCAAAGAAGAGATAGCTTGACCCTGACGTGATTTGAACACGCAACCTTCTAATCTGGAGTCAGATGCACTTCCATTGCATCATGAGGCCCTGCTCTTCTGTGAAATTGCTGAGCTCGTTATAGGGTCTAGCAACAAGGATACATGAATTTTATTAGAGACTTGAGCTCAAAGAAGAGATAGCTTGACCCCGACGTGATTTGACGCGCTACCATTGCGCCACGAGGCCCTGCACTTCTGTGAAATTGCTGAGCTCGTTTTAGGGTCTAGCAACAAGGATACCTGAATTTTATTAAAGACTTGAGCTCAAAGAAGAGATTGACCCCGACGTAATTTGAACACGCAGTCTTCTGATCTGGAGTCAGACTCGCTACCGTTGCGCCACGAGGCCCTGCGCTTCTGTGAAATTGCTGAGCTCGTTATGGGGTCTAGCAACAAGGATACATTAATTTTATTAAAGACTTGAGCTCAAAGAAGAGATTGACCCCAACGTGATATGAACACGCAACCTTCTGATCTGAAGTCAGAACACGGAACCTTCTGATCTGGAGTCAGACACGCTACCGTTGCGCCACGAGGCCCTGCACTTCTGTCAAATTGCTGAACTCGTTATAGGGTCTAGCAACAAGGATTCCTGAATTGTATTAAAGACTTGAGCTCAAAGTAGAGATAACTTGACACCGATGTGATTTGGACACGCAACCTTCTTATCTGGAGTCAGACGCGCTTCCGTTGCGTCATGAGGCCCTGCACTTCTGTGAAATTGCTGAGCTTGTTATAGGGTCTAGCAACAAGGATTCCTGAATTGTATTAAAGACTTGAGCTGAAAGAAGAGATAGCTTGACCACAACGTTATTTAAACACGCAACCTTCTGATCTGGAGTCAGACTCGCTACCGTTGCGCCACGAGGCCCTGCACTTCTGTGAAATTGCTGAGCTCGGTATAGGGTCTAGCAACAAGGATACATGAATTCTATTAGAGACTTGAGCTCAAAGAAGAGATAGCTTGACCCCGACGTGATTTGAACACGCAACCTTCTGATCTGGAGTCAGACACGCTACCGTTGCGCCACGAGGCCCCGCACTTCTGTCAAATTGCTGAGCTCGCCACAGGGTCTGGCAAAAAGGATTCCTGAATTTTATTAAAAACTTGAGCTCAAAGAAGAGATTGACCCCGACGTGATATGAACACAAAATCTTCTGATCTGAAGTCAGACGCGCTTCCATTGCATCATGAGGCCCTGCGCTTCTGTGAAATTGCTGAGCGCGTTATAGGGTCTAGCAACAAGGATACATGAATTTTATTATAGACTTGAGCTCAAAGAAGAGATAGCTTGACCCCGACGTGATTTGAACACGCAACCTTCTGATCTGGAGTCAGACGCGCTACCGTTGCGCCACGAGGCCCTGCACTTCTGTCAAATTGCTGAGCTCGCCACACGGTCTGGCAAAAAGGATTCCTGAATTTTATTAAAAAATTGAGCTCAAAGAAGAGATTGACCCCGACGTGATATGAACACACAACCTTCTGATCTGAAGTCAGACGCGCTTTCATTGCATCATGAGGCCCTGCGCTTCTGTGAAATTGCTGAGCTTCGTTATAGGGTCTAGCAACAAGGATACATGAATTTTATTAAAAACTTGAGCTCAAAGAAGAGAATGACCCCGACGTGATTTGAACACGCAACCTTCTGATCTGGAGTCAGATGCGCTACCGTTGCGCCACGAGGCCCTGCACTTTTGTCAAATTGCTGAGCTCGCCACAGGGTCTAGCAAAAAGGATTCCTGAATTTTATTAAAGACTTGAGCTCAAAGAAGAGATTGACCCCGATGTGATATGAACACGCAACCTTCTGATCTGGAGTCAGATGCGCTACCGTTGCGCCATGAGGCCCTGCGCTTCTATGAAATTGCTGAGCGCGTTATAGGGTCTAGCAACAAGGATACATGAATTTTATTAAAGACTTGAGCTGAAAGAAGAGATAGCTTGACCCCGACGTGATTTGAACACGCAACCTTCTGATCTGGAGTCAGACGCGCTACCGTTGCGCCACGAGGCCCTGTACTTCTGTCAAATTGCTGAGCTCGCCACAGGGTCTGGCAAAAAGGATTCCTGAATTTTATTAAAAACTTGAGCTCAAAGAAGAGATAGCTTGACCCTGACGTGATTTGAACACGCAACCTTCTAATCTGGAGTCAGATGCGCTTCAATTGCATCATGAGGCCCTGCGCTTCTGTGAAATTGCTGAGCTCTTTATAGGGTCTAGCAACAAGGATACATGAATTTTATTAAAAACTTGAGCTCAAAGAAGAGATAGCTTGACCCCGACGTGATTTGACGCGCTACCATTGCGCCACGAGGCCCTGCACTTCTGTGAAATTGCTGAGCTCGTTTTAGGGTCTAGCAACAAGGTTTCCTGAATTTTATTAAAGACTTGAGCTCAAAGAAGAGATTGACCCCGATGTGATATGAACACGCAACCTTCTGATCTGGAGTCAGATGCGCTACCGTTGCGCCATGAGGCCCTGCACTTCTGTCAAATTGCTGAGCTCGCCACAGGGTCTAGCAAAAAGGATACCTGAATTTTATTAAAGACTTGAGCTCAAAGAAGAGATTGACCCCGACGTAATTTGAACACGCAATCTTCTGATCTGGAGTCAGACTCGCTACCGTTGCGCCACGAGGACCTGCGCTTCTGTGATATTGCTGAGCTCGTTATAGGGTCTAGCAACAAGGATACATGAATTTTATTAAAGACTTGAGCTCAAAGAAGAGATTGACCCCGACATGATATGAACACGCAACCTTCTGATCTGAAGTCAGAACACGCAACCTTCTGATCTGGAGTCAGACACGCTACCGTTGCGCCACGAGGCCCTGCACTTCTGTCAAATTGCTGAGCTCGTTATAGGGTCTAGCAACAAGGATTCCTGAATTGTATTAAAGACTTGAGCTCAAAGTAGAGATAACTTGACACCGATGTGATTTGGACACGCAACCTTCTTATCTGGAGTCAGACGCGCTTCCGTTGCGTCATGAGGCCCTGCACTTCTGTGAAATTGCTGAGCTTGTTATAGGGTCTAGCAACAAGGATTCCTGAATTTTATTATAGACCTGAGCACAAAGAAGAGATAGCTTGACCCCGACGTGATTTGAACACGCAACCTTCTGATCTGAAGTCAGACGCGCTACCGTTGCGCCACGAGGCCCTGCACTTCTGTCAAATTGCTGAGCTCGCCACAGGGTCTGGCAAAAAGGATTCCTGAATTTTATTAAAAACTTGAGCTCAAAGAAGAGATAGCTTGACCCTGACGTGATTTGAACACGCAACCTTCTAATCTGGAGTCAGATGCGCTTCCATTGCATCATGAGGCCCTGCGCTTCTGTGAAATTGCTGAGCTCGTTATAGGGTCTAGCAACAAGGATACATGAATTATATTAGAGACTTGAGCTCAAAGAAGAGAAAGCTTGACCCCGACGTGATTTGACGCGCTACCATTGCGCCACGAGGCCCTGCTCTTCTGTGAAATTGCTGAGCTCGTTTTAGGGTCTAGCAACAAAGTTTCCTGAATTTTATTAAAGACTTGAGCTCAAAGAAGAGATTGACCCCGATGTGATATGAACACGCAACCTTCTGATCTGGAGTCAGATGCGCTACCGTTGCGCCATGCGGCCCTGCACTTCTGTCAAATTGCTGAGCTCGCCACAGGGTCTAGCAAAAAGAATACCTGAATTTTATTAAAGACTTGAGCTCAAAGAAGAGATTGACCCCGACGTAATTTGAACACGCAACCTTCTGATCTGGAGTCAGACTCGCTACCGTTGCACCACGAGGCCCTGCACTTCTGTCAAATTGCTGAGCTTGTTATAGGGTCTAGCAACAAGGATTCCTGAATTGTATTAAAGACTTGAGCTCAAAGTAGAGATAACTTGACACCGATGTGATTTGGACACGCAACCTTCTTATCTGGAGTCAGACGCGCTTCCGTTGCGTCATGAGGCCCTGCACTTCTGTGAAATTGCTGAGCTTGTTATAGGGTCTAGCAACAAGGATTCCTGAATTGTATTAAAGACTTGAGCTGAAAGAAGAGATAGCTTGACCCCGACGTTATTTAAACACGCAACCTTCTGATCTGGAGTCAGACTCGCTACCGTTGCGCCACCGCCATGAGGCCCTGCACTTCTGTGAAATTGCTGAGCTCGGTATAGGGTCTAGCAACAAGGATACATGAATTTTATTAGAGACTTGAGCTCAAAGAAGAGATAGCTTGACCCCGGCGTGATTTGAACACGCAACCTTCTGATCTGGAGTCAGACGCGCTACCGTTGCGCCACGAGGCCCTGCACTTCTGTCAAATTGCTGAGCTCAGGAATCATTTTTGCTCAAAGAAGAGATTGACCCCGATGTGATATGACCACGCAACCTTCTGATCTGGAGTCAGACACGCTACCGTTGCGCCACGAGGCCCTGCGTTTTGTGAGATTGCTGAGCTCGGTATAGGGTCTAGCAAAAAGGATACCTGAATTTTATTAAAGACTTGAGCTCAAAGAAGAGATTGACCCCGACGTGATTTGAATATGCAACCTTCTGATCTGAAGTCAGACACGCTTCCATTGCGCCACGAGGCCCTGCGCTTCTGTGAAATTGCTGAGCGCGTTATAGGGTCTACCAACAAGGATACATGAATTTTATTATAGACTTGAGCACAAAGAAGAGATAGCTTGACCCCGACGTGATTTGAACACGCAACCTTCTGATCTGGAGTCAGACGTGCTTCCATTGCGCCACGAGGCCCTGCACTTCTGTCAAATTGCTGAGCTCGCCACAGGGTCTAGCAAAAAGGATACCTGAATTTTATTAAAGACTTGAGCTCAAAGAAGAGATTGACCCCGACGTGATTTGAATATGCAACCTTCTGATCTGAAGTCAGACGTGCTTCCATTGCATCATGAGGCCCTGCGCTTCTGTGAAATTGCTGAGCTCGGTATAGGGTCTAGCAACAAGGATACATGAATTTTATTAGAGACTTGAGCTCAAAGAAGAGATAGCTTGAACCCGACGTGATTTGACGCGCTACCATTGCGCCACGAGGCCCTGCACTTCTGTGAAATCGCTGAGCTCGTTATAGGGTCTAGCAACAAGGATTCCTGAATTTTATTAAAAACGTGAGCTCAAAGAAGAGATATCTTGACCCCGGCGTGATTTGAACACGCAACCTTCTGATCTGGAGTCAGACGCGCTACCGTTGCGCCACGTGGCCCTGCACTTCTGTCAAATTGCTGAGCTCGTTATACGGTCTAGCAACCAGGATTCCTGAATTGTATTAAAAACTTGAGCTCAAAGAAGAGATTGACCCCGACGTGATTTGAATATGCAACCTTCTGATCTAAAGTGAGACGCGCTTCCGTTGCGTCATGAGGCCCTGCACTTCTGTGAAATTGCTGAGCTTGTTATAGGGTCTAGCAACAAGGATTCCTGAATTGTATTAAAAACTTGAGCTCAAAGAAGAGATTGACCCCGACGTGATATGAACACAAAATCTTCTGATCTGAAGTCAGACGCGCTTCCATTGCATCATGAGGCCCTGCGCTTCTGTGAAATTGCTGAGCGCGTTATAGGGTCTAGAAACAAGGATACATGAATTTTATTATAGACTTGAGCTCAAAGAAGAGATAGCTTGACCCCGACGTGATTTGAACACGCAACCTTCTGATCTGGAGTCAGACGCGCTACAGTTGCGCCACGAGGCCCTGCACTTCTGTCAAATTGCTGAGCTCGCCACACGGTCTGGCAAAAAGGATTCCTGAATTTTATTAAAAAATTGAGCTCAAAGAAGAGATTGACCCCGACGTGATATGAACACACAACCTTCTGATCTGAAGTCAGACGCGCTTCCATTGCACCATGAGGCCCTGCGCTTCTGTGAAATTGCTGAGCTTCGTTATAGGGTCTAGCAACAAGGATACATGAATTTTATTAAAAACTTGAGCTCAAAGAAGAGAATGACCCCGACGTGATTTGAACACGCAACCTTCTGATCTGGAGTCAGACGCGCTACCGTTGCACCACGAGGCCCTGCACTTCTGTCAAATTGCTGAGCTCGCCACAGGGTCTAGCAAAAAGGATTCCTGAATTTTATTAAAGACTTGAGCTCAAAGAAGAGATTGACCCCGATGTGATATGAACACGCAACCTTCTGATCTGGAGTCAGACGCGCTACCGTTGCGCCACGAGGCCCTGCACTTCTGTCAAATTGCTGAGCTCGCCACAGGGTCTAGCAAAAAGGATTCCTGAATTTTATTAAAGACTTGAGCTCAAAGAAGAGATAGCTTGACCCCGACGTGATTTGAACACGCAACCTTCTGATCTGGAGTCAGACGCGCTACCGTTGCGCCACGAGGCCCTGCACTTCTGTCAAATTGCTGAGCTCGCCACAGGGTCTGGCAAAAAGGATTCCTGAATTTTATTAAAAACTTGAGCTCAAAGAAGAGATTGACCCCGACGTGATATGAACACAAAATCTTCTGATCTGAAGTCAGACGCGCTTCCATTGCATCATGAGGCCCTGCGCTTCTGTGAAATTGCTGAGCGCGTTATAGGGTCTAGCAACAAGGATACATGAATTTTATTATAGACTTGAGCTCAAAGAAGAAATAGCTTGACCCCGACGTGATTTGAACACGCAACCTTCTGATCTGGAGTCAGACGCGCTACCGTTGCGCCACGAGGCCCTGCACTTCTGTCAAATTGCTGAGCTCGCCACAGGGTCTGGCAAAAAGGATTCCTGAATTTTATTAAAAACTTGAGCTCAAAGAAGAGATTGACCCCGACGTGATATGAACACAAAATCTTCTGATCTGAAGTCAGACGCGCTTCCATTGCATCATGAGGCCCTGCGCTTCTGTGAAATTGCTGAGCGCGTTATAGGGTCTAGCAACAAGGATACATGAATTTTATTATAGACTTGAGCTCAAAGAAGAGATAGCTTGACCCCGACGTGATTTGAACACGCAACCTTCTGATCTGGAGTCAGACGCGCTACCGTTGCGCCACGAGGCCCTGCACTTCTGTCAAATTGCTGAGCTCGCCACACGGTCTGGCAAAAAGGATTCCTGAATTTTATTAAAAAATTGAGCTCAAAGAAGAGATTGACCCCGACGTGATATGAACACACAACCTTCTGATCTGAAGTCAGATGCGCTTCCATTGCATCATGAGGCCCTGCGCTTCTGTGAAATTGCTGAGCTTCGTTATAGGGTCTAGCAACAAGGATACATGAATTTTATTAAAAACTTGAGCTCAAAGAAGAGAATGACCCCGACGTGATTTGAACACGCAACCTTCTGATCTGGAGTCAGACGCGCTACCGTTGCGCCACGAGGCCCTGCACTTCTGTCAAATTGCTGAGCTCGCCACAGGGTCTAGCAAGAAGGATTCCTGAATTTTATTAAAGACTTGAGCTCAAAGAAGAGATTGACCCCGATGTGATATGAACACGCAACCTTCTGATCTGGAGTCAGACGCGCTACCGTTGCGCCACGAGGCCCTGCACTTCTGTCAAATTGCTGAGCTCAGGAATCATTTTTGCTCAAAGAAGAGATTGACCCCGATGTGATATGACCACGCAACCTTCTGATCTGGAGTCAGATGCGCTACCGTTGCGCCATGAGGCCCTGCACTTCTGTCAAATTGCTGAGCTCGCCACAGGGTCTAGCAAAAAGGATTCCTGAATTTTATTAAAGACTTGAGCTCAAAGAAGAGATAGCTTGACCCCGACGTGATTTGAAAACGCAACCTTCTGAGCTGGAGTCAGACACGCTACCGTTGCGCCACGAGGCCCTGCGTTTTGTGAGATTGCTGAGCTCGGTATAGGGTCTAGCAAAAAGGATACCTGAATTTTATTAAAGACTTGAGCTCAAAGAAGAGATTGACCCCGAAGTGATTTGAATATGCAACCTTCTAAACTGAAGTCAGACACGCTTCCATTGCGCCACGAGGCCCTGCGCTTCTGTGAAATTGCTGAGCGCGTTATAGGGTCTAGCAACAAGGATACATGAATTTTATTATAGACTTGAGCACAAAGAAGAGATAGCTTGACCCCGACGTGATTTGAACACACAACCTTCTGATCTGGAGTCAGGCGTGCTTCCATTGCGCCACGAGGCCCTGCACTTCTGTCAAATTGCTGAGCTCGCCACAGGGTCTAGCAAAAAGGATACCTGAATTTTATTAAAGACTTGAGCTCAAAGAAGAGATTGACCCCGACGTGATTTGAATATGCAACCTTCTGATCTGAAGTCAGACGTGCTTCCATTGCATCATGAGGCCCTGCGCTTCTGTGAAATTGCTGAGCTCGGTATAGGGTCTAGCAACAAGAATACATGAATTTTATTAGAGACTTGAGCTCAAAGAAGAGATAGCTTGAACCCGACGTGATTTGACGCGCTACCATTGCGCCACGAGGCCCTGCACTTCTGTGAAATTGCTGAGCTTGTTATAGGGTCTAGCAACAAGGATTCCTGAATTTTATTAAAAACGTGAGCTCAAAGAAGAGATATCTTGACCCCGGCGTGATTTGAACACGCAACCTTCTGATCTGGAGTCAGACGCGCTACCGTTGCGCCACGTGGCCCTGCACTTCTGTCAAATTGCTGAGCTCGTTATAGGGTCTAGCAACCAGGATTACTGAATTGTATTAAAAACTTGAGCTCAAAGAAGAGATTGACCCCGATGTGATATGAACACGCAACCTTCTGATCTGGAGTCAGATGCGCTACCGTTGCGCCATGAGGCCCTGCACTTCTGTCAAAATGCTGAGCTCGCCATAGGGTCTAGCAAAAAGGATTCCTGAATTTTATTAAAGACTTGAGCTCAAAGAAGAGATTGACCCCGATGTGATATGAACACGCAACCTTCTGATCTGGAGTCAGATGCGCTACCGTTGCGCCATGAGGCCCTGCAATTCTGTCAAATTGCTGAGCTCGCCACAGGGTCTAGCAAAAAGGATACCTGAATTTAATTAAAGACTTGAGCTCAAAAAAGAGATTGACCCCGACGTGATATGAACACGCAACCTTCTGATCTGGAGTCAGACTCGCTACCGTTGCGCCACGAGGCCCTGCGCTTCTGTGAAATTGCTGAGCTCGTTATAGGGTCTAGCAACAAGGATACATGAATTTTATTAAAGACTTGAGCTCAAAGAAGAGATTGACCCCGACGTGATATGAACACGCAACCTTCTGAGCTGAAGTCAGAACACGCAACCTTCTGATCTGGAGTCAGACGCGCTACCGTTGCGCCACTAGGCCCTGCACTTCTGTCAAATTGCTGAGCTCGTTATAGGGTCTAGCAACAAGGATTCCTGAATAGTATTAAAGACTTGAGCTCAAAGTAGAGATAACTTGACCCCGATGTGATTTGGACACGCAACCTTCTTATCTGGAGTCAGACGCGCTTCCGTTGCGTCATGAGGCCCTGCACTTCTGTGAAATTGCTGAGCTCGCCACAGGGTCTAGCAAAAAGGATTCCTGAATTTTATTAAAGACTTGAGCTCAAAGAAGAGATAGCTTGACCCCGACGTGATTTGAAAACGCAACCTTCTGAGCTGGAGTCAGACACGCTACCGTTGCGCCACGAGGCCCTGCGTTTTGTGAGATTGCTGAGCTCGGTATAGGGTCTAGCAAAAAGGATACCTGAATTTTATTAAAGACTTGAGCTCAAAGAAGAGATTGACCCCGACGTGATTTGAATATGCAACCTTCTAAACTGAAGTCAGACACGCTTCCATTGCGCCACGAGGCCCTGCGCTTCTGTGAAATTGCTGAGCGCGTTATAGGGTCTAGCAACAAGGATACATGAATTTTATTATAGACTTGAGCACAAAGAAGAGATAGCTTGACCCCGACGTGATTTGAACACACAACCTTCTGATCTGGAGTCAGGCGTGCTTCCATTGCGCCACGAGGCCCTGCACTTCTGTCAAATTGCTGAGCTCGCCACAGGGTCTAGCAAAAAGGATACCTGAATTTTATTAAAGACTTGAGCTCAAAGAAGAGATTGACCCCGACGTGATTTGAATATGCAACCTTCTGATCTGAAGTCAGACGTGCTTCCATTGCATCATGAGGCCCTGCGCTTCTGTGAAATTGCTGAGCTCGGTATAGGGTCTAGCAACAAGGATACATGAATTTTATTAGAGACTTGAGCTCAAAGAAGAGATAGCTTGAACCCGACGTGATTTGACGCGCTACCATTGCGCCACGAGGCCCTGCACTTCTGTGAAATTGCTGAGCTTGTTATAGGGTCTAGCAACAAGGATTCCTGAATTTTATTAAAAACGTGAGCTCAAAGAAGAGATATCTTGACCCCGGCGTGATTTGAACACGCAACCTTCTGATCTGGAGTCAGACGCGCTACCGTTGCGCCACGTGGCCCTGCACTTCTGTCAAATTGCTGAGCTCGTTATAGGGTCTAGCAACCAGGATTACTGAATTGTATTAAAAACTTGAGCTCAAAGAAGAGATTGCCCCCGATGTGATATGAACACGCAACCTTCTGATCTGGAGTCAGATGCGCTACCGTTGCGCCATGAGGCCCTGCACTTCTGTCAAATTGCTGAGCTCGCCATAGGGTCTAGCAAAAAGGATTCCTGAATTTTATTAAAGACTTGAGCTCAAAGAAGAGATTGACCCCGATGTGATATGAACACGCAACCTTCTGATCTGGAGTCAGATGCGCTACCGTTGCGCCATGAGGCCCTGCAATTCTGTCAAATTGCTGAGCTCGCCACAGGGTCTAGCAAAAAGGATACCTGAATTTAATTAAAGACTTGAGCTCAAAAAAGAGATTGACCCCGACGTGATATGAACACGCAACCTTCTGATCTGGAGTCAGACTCGCTACCGTTGCGCCACGAGGCCCTGCGCTTCTGTGAAATTGCTGAGCTCGTTATAGGGTCTAGCAACAAGGCTACATGAATTTTATTAAAGACTTGAGCTCAAAGAAGAGATTGACCCCGACGTGATATGAACACGCAACCTTCTGAGCTGAAGTCAGAACACGCAACCTTCTGATCTGGAGTCAGACGCGCTACCGTTGCGCCACTAGGCCCTTCACTTCTGTCAAATTGCTGAGCTCGTTATAGGGTCTAGCAACAAGGATTCCTGAATAGTATTAAAGACTTGAGCTCAAAGTAGAGATAACTTGACCCCGATGTGATTTGGACACGCAACCTTCTTATCTGGAGTCAGACGCGCTTCCGTTGCGCGGCCCTGCACTTCTGTGAAATTGCTGAGCTCGTTATAGGGTCTAGCAACCAGGATTACTGAATTGTATTAAAAACTTGAGCTCAAAGAAGAGATTGCCCCCGATGTGATATGAACACGCAACCTTCTGATCTGGAGTCAGATGCGCTACCGTTGCGCCATGAGGCCCTGCACTTCTGTCAAATTGCTGAGCTCGCCATAGGGTCTAGCAAAAAGGATTCCTGAATTTTATTAAAGACTTGAGCTCAAAGAAGAGATTGACCCCGATGTGATATGAACACGCAACCTTCTGATCTGGAGTCAGATGCGCTACCGTTGCGCCATGAGGCCCTGCAATTCTGTCAAATTGCTGAGCTCGCCACAGGGTCTAGCAAAAAGGATACCTGAATTTAATTAAAGACTTGAGCTCAAAAAAGAGATTGACCCCGACGTGATATGAACACGCAACCTTCTGATCTGGAGTCAGACTCGCTACCGTTGCGCCACGAGGCCCTGCGCTTCTGTGAAATTGCTGAGCTCGTTATAGGGTCTAGCAACAAGGATACATGAATTTTATTAAAGACTTGAGCTCAAAGAAGAGATTGACCCCGACGTGATATGAACACGCAACCTTCTGAGCTGAAGTCAGAACACGCAACCTTCTGATCTGGAGTCAGACGCGCTACCGTTGCGCCACTAGGCCCTGCACTTCTGTCAAATTGCTGAGCTCGTTATAGGGTCTAGCAACAAGGATTCCTGAATAGTATTAAAGACTTGAGCTCAAAGTAGAGATAACTTGACCCCGATGTGATTTGGACACGCAACCTTCTTATCTGGAGTCAGACGCGCTTCCGTTGCGCGGCCCTGCACTTCTGTGAAATTGCTGAGCTCGCCACAGGGTCTAGCAAAAAGGATTCCTGAATTTTATTAAAGACTTGAGCTCAAAGAAGAGATTGACGCCAATGTGATATGAACACGCAACCTTCTGATCTGGAGTCAGATGCGCTACCATTGCGCCATGAGGCCCTGCGCTTCTGTCAAATTGCTGAGCTCGCGACAGGGTCTAGCAAAAAAGATACCTGAATTTTTTTAAAGACTTGAGCTCAAAGAAGAGATTGACCCCGACGTGATTTGAACACACAACCTTCTGATCTGGAGTCAGACGCGCTACCGTTGCTCCACGAGGCCCTGCACTTCTGTGAAATTGCTGAGCTCGTTATACGGTCTAGCAACAAGGATACATGAATATTATTAAAAACTTGAGCTCAAAGAAGAGATAGCTTGACCCCGACGTGATTTGACGCGCTACCATTGCGCCACGAGGCCCTGCACTTCTGTGAAATTGCTGAGCTCGTTTTAGGGTCTAGCAACAAGGTTTCCAAAATTTTATTAGAGACTTGAGCTCAAAGAAGAGATAGCTTGACCCCGATGTGATTTGAACACGCAACCTTCTGATCTGGAGTCAGATGCGCTACCGTTGCGCCATGAGGCCCTGCACTTCTGTCAAATTGCTGAGCTCGCCACAGGGTCTAGCAAAAAGGATACCTGAATTTTATTAAAGACTTGAGCTCAAAGAAGAGGTTGACCCCGACGTAATTTGAACACGCAACCTTCTGATCTGGAGTCAGACTCGCTACCGTTGCGCCACGAGGCCCTGCGCTTCTGTGAAATTGCTGAGCTCGTTATAGGGTCTAGCAACAAGGATACATGAATTCTATTAAAGACTTGAGCTCAAAGAAGAGATTGACCCCGACGTGATATGAACACGCAACCTTCTGATCTGAAGTCAGAACACGCAACCTTCTGATCTGGAGTCAGACGCGCTACCGTTGCGCCATGAGGCCCTGCACTTCTGTCAAATTCCTGAGCTCGTTATAGGGTCTAGTAACAAGGATTCCTGAATTGTATTAAAGACTTGAGCTCAAAGTAGAGAAAACTTGACCCCAATGTGATTTGGACACGCAACCTTCTTATCTGGAGTCAGACGCGCTTCCGTTGCGTCATGAGGCCCTGCACTTCTGTGAAATTGCTGAGCTTGTTATAGGGTCTAGCAACAAGGATTCCTGAATTGTATTAAAGACTTGAGCTGAAAGAAGAGATAGCTTGACCCCGACGTTATTTAAACACGCAACCTTCTGATCTGGAGTCAGACTCGCTACCGTTGCGCCACGAGGCCCTGCACTTCTGTGAAATTGCTGAGCTCGGTATAGGGTCTAGCAACAAGGATACATGAATTTTATTAGAGACTTGAGCTCAAAGAAGAGATAGCTTGACCCCGACGTGATTTGAACACGCAACCTTCTGATCTGGAGTCAGACGTGCTACCGTTGCACCACGAGGCCCTGCGCTTCTGTGAAATTGCTGAGCTCGTTATAGGGTCTGGCAAAAAGGATTCCTGAATTTTATTAAAAACTTGAGCTCAAAGAAGAGATAGCTTGACCCTGACGTGATTTGAACACGCAACCTTCTAATCTGGAGTCAGATGCGCTTCCATTGCATCATGAGGCCCTGCGCTTCTGTGAAATTGCTGAGCTCGTTATAGGGTCTAGCAACAAGGATACATGAATTTTATTAGAGACTTGAGCTCAAAGAAGAGATAGCTTGACCCCGACGTGATTTGACGCGCTACCATTGCGCCACGAGGCCCTGCACTTCTCTGAAATTGCTGAGCTCGTTATAGGGTCTGGCAAAAAGGATTCCTGAATTTTATTAAAAACTTGAGCTCAAAGAAGAGATAGCTTGACCCTGACGTGATTTGAACACGCAACCTTCTAATCTGGAGTCAGATGCGCTTCCATTGCATCATGAGGCCCTGCGCTTCTGTCAAATTGCTGAGCTCGCCACAGGGTCTGGCAAAAAGGATTCCTGAATTTTATTAAAAACTTGAGCTCAAAGAAGAGATAGCTTGACCCCGACGTGATTTGAACACGCAACCTTCTGATCTGGAGTCAGACGCGCTACCGTTGCGCCACGAGGCCCTGCACTTCTGTCAAATTGCTGAGCTCGCCACACGGTCTGGCAAAAAGGATTCCTGAATTTTATTAAAGACTTGAGCTCAAAGAAGAGATTGACCCCGACGTGATTTGAACACGCAACCTTCTGATCTGGAGTCAGATGCGCTTCCATTGCATCATGAGGCCCTGCGCTTCTGTCAAATTGCTGAGCTCGGTTTAGGGTCTAGCAACAAGGATACATGAATTTTATTATAGACTTGAGCTCAAAGAAGAGATAGCTTGACCCCGACGTTATTTGAACACGCAACCTTCTGATCTGGAGTCAGACGCGCTACCGTTGCGCCACGAGGCCCTGCACTTCTGTCAAATTGCTGAGCTCGCCACACGGTCTGGCAAAAAGGATTCCTGAATTTTATTAAAAAATTGAGCTCAAAGAAGAGATTGACCCCGACGTGATATGAACACACAACCTTCTGATCTGAAGTCAGACGCGCTTCCATTGCATCATGAGGCCCTGCGCTTCTGTGAAATTGCTGAGCTTCGTTATAGGGTCTAGCAACAAGGATACATGAATTTTATTAAAAACTTGAGCTCAAAGAAGAGAATGACCCCGACGTGATTTGAACACGCAATCTTCTGATCTGAAGTCAGAACACACAACCTTCTGATCTGGAGTCAGACGCGCTACCGTTGCGCCACGAGGCCCTGCACTTCTGTCAAATTGCTGAGCTCGTTATATGGTCTAGCAACAAGGATTCCTGAATTGTATTAAAGACTTGAGCTCAAAGTAGAGATAACTTGACCCCGATGTGATTTGGACACGCAACCTTCTTATCTGGAGTCAGACGCGCTTCCGTTGCGTCATGAGGCCCTGCACTTCTGTGAAATTGCTGAGCTCGCCACAGGGTCTAGCAAAAAGGATACCTGAATTTTATTAAAGACTTGAGCTCAAAGAAGAGATTGACCCCGACGTGATTTGAATATGCATCCTTCTGATCTGAAGTCAGACGTGCTTCCATTGCATCATGAGGCCCTGCGCTTCTGTGAAATTGCTGAGCTCGGTATAGGGTCTAGCAACAAGGATACATGAATTTTATTAGAGACTTGAGCTCAAAGAAGAGATAGCTTGACCCCAACATGATTTGACGCGCTACCATTGCGCCACGAGGCCCTGCACTTCTGTGAAATTGCTGAGCTCGTTTTAGGGTCTAGCAACAAGGTTTCCTGAATTTTATTAAAGACTTGAGCTCAAAGAAGAGATTGACCCCGATGTGATATGAACACGCAACCTTCTGATCTGGAGTCAGATGCGCTACCGTTGCGCCACGTGGCCCTGCACTTCTATCAAATTGCTGAGCTCGATATAGGGTCTAGCAACCAAGATTCCTGAATTGTATCAAAAACTTGAGCTCAAAGAAGAGATTGACCCCGACGTGATTTGAATATGCAACCTTCTGATCTGAAGTCAGACGCGCTTCCATTGCGCCACGAGGCCCTGCGCTTCTATGAAATTGCTGAGCGCGTTATAGGGTCTAGCAACAAGGATACATGAATTTTATTAAAGACTTGAGCTGAAAGAAGAGATAGCTTGACCCCGACGTGATTTGAACACGCAACCTTCTGATCTGGAGTCAGACGCGCTAACGTTGCGCCACGAGGCCCTGCACTTCTGTCAAATTGCTGAGCTCGCCACAGGGTCTGGCAAAAAGGATTCCTGAATTTTATTAAAAACTTGAGCTCAAAGAAGAGATAGCTTGACCCTGACGTGATTTGAACACGCAACCTTCTAATCTGGAGTCAGATGCACTTCCATTGCATCATGAGGCCCTGCTCTTCTGTGAAATTGCTGAGCTCGTTATAGGGTCTAGCAACAAGGATACATGAATTTTATTAGAGACTTGAGCTCAAAGAAGAGATAGCTTGACCCCGACGTGATTTGACGCGCTACCATTGCGCCACGAGGCCCTGCACTTCTGTGAAATTGCTGAGCTCGTTTTAGGGTCTAGCAACAAGGATACCTGAATTTTATTAAAGACTTGAGCTCAAAGAAGAGATTGACCCCGACGTAATTTGAACACGCAGTCTTCTGATCTGGAGTCAGACTCGCTACCGTTGCGCCACGAGGCCCTGCGCTTCTGTGAAATTGCTGAGCTCGTTATAGGGTCTAGCAACAAGGATACATTAATTTTATTAAAGACTTGAGCTCAAAGAAGAGATTGACCCCGACGTGATATGAACACGCAACCTTCTGATCTGAAGTCAGAACACGCAACCTTCTGATCTGGAGTCAGACACGCTACCGTTGCGCCACGAGGCCCTGCACTTCTGTAAAATTGCTGAACTCGTTATAGGGTCTAGCAACAAGGATTCCTGAATTGTATTAAAGACTTGAGCTCAAAGTAGAGATAACTTGACACCGATGTGATTTGGACACGCAACCTTCTTATCTGGAGTCAGACGCGCTTCCGTTGCGTCATGAGGCCCTGCACTTCTGTGAAATTGCTGAGCTTGTTATAGGGTCTAGCAACAAGGATTCCTGAATTGTATTAAAGACTTGAGCTGAAAGAAGAGATAGCTTGACCACGACGTGATTTGAACACGCAACCTTCTGATCTTGAGTCAGACGCGATACCGTTGCGCCACGAGGCCCTGCACTTCTGTCAAATTGCTGAGCTCGCCACAGGCTCTGGCAAAAAGGATTCCTGAATTTTATTAAAAACTTGAGCTCAAAGAAGAGATTGACCCCGACGTGATATGAACACAAAATCTTCTGATCTGAAGTCAGACGCGCTTCCATTGCATCATGAGGCCCTGCGCTTCTGTGAAATTGCTGAGCGCGTTATAGGGTCTAGAAACAAGGATACATGAATTTTATTATAGACTTGAGCTCAAAGAAGAGATAGCTTGACCCCGACGTGATTTGAACACGCAACCTTCTGATCTGGAGTCAGACGCGCTACCGTTGCGCCACGAGGCCCTGCACTTCTGTCAAATTGCTGAGCTCGCCACACGGTCTGGCAAAAAGGATTCCTGAATTTTATTAAAAAATTGAGCTCAAAGAAGAGATTGACCCCGACGTGATATGAACACACAACCTTCTGATCTGAAGTCAGACGCGCTTCCATTGCACCATGAGGCCCTGCGCTTCTGTGAAATTGCTGAGCTTCGTTATAGGGTCTAGCAACAAGGATACATGAATTTTATTAAAAACTTGAGCTCAAAGAAGAGAATGACCCCGACGTGATTTGAACACGCAACCTTCTGATCTGGAGTCAGACGCGCTACCGTTGCGCCACGAGGCCCTGCACTTCTGTCAAATTGCTGAGCGCGCCACAGGGTCTAGCAAAAAGGATTCCTGAATTTTATTAAAGACTTGAGCTCAAAGAAGAGATTGACCCCGATGTGATATGAAATCGCAACCTTCTGATCTGGAGTCAGACGCGCTACCGTTGCGCCACGAGGCCCTGCACTTCTGTCAAATTGCTGAGCTCGCCACAGGGTCTAGCAAAAAGGATTCTTGAATTTTATTAAAGACTTGAGCTCAAAGAAGAGATAGTTTGACCCCGACGTGATTTGAAAACGCAACCTTCTGATCTGTAGTCAGACTCGGTACCGTTGCGCCACGAGGCCCTGCGCTTCTGTGAAATTGCTGAGCTCGTTATAGGGTCTAGCAAAAAGGATTCCTGAATTTTATTAAAGACTTGAGCTCAAAGAAGAGATTGACCCCGATGTGATATGAACACGCAACCTTCTGATCTGGAGTCAGACGCGCTACCGTTGTGCCACGAGGCCCTGCACTTCTGTCAAATTGCTGAGCTCGCCACAGGGTCTAGCAAAAAGGATTCCTGAATTTTATTAAAGACTTGAGCTCAAAGAAGAGATAGCTTGACCCCGACGTGATTTGAACACGCAACCTTCTGATCTGGAGTCAGACGCGCTACCGTTGCGCCACGAGGCCCTGCACTTCTGTCAAATTGCTGAGCTCGCCACAGGGTCTGGCAAAAAGGATTCCTGAATTTTATTAAAAACTTGAGCTCAAAGAAGAGATTGACCCCGACGTGATATGAACACAAAATCTTCTGATCTGAAGTCAGACGCGCTTCCATTGCATCATGAGGCCCTGCGCTTCTGTGAAATTGCTGAGCGCGTTATAGGGTCTAGCAACAAGGATACATGAATTTTATTAAAAACTTGAGCTCAAAGAAGAGAATGACCCCGACGTGATTTGAACACGCAACCTTCTGATCTGGAGTCAGACGCGCTACCGTTGCGCCACGAGGCCCTGCACTTTTGTCAAATTGCTGAGCTCGCCACAGGGTCTAGCAAAAAGGATTCCTGAATTTTATTAAAGACTTGAGCTCAAAGAAGAGATTGACCCCGATGTGATATGAACACGCAACCTTCTGATCTGGAGTCAGATGCGCTACCGTTGCGCCATGAGGCCCTGCGCTTCTATGAAATTGCTGAGCGCGTTATAGGGTCTAGCAACAAGGATACATGAATTTTATTAAAGACTTGAGCTGAAAGAAGAGATAGCTTGACCCCGACGTGATTTGAACACGCAACCTTCTGATCTGGAGTCAGACGCGCTACCGTTGCGCCACGAGGCCCTGCACTTCTGTCAAATTGCTGAGCTCGCCACAGGGTCTGGCAAAAAGGATTCCTGAATTTTATTAAAAACTTGAGCTCAAAGAAGAGATAGCTTGACCCTGACGTGATTTGAACACGCAACCTTCTAATCTGGAGTCAGATGCGCTTCCATTGCATCATGAGGCCCTGCGCTTCTGTGAAATTGCTGAGCTCGTTATAGGGTCTAGCAACAAGGATACATGAATTTTATTAAAAACTTGAGCTCAAAGAAGAGAATGACCCAGACGTGATTTGAACACGCAACCTTCTGATCTGGAGTCAGACGCGCTACCGTTGCGCCACGAGGCCCTGCACTTCTGTCAAATTGCTGAGCTCGCCACAGCGTCTAGCAAAAAGGATTCCTGAATTTTATTAAAGACTTGAGCTCAAAGAAGAGATTGACCCCGATGTGATATGAACACGCAACCTTCTGATCTGGAGTTAGACGCGCTACCGTTGCGCCACGAGGCCCTGCACTTCTGTCAAATTGCTGAGCTCGCCACAGGGTCTAGCAAAAAGGATACCTGAATTTTATTAAAGACTTGAGCTCAAAGAAGAGATTGACCCCGACGTGATTTGAATATGCAACCTTCTGATCTGAAGTCAGACGTGCTTCCATTGCATCATGAGGCCCTGCACTTCTGTGAAATTGCTGAGCTCGGTATAGGGTCTAGCAACAAGGACACATGAATTTTATCAGAGACTTGAGCTCAAAGAAGAGATAGCTTGACCCCGACGTGATTTGAACACGCAACCTTCTGATCTTGAGTCAGACGCGATACCGTTGCGCCACGAGGCCCTGCACTTCTGTCAAATTGCTGAGCTCGCCACAGGCTCTGGCAAAAAGGATTCCTGAATTTTATTAAAAACTTGAGCTCAAAGAAGAGATTGACCCCGACGTGATATGAACACAAAATCTTCTGATCTGAAGTCAGACGCGCTTCCATTGCATCATGAGGCCCTGCGCTTCTGTGAAATTGCTGAGCGCGTTATAGGGTCTAGAAACAAGGATACATGAATTTTATTATAGACTTGAGCTCAAAGAAGAGATAGCTTGACCCCGACGTGATTTGAACACGCAACCTTCTGATCTGGAGTCAGACGCGCTACCGTTGCGCCACGAGGCCCTGCACTTTTGTCAAATTGCTGAGCTCGCCACAGGGTCTAGCAAAAAGGATTCCTGAATTTTATTAAAGACTTGAGCTCAAAGAAGAGATTGACCCCGATGTGATATGAACACGCAACCTTCTGATCTGGAGTCAGATGCGCTTCCATTGCACCATGAGGCCCTGCGCTTCTATGAAATTGCTGAGCGCGTTATAGGGTCTAGCAACAAGGATACATGAATTTTATTAAAGACTTGAGCTGAAAGAAGAGATAGCTTGACCCCGACGTGATTTGAACACGCAACCTTCTGATCTGGAGTCAGACGCGCTACCGTTGCGCCACGAGGCCCTGCACTTCTGTCAAATTGCTGAGCGCGCCACAGGGTCTAGCAAAAAGGATTCCTGAATTTTATTAAAGACTTGAGCTCAAAGAAGAGATTGACCCCGATGTGATATGAAATCGCAACCTTCTGATCTGGAGTCAGACGCGCTACCGTTGCGCCACGAGGCCCTGCACTTCTGTCAAATTGCTGAGCTCGCCACAGGGTCTAGCAAAAAGGATTCTTGAATTTTATTAAAGACTTGAGCTCAAAGAAGAGATAGTTTGACCCCGACGTGATTTGAAAACGCAACCTTCTGATCTGTAGTCAGACTCGGTACCGTTGCGCCACGAGGCCCTGCGCTTCTGTGAAATTGCTGAGCTCGTTATAGGGTCTAGCAAAAAGGATTCCTGAATTTTATTAAAGACTTGAGCTCAAAGAAGAGATTGACCCCGATGTGATATGAACACGCAACCTTCTGATCTGGAGTCAGACGCGGTACCGTTGCGCCACGAGGCCCTGCACTTCTGTCAAATTGCTGAGCTCGCCACAGGGTCTAGCAAAAAGGATTCCTGAATTTTATTAAAGACTTGAGCTCAAAGAAGAGATAGCTTGACCCCGACGTGATTTGAACACGCAACCTTCTGATCTGGAGTCAGACGCGCTACCGTTGCGCCACGAGGCCCTGCACTTCTGTCAAATTGCTGAGCTCGCCACAGGGTCTGGCAAAAAGGATTCCTGAATTTTATTAAAAACTTGAGCTCAAAGAAGAGATTGACCCCGACGTGATATGAACACAAAATCTTCTGATCTGAAGTCAGACGCGCTTCCATTGCATCATGAGGCCCTGCGCTTCTGTGAAATTGCTGAGCGCGTTATAGGGTCTAGCAACAAGGATACATGAATTTTATTATAGACTTGAGCTCAAAGAAGAGATAGCTTGACCCCGACGTGATTTGAACACGCAACCTTCTGATCTGGAGTCAGACGCGCTACCGTTGCGCCACGAAGCCCTGCACTTCTGTCAAATTGCTGAGCTCGCCACAGGGTCTGGCAAAAAGGATTCCTGAATTTTATTAAAAACTTGAGCTCAAAGAAGAGATTGACCCCGACGTGATATGAACACAAAATCTTCTGATCTGAAGTCAGACGCGCTTCCATTGCATCATGAGGCCCTGCGCTTCTGTGAAATTGCTGAGCGCGTTATAGGGTCTAGCAACAAGGATACATTAATTTTATTAAAGACTTGAGCTCAAAGAAGAGATTGACCCCGACGTGATATGAACACGCAACCTTCTGATCTGAAGTCAGAACACGCAACCTTCTGATCTGGAGTCAGACACGCTACCGTTGCGCCACGAGGCCCTGCACTTCTGTAAAATTGCTGAACTCGTTATAGGGTCTAGCAACAAGGATTCCTGAATTGTATTAAAGACTTGAGCTCAAAGTAGAGATAACTTGACACCGATGTGATTTGGACACGCAACCTTCTTATCTGGAGTCAGACGCGCTTCCGTTGCGTCATGAGGCCCTGCACTTCTGTGAAATTGCTGAGCTTGTTATAGGGTCTAGCAACAAGGATTCCTGAATTGTATTAAAGACTTGAGCTGAAAGAAGAGATAGCTTGACCACGACGTTATTTAAACACGCAACCTTCTGATCTGGAGTCAGACTCGCTACCGTTGCGCCACGAGGCCCTGCACTTCTGTCAAATTGCTGAGCTCGGTATAGGGTCTAGCAACAAGGATACATGAATTTTATTAGAGACTTGAGCTCAAAGAAGAGATAGCTTGACCCCGACGTGATTTGAACACGCAACCTTCTGATCTGGAGTCAGACGCGCTACCGTTGCGCCACGAGGCCCCGCACTTCTGTCAAATTGCTGAGCTCGCCACAGGGTCTGGCAAAAAGGATTCCTGAATTTTATTAAAAACTTGAGCTCAAAGAAGAGATTGACCCCGACGTGATATGAACACAAAATCTTCTGATCTGAAGTCAGACGTGCTTCCATTGCATCATGAGGCCCTGCGCTTCTGTGAAATTGCTGAGCGCGTTATAGGGTCTAGCAACAAGGATACATGAATTTTATTATAGACTTGAGCTCAAAGAAGAGATAGCTTGACCCCGACGTGATTTGAACACGCAACCTTCTGATCTGGAGTCAGACGCGCTACCGTTGCGCCACGAGGCCCTGCACTTCTGTCAAATTGCTGAGCTCGCCACACGGTCTGGCAAAAAGGATTCCTGAATTTTATTAAAAAATTGAGCTCAAAGAAGAGATTGACCCCGACGTGATATGAACACACAACCTTCTGATCTGAAGTCAGACGCGCTTCCATTGCATCATGAGGCCCTGCGCTTCTGTGAAATTGCTGAGCTTCGTTATAGGGTCTAGCAACAAGGATACATGAATTTTATTAAAAACTTGAGCTCAAAGAAGAGAATGACCCCGACGTGATTTGAACACGCAACCTTCTGATCTGGAGTCAGACGCGCTACCGTTGCGCCACGAGGCCCTGCACTTTTGTCAAATTGCTGAGCTCGCCACAGGGTCTAGCAAAAAGGATTCCTGAATTTTATTAAAGACTTGAGCTCAAAGAAGAGATTGACCCCGATGTGATATGAACACGCAACCTTCTGATCTGGAGTCAGATGCGCTACCGTTGCGCCATGAGGCCCTGCGCTTCTATGAAATTGCTGAGCGCGTTATAGGGTCTAGCAACAAGGATACATGAATTTTATTAAAGACTTGAGCTGAAAGAAGAGATAGCTTGACCCCGACGTGATTTGAACACGCAACCTTCTGATCTGGAGTCAGACGCGCTACCGTTGCGCCACGAGGCCCTGCACTTCTGTCAAATTGCTGAGCTCGCCACAGGGTCTGGCAAAAAGGATTCCTGAATTTTATTAAAAACTTGAGCTCAAAGAAGAGATAGCTTGACCCTGACGTGATTTGAACACGCAACCTTCTAATCTGGAGTCAGATGCGCTTCCATTGCATCATGAGGCCCTGCGCTTCTGTGAAATTGCTGAGCTTCGTTGTAGGGTCTAGCAACAAGGATACATGAATTTTATTAAAAACTTGAGCTCAAAGAAGAGAATGACCCAGACGTGATTTGAACACGCAACCTTCTGATCTGGAGTCAGACGCGCTACCGTTGCGCCACGAGGCCCTGCACTTCTGTCAAATTGCTGAGCTCGCCACAGCGTCTAGCAAAAAGGATTCCTGAATTTTATTAAAGACTTGAGCTCAAAGAAGAGATTGACCCCGATGTGATATGAACACGCAACCTTCTGATCTGGAGTTAGACGCGCTACCGTTGCGCCACGAGGCCCTGCACTTCTGTCAAATTGCTGAGCTCGCCACAGGGTCTAGCAAAAAGGATACCTGAATTTTATTAAAGACTTGAGCTCAAAGAAGAGATTGACCCCGACATGATTTGAATATGCAACCTTCTGATCTGAAGTCAGACGTGCTTCCATTGCATCATGAGGCCCTGCACTTCTGTGAAATTGCTGAGCTCGGTATAGGGTCTAGCAACAAGGACACATGAATTTTATTAGAGATCTGGAGTTAGACGCGCTACCGTTGCGCCACGAGGCCCTGCACTTCTGTCAAATTGCTGAGCTCGCCACAGGGTCTAGCAAAAAGGATACCTGAATTTTATTAAAGACTTGAGCTCAAAGAAGAGATTGACCCCGACGTGATTTGAATATGCAACCTTCTGATCTGAAGTCAGACGTGCTTCCATTGCATCATGAGGCCCTGCACTTCTGTCAAATTGCTGAGCTCGCCACACGGTCTGGCAAAAAGGATTCCTGAATTTTATTAAAAAATTGAGCTCAAAGAAGAGATTGACCCCGACGTGATATGAACACACAACCTTCTGATCTGAAGTCAGACGCGCTTCCATTGCATCATGAGGCCCTGCGCTTCTGTGAAATTGCTGAGCTTCGTTATAGGGTCTAGCAACAAGGATACATGAATTTTATTAAAAACTTGAGCTCAAAGAAGAGAATGACCCCGCCGTGATTTGAACACGCAACCTTCTGATCTGGAGTCAGACGCGCTACCGTTGCGCCACGAGGCCCTGCACTTTTGTCAAATTGCTGAGCTCGCCACAGGGTCTAGCAAAAAGGATTCCTGAATTTTATTAAAGACTTGAGCTCAAAGAAGAGATTGACCCCGATGTGATATGAACACGCAACCTTCTGATCTGGAGTCAGATGCGCTACCGTTGCGCCACGAGGCCCTGCACTTCTGTCAAATTGCTGAGCTCGCCACAGGGTCTAGCAAAAAGGATTCTTGAATTTTATTAAAGACTTGAGCTCAAAGAAGAGATAGTTTGACCCCGACGTGATTTGAAAACGCAACCTTCTGATCTGTAGTCAGACTCGCTACCGTTGCGCCACGAGGCCCTGCGCTTCTGTGAAATTGCTGAGCTCGTTATAGGGTCTAGCAAAAAGGATTCCTGAATTTTATTAAAGACTTGAGCTCAAAGAAGAGATTGACCCCGATGTGATATGAACACGCAACCTTCTGATCTGGAGTCAGACGCGCTACCGTTGCGCCACGAGGCCCTGCACTTCTGTCAAATTGCTGAGCTCGCCACAGGGTCTAGCAAAAAGGATTCCTGAATTTTATTAAAGACTTGAGCTCAAAGAAGAGATAGCTTGACCCCGACGTGATTTGAACACGCAACCTTCTGATCTGGAGTCAGACGCGCTACCGTTGCGCCACGAGGCCCTGCACTTCTGTCAAATTGCTGAGCTCGCCACAGGGTCTGGCAAAAAGGATTCCTGAATTTTATTAAAAACTTGAGCTCAAAGAAGAGATTGACCCCGACGTGATATGAACACAAAATCTTCTGATCTGAAGTCAGACGCGCTTCCATTGCATCATGAGGCCCTGCGCTTCTGTGAAATTGCTGAGCTCGGTATAGGGTCTAGCAACAAGGATACATGAATTTTATTAGAGACTTGAGCTCAAAGAAGAGATAGCTTGACCCCGACGTGATTTGAACACGCAACCTTCTGATCTGGAGTCAGACGCGCTACCGTTGCGCCACGAGGCCCTGCACTTCTGTCAAATTGCTGAGCTCGCCACAGGGTCTGGCAAAAAGGATTCCTGAATTTTATTAAAAACTTGAGCTCAAAGAAGAGATAGCTTGACCCTGACGTGATTTGAACACGCAACCTTCTAATCTGGAGTCAGATGCGCTTCCATTGCATCATGAGGCCCTGCGCTTCTGTGAAATTGCTGAGCTCGTTATAGGGTCTAGCAACAAGGATACATGAATTATATTAGAGACTTGAGCTCAAAGAAGAGATAGCTTGACCCCGACGTGATTTGACGCGCTACCATTGCGCCACGAGGCCCTGCTCTTCTGTGAAATTGCTGAGCTCGTTTTAGGGTCTAGCAACAAAGTTTCCTGAATTTTATTAAAGACTTGAGCTCAAAGAAGAGATTGACCCCGATGTGATATGAACACGCAACCTTCTGATCTGGAGTCAGACTCGCTACCGTTGCGCCACGAGGCCCTGCGCTTCTGTGAAATTGCTGAGCTCGCCACAGGGTCTAGCAAAAAGAATACCTGAATTTTATTAAAGACTTGAGCTCAAAGAAGAGATTGACCCCGACGTAATTTGAACACGCAACCTTCTGATCTGGAGTCAGACTCGCTACCGTTGCGCCACGAGGGCCTGCGCTTCTGTGAAATTGCTGAGCTCGTTATAGGGTCTAGCAACAAGGATACATGAATTTTATTAAAGACTTGAGCTCAAAGAAGAGATTGACCCCGACGTGATATGAACACGCAACCTTCTGATCTGAAGTCAGAACACGCAATCTTCTGATCTGGAGTCAGACTCGCTACCGTTGCGCCACGAGGCCCTGCGCTTCTGTGATATTGCTGAGCTCGTTATAGGGTCTAGCAACAAGGATACATGAATTTTATTAAAGACTTGAGCTCAAAGAAGAGATAGCTTGACCCCGACGTGATTTGAATATGCAACCTTCTGATCTGAAGTCAGACACGCTACCGTTGCGCCACGAGGCCCTGCGTTTTGTGAGATTGCTGAGCTCGGTATAGGGTCTAGCAAAAAGGATACCTGAATTTTATTAAAGACTTGAGCTCAAAGAAGAGATTGACCCCGACGTGATTTGACGCGCTACCATTGCGCCACGAGGCCCTGCACTTCTGTGAAATTGCTGAGCTCGTTATAGGGTCTAGCAACAAGGATTCCTGAATTTTATTAAAAACGTGAGCTCAAAGAAGAGATATCTTGACCCTGGCGTGATTTGAACACGCAACCTTCTGATCTGGAGTCAGACACGCTACCGTTGCGCCACGTGGCCCTGCACTTCTGTCAAATTGCTGAGCTCGTTATAGGGTCTAGCAACCAGGATTCCTGAATTGTATTAAAAACTTGAGCTCAAAGAAGAGATTGCCCCCGACGTGATTTGAATATGCAACCTTCTGATCTGAAGTCAGACTCGCTACCGTTGCGCCACGAGGCCCTGCGCTTCTATTAAATTGCTGAGCTCGGTATAGGGTCTAGCAACAAGGATACATGAATTTTATTAGAGACTTGAGCTCAAAGAAGAGATAGCTTGACCCCGACGTGATTTGAACACGCAACCTTCTGATCTGGAGTCAGACGCGCTACCGTTGCGCCACGAGGCCCTGCACTTCTGTCAAATTGCTGAGCTCGCCACAGGGTCTGGCAAAAAGGATTCCTGAATTTTATTAAAAACTTGAGCTCAAAGAAGAGATAGCTTGACCCTGACGTGATTTGAACACGCAACCTTCTAATCTGGAGTCAGATGCGCTTCCATTGCATCATGAGGCCCTGCGCTTCTGTGAAATTGCTGAGCTCGTTATAGGGTCTAGCAACAAGGATACATGAATTTTATTAGAGACTTGAGCTCAAAGAAGAGATAGCTTGACCCCGACGTGATTTGACGCGCTACCATTGCGCCAAGAGGCCCTGCTCTTCTGTGAAATTGCTGAGCTCGTTTTAGGGTCTAGCAACAAGGTTTCCTGAATTTTATTAAAGACTTGAGCTCAAAGAAGAGATTGACCCCTATGTGATATGAACACGCAACCTTCTGATCTGGAGTCAGATGCGCTACCGTTGTGCCATGAGGCCTTGCACTTCTGTGAAATTGCTGAGCTTGCCACAGGGTCTAGCAAAAAGGATACCTGAATTTTATTAAAGACTTGAGCTCAAAGAAGAGATTGACCCCGACGTAATTTGAACACGCAACCTTCTGATCTGGAGTCAGACTCGCTACCGTTGCGCCACGAGGCCCTGCGCTTCTGTGAAATTGCTGAGCTCGTTATAGGGTCTAGCAACAAGGATATATGAATTTTATTAAAGACTTGAGCTCAAAGAAGAGATTGACCCCGACGTGATATGAACACGCAACCTTCTGATCTGGAGTCAGACGCGCTACCGTTGCGCCACGAGGCCCTGCACTTCTGTCAAATTGCTGAGCTCGCCACAGGGTCTAGCAAAAAGGATTCCTGAATTATATTAAAAACTTGAGCTCAAAGAAGAGATAGCTTGACGCTGACGTGATTTGAACACGCAACCTTCTAATCTGGAGTCAGATGCGCTTCCATTGCATCATGAGGCCCTGCGCTTCTGTGAAATTGCTGAGCTCGTTATAGGGTCTAGCAAAAAGAATACCTGAATTTTATTAAAGACTTGAGCTCAAAGAAGAGATTGACCCCGACATAATTTGAACACGCAACCTTCTGATCTGGAGTCAGACTCGCTACAGTTGCGCCACGAGGCCCTGCGCTTCTGTGAAATTGCTGAGCTCGTTTTAGGGTCTAGCAACAAGGATACATGAATTTTATTAAAGACTTGAGTTTAAAGAAGAGATTGACCCCGACGTGATATGAACACGCAACCTTCTGATCTGAAGTCAGAACACGCAACCTTCTGATCTGGAGTCAGACACGCTACCGTTGCGCCACGAGGCCCTGCACTTCTGTCAAATTGCTGAGCTCGTTATAGGGTCTAGCAACAAGGATTCCTGAATTGTATTAAAGACTTGAGTTTAAAGTAGAGATAACTTGACACCGATGTGATTTGGACACACAACCTTCTTATCTGGAGTCAGACGCGCTTCCGTTGCGTCATGAGGCCCTGCACTTCTGTGAAATTGCTGAGCTTGTTATAGGGTCTAGCAACAAGGATTCCTGAATTGTATTAAAGACTTGAGCTGAAAGAAGAGATACCTTGACCCCGACGTTATTTAAACACGCAACCTTCTGATCTGGAGTCAGACTCGCTACCGTTGCGCCACGCAGGGACGTGCACAGGAATTTTGTGGGGCAGTTGCTCTGACCTGAAAAAAGGGCACTACCCCCAAAACTCACGGGCTATATGAAGGAATATATTCAGTTGAATTTTGCCCATACAAATTGCCTTATCTGATCGTGTTTATATCCAAACGCAATGCCTCATATTATGGTCTTATTATTATTTATAAAGATTGCAAACGTCAAAGATGACAGGTTTATGATATACAACTTTGTAAACAGTATACAAAATGTATTAACAATATGTTAAATGTCACCAAAATACACATGAGAAAAAGAGTTGCTCATATTATTGTTTATTGTTTTTTAATTATTATTATTTAATTTTTTTTAAATAAATAATCTGGATTGAATTGACAGATGGGGGAAAACTCGCTTGTAATAAAAATAAAAAAACCGCTTAGATTTCGAAAAAAATACAATCCTTTTTTAACCTTTTGGCTTCCCGTACATTCAATTGTGCTTTTTGCTCATCTGGGCAACTACGCATGATTTGTAATATGATTGTGTAAAGGGAACAGGAATTCCGGTAAGGAACAGAATCGACTGCTACACCCAGTGCCGATCCTGACCTCCCTGGGGCCCTAAGCAAAATTCTGCAAAGGGGCCCTCTACCTGACCTGTGATGTCGTGAGCTATGTACAGGGTTTCTGCAGGTTTCACAAAGTCAAATTTAAGACTTTTTAAGACCTTTTTAAGACCATTATGAATGAAATTTAAGACCTATATCACGACATAAAAAAAACGTACAAAGGAAACACTATTCCAAAGCGCGTAATGTAGGCCGTTTTATCTTTCCCGCACCTGAAAGATTTAGCGATGTCAGAGTCTGGAAACATCGTTTGAAACAATTCCCCGATTTCCTCATTCGCACTGTAGGACTGGTGTCTAGTCACCGTGTGGAGAACCCAGAGCACCTCCGCAAAAGCGATGTTAGATGTTTATCACTTTTTGCATGAGACTCCAGCGCTCGTACACCCAACGTTCCCAATTGCATAAGAAGCAGTAGGCTTCAAATGTGTTGTTTGCAACTGGCTTTAACCAAGCACTAAATTCAGATTTTTCAAGCCAAGTATCGCCAAACTTGCACTTCCCCATAGCTGGAAAATAAAATCTGTTTTACGTCTGTCTGTGGTATCCGAGAGACTCGCGCCAATAACACGAAAGCTCAAAGCTGATTGGCTGTTGCATGTTGGTCTATTTTGTAGTCGTAATAAAGCAAATTATATTTGGACTAGCGAAATAAGGAACTACAACACCACGGAATAAAAAAAACATTCCAAAGTGCTGCGGGGGCATTTCAATGAGATTTACATGGACGTAGGAAATTTAAGACCTGTTTAAAATTATTTAAGACCTAGAACACAGTACTTCAGCAAATTTAAGACTTTTTAAGGCCTTAAATTGTGATTCTGAAATTTTAGACTTTTTTAGACTTTTTAAGACCCCGCGGAAATCCTGTATGTAAACCATTTGCCATTGCCACAGTCACACCTGACACTTCAGCGCTCCCATAGAATCCTCCCTCCTTTAAACAAAACAGTCAAAGAATAAGTACAACAATATAGAACAGAATGAGGTTCAAACACACAATATTTATTGAATAGAGTATTTTCTATAGAATGTTAAGATAATAAATTACTATTATTAAGTAAGTGAATATTAACGTAAACATAAATAAGAAGAAAATAATAAATTATAACCCTGAGCTTTCGCTTTTGGGATTAACTTTGGTTCTTTCTACAGCCTGGGCATTTTCGGCATCAGTATGATTTTTTGATTTTTTATTATGCATGTTGAAGCAATTCTTGATTTATGGTCATTATTTACTGAGGGATGTGCATCCATATTGACCAGTATGTCCAGCTAATCAACATTTTAAATTCAATATAGCCTAGAAATCAATAGTCAATCAATGTCAAATTGTCAATACATTGCTTTCTATCTTGCATAATTAGTGCAGTTGTTTAGAGTTTTTAACTACACTGAGAATAGATAATCAGTGTCTTGTTTTAAAAGTATAATGTGTAGGCTACTTTGATTGGGAGTGCCATCATTCACGTGCATGTATTGTACAGTATGTCTGGTCTCCACATATTTCTGCTTGAAAAATGCGAGTTTCATTTCGGCAACGCGCATTTGAACGCACGATAACACACGCGACGCGGTTATTTTTTCCGAGCTGCAGTAAACAAACACAAAATCAAACGTAATAAATAATTGTATTTTACTCTCACTTTTGTCAGCCACAAAGTGATGCAAGAGATGCACTGCCTGCCCAGCTAGGTTCGCAAGAGTCTGCAAGACCAAAAAAAAAAAACTTTGCTGACATCAAACTTAGATAGGAGAGAGCACAAGTTTACCTGATTGTTGTTCCCGCAATTCACTCTCATGGTTTTTTTCTTCTTCCTCTTTTCGTGACCAGAAGGATAGTTTCGCTTCATTTTGTCGTGGATGTTGTACACATTTGACGGCGCGCTATGACTATGACACGAGATGGAGGCGTGGCTTTAAGTAATTTGCGTGGCCCTACTCCGGTCGCGTGCAGTCTATGGTCGCGTGCAGCGTTTGCCCTTCATACTGACTTTCACTTTCGGTGCCCGAATGGAAGTAAATGAGGCTTTGCGATTTTTTTTTAATCTAGGCCTACGTGAAATTCTGCATCCATTGCACGATTTAATTTTTTTCTCGGAAGGGCAACTTGAGTGAGAAGGGCAACTTGAGTGAGAAGGGCATATGGGCAGTTGCCCGGGCAACCTGAGCAACCCCCCTGTGCACGTCCCTGGCGCCACGAGGCCCTTCTGTGAATTTCACTTCTGTGAAATTGCTGAGCTCGGTATAGGGTCTAGCAACAAGGATACATGAATTTTATTAAAGACTTGAGCTCAAAGAAGAGAATGACCCCGACGTGATTTGAACACGCAACCTTCTGATCTGGAGTCAGACGCGCTTCCGTTGCGTCATGAGGCCCTGCACTTCTGTGAAATTGCTGAGCTCGCCACAGGGTCTAGCAAAAAGGATTCCTGAATTTTATTAAAGACTTGAGCTCAAAGTAGAGATAACTTGACACCGATGTGATTTGGACACGCAACCTTCTTATCTGGAGTCAGACGCGCTTCCGTTGCGTCATGAGGCCCTGCACTTCTGTGAAATTGCTGAGCTTGTTATAGGGTCTAGCAACAAGGATTCCTGAATTGTATTAAAGACTTGAGCTGAAAGAAGAGATAGCTTGACCCCGACGTTATTTAAACACGCAACCTTCTGATCTGGAGTCAGACTCGCTACCGTTGCGCCACGAGGCCCTGCACTTCTGTGAAATTGCTGAGCTCGGTATAGGGTCTAGCAACAAGGATACATGAATTTTATTAGAGACTTGAGCTCAAAGAAGAGATAGCTTGACCCCGACGTGATTTGAACACGCAACCTTCTGATCTGGAGTCAGACGCGCTACCGTTGCGCCACGAGGCCCTGCACTTCTGTCAAATTGCTGAGCTCGCCACAGGGTCTGGCAAAAAGGATTCCTGAATTTTATTAAAAACTTGAGCTCAAAGAAGAGATTGACCCCGACGTGATATGAACACAAAATCTTCTGATCTGAAGTCAGACGCGCTTCCATTGCATCATGAGGCCCTGCGCTTCTGTGAAATTGCTGAGTGTGTTATAGGGTCTAGCAACAAGGATACATGAATTTTATTATAGACTTGAGCTCAAAGAAGAGATAGCTTGACCCCGACGTGATTTGAACACGCAACCTTCTGATCTGGAGTCAGACACGCTACCGTTGCGCCACGAGGCCCTGCACTTCTGTCAAATTGCTGAGCTCGCCACACGGTCTGGCAAAAAGGATTCCTGAATTTTATTAAAAAATTGAGCTCAAAGAAGAGATTGACCCCGACGTGATATGAACACACAACATTCTGATCTGAAGTCAGACGCGCTTCCATTGCATCATGAGGCCCTGCGCTTCTGTGAAATTGCTGAGCTTCGTTATAGGGTCTAGCAACAAGGATACATGAATTTTATTAAAAACTTGAGCTCAAAGAAGAGAATGACTCCGACGTGATTTGAACACGCAACCTTCTGATCTGGAGTCAGACGCGCTACCGTTGCACCACAAGGGCCTGCACTTCTGTCAAATTGCTGAGCTCGCCACAGGGTCTAGCAAAAAGGATTCCTGAATTTTATTAAAGACTTGAGCTCAAAGAAGAGATTGACCCCGATGTGATATGAACACGCAACCTTCTGACCTGGAGTCAGATGCGCTACCGTTGCGCCATGAGGCCCTGCGCTTCTGTGAAATTGCTGAGCTAGCCACAGGGTCTAGCAAAAAGGATTCCTGAATTTTATTAAAGACTTGAGCTCAAAGAAGAGATAGCTTGACCCCGACGTGATTTGAAAACGCAACCTTCTGATCTGGAGTCAGACTCGCTACCGTTGCGCCACGAGGCCCTGCGCTTCTGTGAAGTTGCTGAGCTCGTTATTGGGTCTAGCAACAAGGATTCCTGAATTTTATTAAAGACTTGAGCTCAAAGAAGAGATAGCTTGACCCCGACGTGATTTGAACACGCAACCTTCTGATCTGGAGTCAGACGCGCTACCGTTGCGCCAAGAGGCCCTGCACTTCTGTCAAATTGCTGAGCTCGTTATAGGGTCTAGCAACAAGGATTCCTGAATTGTATTAAAGACTTGAGCTCAAAGTAGAGATAACTTGACCCCGATGTGATTTGGACACGCAACCTTCTTATCTGGAGTCAGACGTACTTCCGTTGCGTCATGAGGCCCTGCACTTCTGTCAAATTGCTGAGCTCGCCACAGGGTCTAGCAAAAAGGATTCCTGAATTTTATTAAAGACTTGAGCTCAAAGAAGAGATTGACCCCGACGTGATTTGAACACACAACCTTCTGATCTGGAGTCAGACGCGCTACCGTTGCTCCACGAGGCCCTGCACTTCTGTGAAATTGCTGAGCTCGTTATAGGGTCTAGCAACAAGGATACATGAATATTATTAAAAACTTGAGCTCAAAGAAGAGATAGCTTGACCCCGACGTGATTTGACGCGCTACCATTGCGCCACGAGGCCCTGCACTTCTGTGAAATTGCTGAGCTCGTTTTAGGGTCTAGCAACAAGGTTTCCAAAATTTTATTAGAGACTTGAGCTCAAAGAAAAGATAGCTTGACCCCGACGTGATTTGAACACGCAACCTTCTGATCTGAAGTCAGATGCGCTACCGTTGCGCCATGAGGCCCTGCACTTCTGTCAAATTGCTGAGCCCGCCACAGGGTCTAGCAAAAAGGATACCTGAATTTTATTAAAGACTTGAGCTCAAAGAAGAGATTGACCCCGACGTAATTTGAACACGCAACCTTCTGATCTGGAGTCAGACGTGCTACCGTTGCGCCATGAGGCCCTGCACTTCTGCACTTCACGTCTGACTCCAGATCAGAAGGTTGCGTGTTCAAATTACGTCGGGGTCAATCTCTTCTTTGAGCTCAAGTCTTTAATAAAATTCAGGTATCCTTTTTGCTAGACCCTGTGGCTTGAGCTCAAAGACTTGAGCTCAAAGAAAAGATTGACCCCGACGTAATTTGAACACGCAACCTTCTTATCTGGAGTCAGACGCGCTTCCGTTGCGTCATGAGGCCCTGCACTTCTGTGAAATTGCTGAGCTTGTTATAGGTTCTAGCAACAAGGATTCCTGAATTGTATTAAAGACTTGAGCTGAAAGAAGAGATAGCTTGACCCCGACGTGATTTGAACACGCAACCTTCTGATCTGGAGTCAGACTCGCTACCGTTGCGCTACGAGGCCCAGCGCTTTTGTGGAATTGCTGAGCTCGTTATAGGGTCTAGCAACAAGGATACATTAATTTTATTAAAGACTTGAGCTCAAAGAAGAGATTGACCCCTACGTGATATGAACACGCAACCTTCGGATCTGAAGTCAGAACACGCAACCTTCTGATCTGGAGTCAGACACGCTACCGTTGCGCCACGAGGCCCTGCACTTCTGTCAAATTGCTGAGCTCGTTATAGGGTCTAGCAACAAGGATTCCTGAATTGTATTAAAGACTTGAGCTCAAAGTAGAGATAACTTGACACCGATGTGATTTGGACACGCAACCTTCTTATCTGGAGTCAGACGCGCTTCCGTTGCGTCATGAGGCCCTGCACTTCTGTGAAATTGCTGAGCTCGTTATAGGGTCTAGCAACAAGGATACATGAATTTTATTAAAGACTTGAGCTCAAAGAAGAGATTGACCCCGACGTGATATGAACACGCAACCTTCTGATCTGAAGTCAGAACACGCAACCTTCTGATCTGGAGTCAGACACGCTACCGTTGCGCCACGAGGCCCTGCACTTCTGTCAAATTGCTGAGCTCGTTATAGGGTCTAGCAACAAGGATTCCTGAATTGTATTAAAGACTTGAGCTCAAAGTAGAGATAACTTGACACTGATGTGATTTGGACACGCAACCTTCTTATCTGGAGTCAGACGCGCTTCCGTTGCGTCATGATGCCCTGCACTTCTGTGAAATTGCTGAGCTTGTTATAGGGTCTAGCAACAAGGATTCCTGAATTGTATTAAAGACTTGAGCTGAAAGAAGAGATAGCTTGACCCCGACATGATTTGAACACGCAACCTTCTGATCTGGAGTCAGACGCGCTTCCGTTGCGTCATGAGGCCCTGCACTTCTGTGAAATTGCTGAGCTCGTTATAGGGTCTAGCAACAAGGATACATGAATTTTATTAAAGACTTGAGCTCAAAGAAGAGATTGACCCCGACGTGATATGAACACGCAACCTTCTGATCTGAAGTCAGAACACGCAACCTTCTGATCTGGAGTCAGACACGCTACCGTTGCGCCACGAGGCCCTGCACTTCTGTCAAATTGCTGAGCTCGTTATAGGGTCTAGCAACAAGGATTCCTGAATTGTATTAAAGACTTGAGCTCAAAGTAGAGATAACTTGACACCGATGTGATTTGGACACGCAACCTTCTTATCTGGAGTCAGAAGCGCTTCCGTTGCGTCATGATGCCCTGCACTTCTGTGAAATTGCTGAGCTTGTTATAGGGTCTAGCAACAAGGATTCCTGAATTGTATTAAAGACTTGAGCTGAAAGAAGAGATAGCTTGACCCCGACATGATTTGAACACGCAACCTTCTGATCTGGAGTCAGACGCGCTACCGTTGCGCCACGAGGCCCTGCACTTCTGTCAAATTGCTGAGCTCGCCACAGGGTCTGGCAAAAAGGATTCCTGAATTTTATTAAAAACTTGAGCTCAAAGAAGAGATTGACCCCGACGTGATATGAACACAAAATCTTCTGATCTGAAGTCAGACGCGCTTCCATTGCATCATGAGACCCTGCGCTTCTGTGAAATTGCTGAGCGCGTTATAGGGTCTAGCAACAAGGATACATGAATTTTATTATAGACTTGAGCTCAAAGAAGAGATAGCTTGACCCCGACGTGATTTGAACACGCAACCTTCTGATCTGGAGTCAGACGCGCTACCGTTGCGCCACGAGGCCCTGCACTTCTGTCAAATTGCTGAGCTCGCCACACGGTCTGGCAAAAAGGATTCCTGAATTTGATTAAAAAATTGAGCTCAAAGAAGAGATTGTCCCCGACGTGATATGAACACACAACCTTCTGATCTGAAGTCAGACGCGCTTCCATTGCATCATGAGGCCCTGCGCTTCTGGGAAATTGCTGAGCTTCGTTATAGGGTCTAGCAACAAGGATACATGAATTTTATTAAATACTTGAGCTCAAAGAAGAGAATGACCCCGACGTGATTTGAACACGCAACCTTCTGATCTGGAGTCAGACGCGCTACCGTTGCGCCACAAGGCCCTGCACTTCTGTCAAATTGCTGAGCTCGGCACAGGGTCTAGCAAAAAGGATTCCTGAATTTTATTAAAGACTTGAGCTCAAAGAAGAGATTGACCCCGATGTGATATGAACACGCAACCTTCTGATCTGGAGTCAGACACGCTACCGTTGCACCACTAGGCCCTGCACTTCTGTCAAATTGCTGAGCTCGTTATAGGGTCTAGCAACAAGGATTCCTGAATTGTATTAAAGACTTGAGCTCAAAGTAGAGATAACTTGACACCGATGTGATTTGGACACGCAACCTTCTTATCTGGAGTCAGACGCGCTTCCGTTGCGTCATGAGGCCCTGCACTTCTGTGAAATTGCTGAGCTTGTTATAGGGTCTAGCAACAAGGATTCCTGAATTGCATTAAAAACTTGACGTGATATGAACACAAAATCTTCTGATCTGAAGTCAGACGCGCTTCCATTGCATCATGAGACCCTGCGCTTCTGTGAAATTGCTGAGCGCGTTATAGGGTCTAGCAACAAGGATACATGAATTTTATTATAGACTTGAGCTCAAAGAAGAGATAGCTTGACCCCGACGTGATTTGAACACGCAACCTTCTGATCTGGAGTCAGACGCGCTACCGTTGCGCCACGAGGCCCTGCACTTCTGTCAAATTGCTGAGCTCGCCACACGGTCTGGCAAAAAGGATTCCTGAATTTGATTAAAAAATTGAGCTCAAAGAAGAGATTGTCCCCGACGTGATATGAACACACAACCTTCTGATCTGAAGTCAGACGCGCTTCCATTGCATCATGAGGCCCTGCGCTTCTGGGAAATTGCTGAGCTTCGTTATAGGGTCTAGCAACAAGGATACATGAATTTTATTAAATACTTGAGCTCAAAGAAGAGAATGACCCCGACGTGATTTGAACACGCAACCTTCTGATCTGGAGTCAGACGCGCTACCGTTGCGCCACAAGGCCCTGCACTTCTGTCAAATTGCTGAGCTCGGCACAGGGTCTAGCAAAAAGGATTCCTGAATTTTATTAAAGACTTGAGCTCAAAGAAGAGATTGACCCCGATGTGATATGAACACGCAACCTTCTGATCTGGAGTCAGACACGCTACCGTTGCACCACTAGGCCCTGCACTTCTGTCAAATTGCTGAGCTCGTTATAGGGTCTAGCAACAAGGATTCCTGAATTGTATTAAAGACTTGAGCTCAAAGTAGAGATAACTTGACACCGATGTGATTTGGACACGCAACCTTCTTATCTGGAGTCAGACGCGCTTCCGTTGCGTCATGAGGCCCTGCACTTCTGTGAAATTGCTGAGCTTGTTATAGGGTCTAGCAACAAGGATTCCTGAATTGCATTAAAAACTTGAGCTGAAAGAAGAGATAGCTTGACCCCGACATGATTTGAACACGCAACCTTCTGATCTGGAGTCAGACGCGCTACCGTTGCGCCACGAGGCCCTGCACTTCTGTCAAATTGCTGAGCTCGCCACAGGGTCTGGCAAAAAGGATTCCTGAATTTTATTAAAAACTTGAGCTCAAAGAAGAGATAGCTTGACCCTGACGTGATTTGAACACGCAACCTTCTAATCTGGAGTCAGATGCGCTTCCATTGCATCATGAGGCCCTGCGCTTCTGTGGTATTGCTGAGCTCGTTATAGGGTCTAGCAACAAGGATACATGAATTTTATTAGAGACTTGAGCTCAAAGAAGAGATAGCTTGACCCCGACGTGATTTGACGCGCTACCATTGCTCCTCGAGGCCCTGCACTTCTGTGAAATTGCTGAGCTCGTTTTAGAGTCTAGCAACAAGGTTTCCTGAATTTTATTAAAGACTTGAGCTCAAAGAAGAGATTGACCCCGATGTGATATGAACACGCAACCTTCTGATCTGGAGTCAGACGCGCTACCGTTGCGCCACGAGGCCCAGCACTTCTGTCAAATTGCTGAGCTCGCCACAGGGTCTGGCAAAAAGGATTCCTGAATTTTATTAAAAACTTGAGCTCAAAGAAGAGATAGCTTGACCCTGACGTGATTTGAACATGCAACCTTCTAATCTGGAGTCAGATGCGCTTCCATTGCATCATGAGGCCCTGCGCTTCTGTGAAATTGCTGAGCTCGTTATAGGGTCTAGCAACAAGGATACATGAATTTTATTAGAGACTTGAGCTCAAAGAAGAGATAGCTTGACCCCGATGTGATTTGACGCGCTACCATTGCGCCACGAGGCCCTGCACTTCTGTGAAATTGCTGAGCTCGTTTTAGGGTCTAGCAACAAGGTTTCCTGAATTTTATTAAAGACTTTAGCTCAAAGAAGAGATTGACCCCGATGTGATATGAAAACGCAACCTTCTGATCTGGAGTCAGATGCGCTACCGTTGCGCCATGAGGCCCTGCACTTCTGTCAAATTGCTGAGCTCGCCACAGGGTCTAGCAAAAAGGATACCTGAATTTTATTAAAGACTTGAGCTCAAAGAAGAGATTGACCCCGACGTAATTTGAACACGCAACCTTCTGATCTGGAGTCAGACTCGCTACCGTTGCGCCACGAGGCCCTGCGCTTCTGTGAAATTGCTGAGCTCATTATAGGGTCTAGCAACAAGGATACATGAATTTTATTAAAGACTTGAGCTCAAAGAAGAGATTGAACCCGACGTGATATGAACACGCAACCTTCTGATCTGAAGTCAGAACACGCAACCTTCTGATCTGGAGTCAGACACGCTACCGTTGCGCCACGAGGCCCTGCACTTCTGTCAAATTGCTGAGCTCGCCACACGGTCTGGCAAAAAGGATTCCTGAATTTGATTAAAAAATTGAGCTCAAAGAAGAGATTGTCCCCGACGTGATATGAACACACAACCTTCTGATCTGAAGTCAGACGCGCTTCCATTGCATCATGAGGCCCTGCACTTCTGTCAAATTGCTGAGCTCGTTATAGGGTCTAGCAACAAGAATTCCTGAATTGTATTAAAGACTTGAGCTCAAAGTAGAGATAACTTGACCCCGATGTGATTTGGACACGCAACCTTCTTATCTGGAGTCAGACGCGCTTCCGTTGCGTCATGAGGCCCTGCACTTTTGTGAAATTGCTGAGCTCGCCACAGGGTCTAGCAAAAAGGATTCCTGAATTTTATTAAAGACTTGAGCTCAAAGAAGAGATAGCTTGACCCCGACGTGATTTGACGCGCTACCATTGCGCCACGAGGCCCTGCACTTCTGTGAAATTGCTGAGCTCGTTTTAGGGTCTAGCAACAGGGTTTCCAAAATTTTATTAGAGACTTGAGCTCAAAGAAGAGATAGCTTGACCCCGACGTGATTTGAACACGCAACCTTCTGATCTGGAGTCAGATGCGCTACCGTTGCGTCATGAGGCCCTGCACTTCTGTGAAATTGCTGAGCTCGCCACAGGGTCTAGCAAAAAGGATTCCTGAATTTTATTAAAGACTTGAGCTCAAAGAAGAGATTGACCCCGATGTGATATGAACACGCAACCTTCTGATCTGGAGTCAGATGCGCTACCGTTGCTCCATGAGGCCCTGCACTTCTGTCAAATTGCTGAGCTCGCCACAGGGTCTAGCAAAAAAGATACCTGAATTTTATTAAAGACTTGAGCTCAAAGAAGAGATTGACCCCGACGTGATTTGAACACACAACCTTCTGATCTGGAGTCAGACGTGCTACTGTTGCTCCACGAGGCCCTGCACTTCTGTGAAATTGCTGAGCTCATTATAGGGTCTAGCAACAAGGATACATGAATATTATTAAAAACTTGAGCTCAAAGAAGAGATAGCTTGACCCCGACGTGATTTGACGCGCTACCATTGCGCCACGAGGCCCTGCACTTCTGTGAAATTGCTGAGCTCGTTTTAGGGTCTAGCAACAAGGTTTCCAAAATTTTATTAGAGACTTGAGCTCAAAGAAGAGATAGCTTGACCCCAACGTGATTTGAACACGCAACTTTCTGATCTGGAGTCAGATGCGCTACCGTTGCGCCATGAGGCCCTGCACTTCTGTCAAATTGCTGAGCTCGCCACAGGGTCTAGCAAAAAGGATACCTGAATTTTATTAAAGACTTGAGCTCAAAGAAGAGATTGACCCCGACGTGATTTGAATATGCAACCTTCTGATCTGAAGTCAGACGTGCTTCCATTGCATCATGAGGCCCTGCGCTTCTGTGAAATTGCTGAGCTCGGTATAGGGTCTAGCAACAAGGATACATGAATTTTATTAGAGACTTGAGCTCAAAGAAGAGATAGCTTGAACCCGACGTGATTTGACGCGCTACCATTGCGCCACGAGGCCCTGCACTTCTGTGAAATTGCTGAGCTCGTTATAGGGTCTAGCAACAAGGATACATGAATTTTATTATAGACTTGAGCACAAAGAAGAGATAGCTTGACCCCGACGTGATTTGAACACGCAACCTTCTGATCTGGAGTCAGACGTGCTTCCATTGCGCCACGAGGCCCTGCACTTCTGTCAAATTGCTGAGCTCGCCACAGGGTCTAGCAAAAAGGATACCTGAATTTTATTAAAGACTTGAGCTCAAAGAAGAGATTGACCCCGACGTGATTTGAATATGCAACCTTCTGATCTGAAGTCAGACGTGCTTCCATTGCATCATGAGGCCCTGCGCTTCTGTGAAATTGCTGAGCTCGGTATAGGGTCTAGCAACAAGGATACATGAATTTTATTAGAGACTTGAGCTCAAAGAAGAGATAGCTTGAACCCGACGTGATTTGACGCGCTACCATTGCGCCACGAGGCCCTGCACTTCTGTGAAATTGCTGAGCTCGTTATAGGGTCTAGCAACAAGGATTCCTGAATTTTATTAAAAACGTGAGCTCAAAGAAGATATAGCTTGACCCCGGCGTGATATGAACACGCAACCTTCTGATCTGGAGTCAGACGCGCTACCGTTGCGCCACGTGGCCCTGCACTTCTGTAAAATTGCTGAGCTCGTTATAGGGTCTAGCAACCAGGATTCCTGAATTGTATTAAAAACTTGAGCTCAAAGAAGAGATTGACCCTGACGTGATTTGAATATGCAACCTTCTGATCTGAAGTCAGACGCGCTTCCGTTGCGTCATGAGGCCCTGCACTTCTGTGAAATTGCTGAGCTTGTTATAGGGTCTAGCAACAAGGATTCCTGAATTGTATTAAAGACTTGAGCTGAAAGAAGAGATAGCTTGACCCCGACGTTATTTAAACACGCACCCTTCTAATCTGGAGTCAGACTCGCTACCGTTGCGCCACGAGGCCCTGCACTTCCGTGAAATTGCTGAGCTCGGTATAGGGTCTAGCAACAAGGATACATGAATTTTATTAGAGACTTGAGCTCAAAGAAGAGATAGCTTGACCCCGACGTGATTTGAACACGCAACCTTCTGATCTGGAGTCAGACGCGCTACCGTTGCGCCACGAGGCCCTGCACTTCTGTCAAATTGCTGAGCTCGCCACAGGGTCTGGCAAAAAGGATTCCTGAATTTTATTAAAAACTTGAGCTCAAAGAAGAGATTGACCCCGACGTGATATGAACACAAAATCTTCTGATCTGAAGTCAGACGCGCTTCCATTGCATCATGAGGCCCTGCGCTTCTGTGAAATTGCTGAGCGCGTTATAGGGTCTAGAAACAAGGATACATGAATTTAATTATAGACTTGAGCTCAAAGAAGAGATAGCTTGACCCCGACGTGATTTGAACACGCAACCTTCTGATCTGGAGTCAGACGCGCTACCGTTGCGCCACGAGGCCCTGCACTTCTGTCAAATTGCTGAGCTCGCCACACGGTCTGGCAAAAAGGATTCCTGAATTTTATTAAAAAATTGAGCTCAAAGAAGAGATTGACCCCGACGTGATATGAACACACAACCTTCTGATCTGAAGTCAGACGCGCTTCCATTGCATCATGAGGCCCTGCGCTTCTGTGAAATTGCTGAGCTTCGTTATAGGGTCTAGCAACAAGGATACATGAATTTTATTAAAAACTTGAGCTCAAAGAAGAGAATGACCCCGACGTGATTTGAACACGCAACCTTCTGATCTGGAGTCAGACGCGCTACCGTTGCGCCACGAGGCCCTGCACTTCTGTCAAATTGCTGAGCTCGCCACAGGGTCTAGCAAAAAGGATTCCTGAATTTTATTAAAGACTTGAGCTCAATGAAGAGATTGAACCCGATGTGATATGAACACGCAACCTTCTGATCTGGAGTCAGATGCGCTACCGTTGCGCCATGAGGCCCTGCACTTCTGTCAAATTGCTGAGCTCGCCACAGGGTTTAGCAAAAAGGATTCCTGAATTTTATTAAAGACTTGAGCTCAAAGAATAGATAGCTTGACCCCGACGTGATTTGAAAACGCAACCTTCTGATCTGGAGTCAGACACGCTACCGTTGCTCCACGAGGCCCTGCGCTTTGTGAGATTGCTGAGCTCGGTATAGGGTCTAGCAACAAGGATACATGAATTTTATTAGAGACTTGAGCTCAAAGAAGAGATAGCTTGACCCCGACGTGATTTGAACACGCAACCTTCTGATCTGGAGTCAGACGCACTACTGTTGCGCCACGAGGCCCTGCACTTCTGTCAAATTGCTGAGCTCGCCACAGGGTCTGGAAAAAAGGATTCCTGAATTTTATTAAAAACTTGAGCTCAAAGAAGAGATTGACCCCGACGTGATATGAACACAAAATCTTCTGATCTGAAGTCAGACGCGCTTCTGTGAAATTGCTGAGCGCGTTATAGGGTCTAGCAACAAGGATACATGAGTTTTATTATAGACTTGAGCTCAAAGAAGAGATAGCTTGACCCCGACGTGATTTGAACACGCAACCTTCTGATCTGGAGTCAGACGCGCTACCGTTGCGCCACGAGGCCCTGCACTTCTGTCAAATTGCTGAGCTCGCCACACGGTCTGGCAAAAAGGATTCCTGAATTTTATTAAAAACTTGAGCTCAAAGAAGAGATAGCTTGACCCTGACGTGATTTGAACACGCAACCTTCTAATCTGGAGTCAGATGCGCTTCCATTGCATCATGAGGCCCTGCGCTTCTGTGAAATTGCTGAGCTCGTTATAGGGTCTAGCAACAAGGATACATGAATTTTATTAGAGACTTGAGCTCAAAGAAGAGATAGCTTGACCCCGACGTGATTTGACGCGCTACCATTGCGCCACGAGGCCCTGCTCTTCTGTGAAATTGCTGAGCTCTTTTTAGGGTCTAGCAACAAGGTTTCCTGAATTTTATTAAAGACTTGAGCTCAAAGAAGAGATTGACCCCGATGTGATATGAACACGCAACCTTCTGATCTGGAGTCAGATGCGCTACCGTTGCACCATGAGGCCCTGCACTTCTGTCAAATTGCTGAGCTTGCCACAGGGTCTAGCAAAAAGGATACCTGAATTTTATTAAAGACTTGAGCTCAAAGAAGAGATTGACCCCGACGTAATTTGAACACGCAACCTTCTGATCTGGAGTCAGACTCGCTCCCGTTGCGCCTAGAGGCCCTGCGCTTCTGTGAAATTGCTGAGCTCGTTATAGGGTCTAGCAACAAGGATACATGAATTTTATTAAAGACTTGAGCTCAAAGAAGAGATTGACCCCGACGTGATATGAACACGCAACCTTCTGATCTGGAGTCAGACACGCTACCGTTGCGCCACGAGGCCCTGCACTTCTGTGAAATTGCTGAGCTCGTTATAGGGTCTAGCAACAAGGATTCCTGAATTGTATTAAAGACTTGAGCTGAAAGAAGAGATAGCTTGACCCCGACGTGATTTGACGCGCTACCATTGCGCCACGAGGCCCTGCTCTTCTGTGAAATTGCTGAGCTCGTTTTAGGGTCTAGCGACAAGGTTTCCTGAATTTTATTAAAGACTTGAGCTCAAAGAAGAGATTGACCCCGATGTGATATGAACACGCAACCTTCTGATCTGGAGTCAGATGCGCTACCGTTGCGCCATGAGGCCCTGCACTTCTGGCAAATTGCTGAGCTTGCCACAGGGTCTAGCAAAAAGGATACCTGAATTTTATTATAGACTTGAGCTCAAAGAAGAGATAGCTTGACCCCGACGTGATTTGAACACGCAACCTTCTGATCTGGAGTCAGACGCGCTACCGTTGCGCCACGAGGCCCTGCACTTCTGTCAAATTGCTGAGCTCGCCACACGGTCTGGCAAAAAGGATTCCTGAATTTTATTAAAAAATTGAGCTCAAAGAAGAGATTGACCCCGACGTGATATGAACACACAACCTTCTGATCTGAAGTCAGACGCGCTTCCATTGCATCATGAGGCCCTGCGCTTCTGTGAAATTGCTGAGCTTCGTTATAGGGTCTAGCAACAAGGATACATGAATTTTATTAAAAACTTGAGCTCAAAGAAGAGAATGACCCCGACGTGATTTGAACACGCAACCTTCTGATCTGGAGTCAGACTCGCTACCGTTGCACCACGAGGCACTGCACTTCTGTGAAATTGCTGAGCTCGCCACAGGGTCTGGCAAAAAGGATTCCTGAATTTTATTAAAAACTTGAGCTCAAAGAAGAGATTGACCCCGACGTGATATGAACACACAATCTTCTGATCTGAAGTCAGACGCCCTTCCATTGCATCATGAGGCCCTGCGCTTCTGTGAAATTGCTGAGCTCGTTATAGGGTCTAGCAAAAAGGATACCTGAATTTTATTACAGACTTGAGCTCAAAGAAGAGATAGCTTGACCCTGACGTGATTTGAACACGCAACCTTCTGATCTGGAGTCAGACTCGCTACCGTTTTTGTGCCACGAAGACCTGAACTTCTGTGAAATTGCTGAGCTCGCCACAGGGTCTGGCAAAAAGGATTCCTGAATTTTATTAAAAACTTGAGCTCAAAGAAGAGATTGACCCCGACGTGATATGAACACAAAATCTTCTGATCTGAAGTCAGACGCGCTTCCATTGCATCATGAGGCCCTGCGCTTCTGTGAAATTGCTGAGCGCGTTATAGGGTCTAGCAACAAGGATACATGAATTTTATTATAGACTTGAGCTCAAAGAAGAGATAGCTTGACCCCGACGTTATTTGAACACGCAACCTTCTGATCTGGAGTCAGACGCGCTACCGTTGCGCCACGAGGCCCTGCACTTCTGTCAAATTGCTGAGCTCGCCACACAGTCTGGCAAAAAGGATTCCTGAATTTTATTAAAAAATTGAGCTCAAAGAAGAGATTGACCCCGACGTGATATGAACACACAACCTTCTGATCTGAAGTCAGACGCGCTTCCATTGCATCATGAGGCCCTGCGCTTCTGTGAAATTGCTGAGCTTCGTTATAGGGTCTAGCAACAAGGATACATGAATTTTATTAAAAACTTGAGCTCAAAGCAGAGAATGACCCCGACGTGATTTGAACACGCAACCTTCTGATCTGGAGTCAGACGCGCTACCGTTGCGCCATGAGGCCCTGCACTTCTGTCAAATTGCTGAGCTCGCCACAGGGTCTGGCAAAAAGGATTCCTGAATTTTATTAAAAACTTGAGCTCAAAGAAGAGATAGCTTGACCCTGACGTGATTTGAACACGCAACCTTCTAATCTGGAGTCAGATGCGCTTCCATTGCATCATGAGGCCCTGCGCTTCTGTGAAATTGCTGAGCTCGTTATAGGGTCTAGCAACAAGGATACATGAATTTTATTAGAGACTTGAGCTCAAAGAAGAGATAGCTTGACCCCGACGTGATTTGACGCTCTACCATTGCTCCTCGAGGCCCTGCACTTCTGTGAAATTGCTGAGCTCGTTTTAGGGTCTAGCAACAAGGTTTCCTGAAATTTATTAAAGACTTGAGCTCAAAGAAGAGATTGACCCCAATGTGATATGAACACACAACCTTCTGATCTGGAGTCAGATGCGCTACCGTTGCGCAATGAGGCCCTGCACTTCTGTCAAATTGCTGAGCTCGCCACAGGGTCTAGCAAAAAGGATACCTGAATTTTATTAAAGACTTGAGCTGAAAGAAGAGATAGCTTGACCCCGACGTTATTTAAACACGCAACCTTCTGATCTGGAGTCAGACTCGCTACCGTTGCGCCACGAGGCCCTGCACTTCTGTGAAATTGCTGAGCTCGGTATAGGGTCTAGCAACAAGGATACATGAATTTTATTAGAGACTTGAGCTCAAAGAAGAGATTGACCCCGACGTGATATGAACACAAAATCTTCTGATCTGAAGTCAGACGCGCTTCCATTGCATCATGAGGCCCTGCGCTTCTGTGAAATTGCTGAGCGCGTTATAGGGTCTAGCAACAAGGATACATGAATTTTATTATAGACTTGAGCTCAAAGAAGAGATAGCTTGACCCCGACGTGATTTGAACACGCAACCTTCTGATCTGGAGTCAGACGCGCTACCGTTGCGCCACGAGGCCCTGCACTTCTGTCAAATTGCTGAGCTCGCCACACGGTCTGGCAAAAAGGATTCCTGAATTTTATTAAAAACTTGAGCTCAAAGAAGAGATAGCTTGACCCTGACGTGATTTGAACACGCAACCTTCTAATCTGGAGTCAGATGCGCTTCCATTGCATCATGAGGCCCTGCGCTTCTGTGAAATTGCTGAGCTCGTTATAGGGTCTAGCAACAAGGATACATGAATTTTATTAGAGACTTGAGCTCAAAGAAGAGATAGCTTGACCCCGACGTGATTTGACGCGCTACCATTGCGCCACGAGGCCCTGCTCTTCTGTGAAATTGCTGAGCTCGTTTTAGGGTCTAGCAACAAGGTTTCCTGAATTTTATTAAAGACTTGAGCTCAAAGAAGAGAATGACCCCGACGTGATTTGAACACGCAACCTTCTGATCTGGAGTCAGACGCGCTACCGTTGCGCCACGAGGCCCTGCACTTCTGTCAAATTGCTGAGCTCGCCACACGGTCTGGCAAAAAGGATTCCTGAATTTTATTAAAAAATTTAGCTCAAAGAAGAGATTGACCCCGACGTGATATGAACACACAACCTTCTGATCTGAAGTCAGACGCGCTTCCATTGCATCATGAGGCCCCTGCTCTTCTGTGAAATTGCTGAGCTCGTTTTAGGGTCTAGCAACAAGGTTTCCTGAATTTTATTAAAGACTTGAGCTCAAAGAAGAGAATGACCCCGACGTGATTTGAACACGCAACCTTCTGATCTGGAGTCAGACGCGCTACCGTTGCGCCACGAGGCCCTGCACTTCTGTCAAATTGCTGAGCTCGGCACAGGGTCTAGCAAAAAGGATTCCTGAATTTTATTAAAGACTTGAGCTCAAAGAAGAGATTGACCCCGATGTGATATGAACAAGCAAACTTCTGATCTGGAGTCAGATGCGCTACCGTTGCGCCATGAGGCCCTGCACTTCTGTCAAATTGCTGAGCTCGCCACAGGGTCTAGCAAAAAGGATTCCTGAATTTTATTAAAGACTTGAGCTCAAAGAAGAGATAGCTTGACCCCGACGTGATTTGAAAACGCAACCCTCTGATCTGGAGTCAGACACGCTACCGTTGCTCCATGAGGCCCTGCGCTTTGTGAGATTGCTGAGCTCGGTATAGGGTCTAGCAAAAAGGATACCTGAATTTTATTAAAGACTTGAGCTCAAAGAAGAGATTGACCCCGACGTGACTTGAATATGCAACCTTCTGATCTGAAGTCAGACGCGCTTCCATTGCGCCACGAGGCCCTGCACTTCTGTCAAATTGCTGAGCTCGCCACAGGGTCTGGCAAAAAGTATTCCTGAATTTTATTAAAAACTTGAGCTGAAAGAAGAGATTGACCCCGACGTGATATGAACACACAACCTTCTGATCTGAAGTCAGACGCGCTTCCATTGTATCATGAGGCCCTGCGCTTCTGTGAAATTGATGAGCTCGTTATAGGGTCTAGCAACAAGGATACATTAATTTTATTAGAGACTTGAGCTCAAAGAAGAGATAGCTTGACCCCGACGTGATTTGAACACGCAACCTTCTGATCTGGAGTCAGACGCGCTAGAGTTGCTTCACGAGGCCCTGCACTTCTGTCAAATTGCTGAGCTCGCCACATGGTCTGGCAAAAAGGATTCCTGAATTTTATTAAAGACTTGAGCTCAAAGAAGAGATAGTCTCTGACGTGATTTGGACACGCAACCTTCTAATCTGGAGTCAGACGCGCTACCGTTGCGCCACGAGGCCTTGCACTTCTGTCACAAGGATTCCTGAATTTTATTAAAACTTGAGCTTAAAGAAGAGATTGACCACGGCATGATATGAACACGCAACCTTCTGATCTGGAGTCAGACGCGCTACCGTTGCGCCACGAGGCCCTGCACTTCTGTCAAATTGCTGAGCTCGCCACAGGGTCTGGCAAAAAGTATTCCTGAATTTTATTAAAAACTTGAGCTCAAAGAAGAGATTGACCCCGACGTGATATGAACACACAACCTTCTGATCTGAAGTCAGACGCGCTTCCATTGCATCATGAGGCCCTGCGCTTCTGTGAAATTGCTGAGCTCGCCACAGGGTCTAGCAAAAAGGAGACCTGAATTTTATTAAAGACTTGAGCTCAAAGAATAGATTGACCCCGACGTGATTTGAATATGCAACCTTCTGATCTGAAGTCAGACGCGCTTCCATTGCATCATGAGGCCCTGCGCTTCTGTGAAATTGCTGAGCTCGGTATAGGGTCTAGCAACAATGATACATGAATTTTTTTAGAGACTTGAGCTCAAAGAAGAGATAGCTTGACCCCGACGTGATTTGAACACGCAACCTTCTTATCTGGAGTCAGACGCGCTTCCGTTGCGTCATGAGGCCCTGCACTTCTGTGAAATTGCTGAGCTCGTTATAGGGTCTAGCAACAAGGATACATGAATTTTATTAGAGACTTGAGCTCAAAGAAGAGATAGCTTGACCCCGACGTGATTTGACGCCCTACCATTGCGCCACGAGGCCCTGCACTTCTGTGAAATTGCTGAGCTCGTTTTAGGGTCTAGCAACAAGGATTCCTGAATTTTATTAGAGACTTGAGCTCAAAGAAGAGATAGCTTGACCCTGACGTGATTTGAACACGCAACCTTCTGATCTGGAGTCAGACACGCTACCGTTGCGCCATGAGGCCCTGCGCTTCTGTGAAATTGCTGAGCTCGGTATAGGGTCTAGCAAAAAGGATACCTGAATTTTATTAAAGACTTGAGCTCAAAGAAGAGATTGACCCCGACGTGATTTGAATATGCAACCTTCTGATCTGAAGTCAGACGCGCTTCCATTGCGCCAAAGAAGAGATAGCTTGACCCCGACGTGATTTGAACACGCAACCTTCTGATCTGGAGTCAGACACGCTACCGATTCGCCACGAGGCCCTTCACTTTTGTCAAATTGCTGAGCTCGCCACAGGGTCTGGCAAAAAGGATTCCTGAATTTTATTAAAAACTTGAGCTCAAAGAAGAGATAGCTTGACCCCGACGTGATTTGAACACGCAACCTTCTAATCTGGAGTCAGACGCGCTTTCATTGCATCATGAGGCCCTGCGCTTCTGTGAAATTGCTGAGCTCGTTATAGGGTCTAGCAAGAAGGATTCCTGAATTTTATTAAAGACTTGAGCTCAAAGAAGAGATTGACCCTGACGTAATTTGAACACGCAACCTTCTGATCTGGAGTCAGGCGCGCTTCCATTGCATCATGAGGCCCTGCGCTTCTGTGAAATTGCTGAGCTCGTTATAGGGTCTGGCAAAAAGGATTCCTGAACTTTATTAAAGACTTGAGCTCAAAGAAGAGATTGACCCCGACGTGATATGAACACGCAACCTTCTGATCTGGAGTCAGACGCGCTACCGTTGCGCCATAAGGCCCTGCACTTCTGTCAAATTGCTGAGCTCGCCACAGGGTCTAGCAAAAAGGATACCTGAATTTTATTAAAGACTTGAGCTCAAAGAAGAGATTGACCCCGACGTAATTTGAACACGCAATCTTCTGATCTGTAGTCAGACGCGCTTCCATTGCATCATGAGGCCCTGCGCTTCTGTGAAATTGCTGAGCGCGTTATAGGGTTTAGCAACAAGGATACATGAATTTTATTAAAAACTTGAGCTCAAAGAAGAGAATGACCCCGACGTGATTTGAACACGCAACCTTCTGATCTGGAGTCAGACGCGCTACCGTTGCCCAACGAGGCCCTGCACTTATGTCAAATTGCTGAGCTCGCCACAGGGTCTGGCAAAAAGAATTCCTGAATTTTATTAAAGACTTGAGCTCAAAGAAGAGATTGACCCCGACGTGATATGAACACGCAACCTTCTGATCTGGAATCACTCGCTACCGTTGCGCCACGAGGCCCTGCACTTCTGTCAAATTGCTGAGCTCGCCACAGGGTCTAGCAAAAAAGATATCACGTCGGGGTCAAGCTATCTCTTCCTTGAGCTCAAAGAAGAGATTGACCCCGACATGATTTGAACACACAACCTTCTGATCTGAAGTCAGACGTGCTTCCATTGCATCATGAGGCCCTGCGCTTCTGTGATATTGCTGAGCTCGGTATAGGGTCTAGCAACAAGGATACATGAATTTTATTAGAGACTTGAGCTCATAGAAGAGACAGCTTGACCCCGACGTCATTTGACGCGCTACCGTTGCGCCACGAGGCCCTGCACTTCTGTCAAATTGCTGAGCTCGCCACAGGGTCTAGCAAAAAGGAGACCTGAATTTTATTAAAGACTTGAGCTCAAAGAAGAGATTGACCCCGACGTGATTTGAACACGCAACCTTCTGATCTGGAGTCAGACGCGCTACCGTTGCGCCACGAGGCCCTACATTTCTGTCAAATTGTTTAGCTCGTTATAGGGTCTAGCAACAAGGATTCCTGAATTTTATTGGAGACTTGAGCTCAAAGAAGAGATAGCTTGACCCCGGCGTGATTTGAACACGCAACCTTCTGATCTGGAGTCAGACGCGCTACCGTTGCGCCACGAGGCCCTGCACTTGTGTCAAATTGCTGAGCTCGCCACAGGGTCTGGCAAAAAGGATTCCTGAATTTTATTAAAAACTTGAGCTGAAAGAAGAGATTGACCCCGACGTGATATGAACACACAACCTTCTGATCTGAAGTCAGACGCGTTTCCATTGCATCATGAGGCCCTGCGCTTCTGTGAAATTGCTGAGCTCGTTATAGGGTCTAGCAACAAGGATTCCTGAATTTTATTAAAAACTTGAGCTCAAAGAAGAGATAGCTTGACCCCGACGTGATTTGAACACGCAACCTTCTGATCTGGAGTCAGACGCGCTACCGTTGCGCCACGAGGCCCTGCACTTCTGTCAAATTGCTGAGCTCGCCACAGGGTCTGAGCTGAGCTCGTTACACATTTTATTAGAGACTTGAGCTCAAAGAATAGATAGTGATTTGGACACGCAACCTTCTAATCTGGAGTCAGACGCGCTACCGTTGCGCCACGAGGCCCTGCACTTCTGTCAAATTGATGAGCTCATTATAGGGTCTAGCAACAAGGATACATTAATTTTATTAGAGACTTCAGCTCAAAGAAGAGATAGCTTGACCCCGACGTGATTTGAACACGCAACCTTCTGATCTGGAGTCAGACGCGCTAGAGTTGCGCCACGAGGCCCTGCACTTCTGTCAAATTGCTGAGCTCGCCAGAGGGTCTGGCAAAAAGGATTCCTGAATTTTATTAAAGACTTGAGCTCAAAGAAGAGATAGCTTGACCCCAACGTGATTTGAACACGCAACCTTCTGATCTGGAGTCAGACGCGCTACCGTTGCGCCATAAGGCCCTGCACTTCTGTCAAATTGCTGAGCTCGCCACAGGGTCTAGCAAAAAGGATACCTGAATTTTATTAAAGACTTGAGCTCAAAGAAGAGATTGACCCCGACGTAATTTGAACACGCAATCTTCTGATCTGTAGTCAGACGCGCTTCCATTGCATCATGAGGCCCTGCGCTTCTGTGAAATTGCTGAGCGCGTTATAGGGTTTAGCAACAAGGATACATGAATTTTATTAAAAACTTGAGCTCAAAGAAGAGAATGACCCCGACGTGATTTGAACACGCAACCTTCTGATCTGGAGTCAGACGCGCTACCGTTGCCCAACGAGGCCCTGCACTTATGTCAAATTGCTGAGCTCGCCACAGGGTCTGGCAAAAAGAATTCCTGAATTTTATTAAAGACTTGAGCTCAAAGAAGAGATTGACCCCGACGTGATATGAACACGCAACCTTCTGATCTGGAATCACACGCTACCGTTGCGCCACGAGGCCCTGCACTTCTGTCAAATTGCTGAGCTCGCCACAGGGTCTAGCAAAAAAGATATCACGTCGGGGTCAAGCTATCTCTTCCTTGAGCTCAAAGAAGAGATTGACCCCGACATGATTTGAACACACAACCTTCTGATCTGAAGTCAGACGTGCTTCCATTGCATCATGAGGCCCTGCGCTTCTGTGAAATTGCTGAGCTCGGTATAGGGTCTAGCAACAAGGATACATGAATTTTATTAGAGACTTGAGCTCATAGAAAAGACAGCTTGACCCCGACGTCATTTGACGCGCTACCGTTGCGCCACGAGGCCCTGCACTTCTGTCAAATTGCTGAGCTCGCCACAGGGTCTAGCAAAAAGGAGACCTGAATTTTATTAAAGACTTGAGCTCAAAGAAGAGATTGACCCCGACATGATTTGAACACGCAACCTTCTGATCTGGAGTCAGACGCGCTACCGTTGCGCCACGAGGCCCTACATTTCTGTCAAATTGTTTAGCTCGTTATAGGGTCTAGCAACAAGGATTCCTGAATTTAATTGGAGACTTGAGCTCAAAGAAGAGATAGCTTGACCCCGGCGTGATTTGAACACGCAACCTTCTGATCTGGAGTCAGACGCGCTACCGTTGCGCCACGAGGCCCTGCACTTCTGTCAAATTGCTGAGCTCGCCACAGGGTCTGGCAAAAAGGATTCCTGAATTTTATCAAAGACTTGAGCTCAAAGAAGAGATTGACCCCGACGTGATATGAACACACAACCTTCTGATCTGAAGTCAGACGCGCTTCCATTGCATCATGAGGCCCTGCGCTTCTGTGAAATTGATGAGCTCGTTATAGGGTCTAGCAATAAGGATTCCTGAATTTTATTAGAGACTTGAGCTCAAAGAAGAGATAGCTTGACCCCGACGTGATTTGAACACGCAACCTTCTGACCTGGAGTCAGACACGCTACCATTGCATAACGAGGAACTGCACTTCTGTCAAATTGCTGAGCTCGCCACAGGGTCTGAGCTGAGCTCGTTACACATTTTATTAGAGACTTGAGCTCAAAGAATAGATAGTGATTTGGACACGCAACCTTCTAATCTGGAGTCAGACGCGCTACCGTTGCGCCACGAGGCCCTGCACTTCTGTCAAATTGATGAGCTCATTATAGGGTCTAGCAACAAGGATACATTAATTTTATTAGAGACTTCAGCTCAAAGAAGAGATAGCTTGACCCCGACGTGATTTGAACACGCAACCTTCTGATCTGGAGTCAGACGCGCTAGAGTTGCGCCACGAGGCCCTGCACTTCTGTCAAATTGCTGAGCTCGCCAGAGGGTCTGGCAAAAAGGATTCCTGAATTTTATTAAAAACTTGAGCTCAAAGAAGAGATAGCTTGACCCCGACGTGATTTGAACACGCAACCTTATGATCTGGAGTCAGACGCGCTACCGCTGCGCCACGAGGCCCTGCGCTTCTGTGAAATTGCTGAGCTCGGTATAGGGTCTAGCAAAAAGGATACCTGAATTTTATTAAAGACTTGAGCTCAAAGAAGAGATTGACCCCGACGTGATTTGAATATGCAACCTTCTGATCTGAAGTCAGACGCGCTTCCATTGCGCCAAAGAAGAGATAGCTTGACCCCGACGTGATTTGAACACGCAACCTTCTGATCTGGAGTCAGACACGCTACCGTTGCGCCACGAGGCCCTGCACTTTTGTCAAATTGCTGAGCTCGCCACAGGGTCTGGCAAAAAGGATTCCTGAATTTTATTAAAAACTTGAGCTCAAAGAAGAGATAGCTTGACCCCGACGTGATTTGAACACGCAACCTTCTGATCTGGAGTCAGACGCGCTTTCATTGCATCATGAGGCCCTGCGCTTCTGTGAAATTGCTGAGCTCGTTATAGGGTCTAGCAAGAAGGATTCCTGAATTTTATTAAAGACTTGAGCTCAAAGAAGAGATTGACCCCAACGTGATATGAACACACAACCTTCTGATCTGAAGTCAGACGCGCTTCCATTGCGCCACGAGGCCCTGCGCTTCTGTGAAATTGCTGAGCTCGGTATAGGGTCTAGCAACAAGGATACATGAATTTTAAATTTTATTTTTTTCAGACGCGCTACCGTTGCGCCACGAGGCCCTGCACTTCTGTCAAATTGCTGAGCTCGCCACAGGGTCTAGCAACAAGGATTCCTGAATTTTATTAAAGACTTGAGCTCAAAGAAGAGATTGACCCCGACGTGATTTGAATATGCAACCTTCTGATCTGAAGTCAGACGCGCTTCCATTGCGCCAAAGAAGAGATAGCTTGACCCCGACGTGATTTGAACACGCAACCTTCTGATCTGGAGTCAGACGCGCTTTCATTGCATCATGAGGCCCTGCGCTTCTGTGAAACTGCTGAGCTCGTTATAGGGTCTAGCAAGAAGGATTCCTGAATTTTATTAAAGACTTGAGCTCAAAGAAGAGATTGACCCCGACGTGATATGAACACACAACCTTCTGATCTGAAGTCAGACGCGCTTCCGTTGCGTCATGAGGCCCTGCACTTCTGTCAAATTGCTGAGCTCGTTATAGGGTCTAGCAACAAGGATACATGAATTTTATTAGAAACTTGAGCTCAAAGAAGAGATAGCTTGACCCCGACGTGATTTGAACACGCAACCTTCTGATCTGGAATCACTCGCTACCGTTGCGCCACGAGGCCCTGCACTTCTGTCAAATAGCTGAGCTCGCCACAGGGTCTAGCAAAAAGGATATCACGTCGGGGTCAAGCTATCTCTTCCTTGAGCTCAAAGCTCAAAGAAGAGATTGTCCCCGACGTGATATGAACACGCAACCTTCTGATCTGAAGTCAGAACACGCAACCTTCTGATCTGGAGTCAGACACGCTACCGTTGCGCCACGAGGCCCTGCACTTCTGTCAAATTGCTGAGCTCGCCACAGGGTCTAGCAAAAACGATTCCTGAATTTTATTAAAGACTTGAGCTCAAAGTAGAGATAACTTGACACCGATGTGATTTGGACACGCAACCTTCTTATCTGGAGTCAGACGCGCTTCCGTTGCGTCATGAGGCCCTGCACTTCTGTGAAATTGCTGAGCTTGTTATAGGGTCTAGCAACAAGGATTCCTGAATTGTATTAAAGACTTGAGCTGAAAGAAGAGATAGCTTGACCCCGACGTTATTTAAACACGCAACCTTCTGATCTGGAGTCAGACTCGCTACCGTTGCGCCACGAGGCCCTGCACTTCTGTGAAATTGCTGAGCTCGGTATAGGGTCTAGCAACAAGGATACATGAATTTTATTAGAGACTTGAGCTCAAAGAAGAGATAGCTTGACCCCGACGTGATTTGAACACGCAACCTTCTGATCTGGAGTCAGACGCGCTACCGTTGCGCCACGAGGCCCTGCACTTCTGTCAAATTGCTGAGCTCGCCACAGGGTCTGGCAAAAAGGATTCCTGAATTTTATTAAAAACTTGAGCTCAAAGAAGAGATTGACCCCGACGTGATATGAACACAAAATCTTCTGATCTGAAGTCAGACGCGCTTCCATTGCATCATGAGGCCCTGCGCTTCTGTGAAATTGCTGAGCGCGTTATAGGGTCTAGAAACAAGGATACATGAATTTTATTATAGACTTGAGCTCAAAGAAGAGATAGCTTGACCCCGACGTGATTTGAACACGCAACCTTCTGATCTGGAGTCAGACGCGCTACCGTTGCGCCACGAGGCCCTGCACTTCTGTCAAATTGCTGAGCTCGCCACACGGTCTGGCAAAAAGGATTCCTGAATTTTATTAAAAAATTGAGCTCAAAGAAGAGATTGACCCCGACGTGATATGAACACACAACCTTCTGATCTGAAGTCAGACGCGCTTCCATTGCATCATGAGGCCCTGCGCTTCTGTGAAATTGCTGAGCTTCGTTATAGGGTCTAGCAACAAGGATACATGAATTTTATTAAAAACTTGAGCTCAAAGAAGAGAATGACCCCGACGTGATTTGAACACGCAACCTTCTGAACTGGAGTCAGACGCGCTACCGTTGCGCCACGAGGCCCTGCACTTCTGTCAAATTGCTGAGCTCGCCACAGGGTCTGGCAAAAAGGATTCCTGAATTTTATTAAAAACTTGAGCTCAAAGAAGAGATTGACCCCGACGTGATATGAACACAAAATCTTCTGATCTGAAGTCAGACGCGCTTCCATTGCATCATGAGGCCCTGCGCTTCTGTGAAATTGCTGAGCGCGTTATAGGGTCTAGAAACAAGGATACATGAATTTTATTATAGACTTGAGCTCAAAGAAGAGATAGCTTGACCCCGACGTGATTTGAACACGCAACCTTCTGATCTGGAGTCAGACGCGCTACCGTTGCGCCACGAGGCCCTGCACTTCTGTCAAATTGCTGAGCTCGCCACAGGGTCTGGCAAAAAGGATTCCTGAATTGTATTAAAGACTTGAGCTGAAAGAAGAGATACCTTGACCCCAACGTTATTTAAACACGCAACCTTCTGATCTGGAGTCAGACTCGCTACCGTTGCGCCACGCAGGGACGTGCACAGGAATTTTGTGGGGCAGTTGCTCTGACCTGAAAAAAGGGCACTACCCCCAAAACTCACGGGCTATATGAAGGAATATATTCAGTTGAATTTTGCCCATACAAATTGCCTTATCTGATCGTGTTTATATCCAAACGCAATGCCTCATATTATGGTCTTATTATTATTTATAAAGATTGCAAACGTCAAAGATGACAGGTTTATGATATACAACTTTGTAAACAGTATACAAAATGTATTAACAATATGTTAAATGTCACCAAAATACACATGAGAAAAAGAGTTGCTCATATTATTGTTTATTATTATTTAATTTTTTTTAAATAAATAATCTGGATTGAATTGACAGATGGGGAAAAACTCACTTGTAATAAAAATAAAAAAACTGCTTAGATTTCGGAAAAATTACAATCCTTTTTTAACCTTTTGGCTTCCCGTACATTCAATTGTGCTTTTTGCTCATCTGGGCAACTACGCATGATTTGTAGTATGATTGCGTAAAGGGAACAGGAATTCCGGTAAGGAACAGAATCGACTGCTACACCCAGTGCCGATCCTGACCTCCCTGGGGCCCTAAGCAAAATTCTGCAAAGGGGCCCTCTACCTGACCTGTGATGTCGTGAGCTATGTACAGGGTTTCTGCAGGTTTCACAAAGTCAAATTTAAGACTTTTTAAGACCTTTTTAAGACCATTATTAATGAAATTTAAGACCTATATCACGACATAAAAAAAACGTACAAAGGAAACACTATTCCAAAGCGCGTAATGTAGGCCGTTTTATCTTTCCCGCACCTGAAAGATTTAGCGATGTCAGAGTCTGGAAACATCGTTTGAAACAATTCCCCGATTTCCTCATTCGCACTGTAGGACTGGTGTCTAGTCACCGTGTGGAGAACCCAGAGCACCTCCGCAAAAGCGATGTTAGATGTTTATCACTTTTTGCATGAGACTCCAGCGCTCGTACACCCAACGTTCCCAATTGCATAAGAAGCAGTAGGCTTCAAATGTGTTGTTTGCAACTGGCTTTAACCAAGCACTAAATTCAGATTTTTCAAGCCAAGTATCGCCAAACTTGCACTTCCCCATAGCTGGAAAATAAAATCTGTTTTACGTCTGTCTGTGGTATCCGAGAGACTCGCGCCAATAACACGAAAGCTCAAAGCTGATTGGCTGTTGCATGTTGGTCTATTTTGTAGTCGTAATAAAGCAAATTATATTTGGACTAGCGAAATAAGGAACTACAACACCACGGAATAAAAAAAACATTCCAAAGTGCTGCGGGAGCATTTCAATGAGATTTACATGGACGTAGGAAATTTAAGACCTGTTTAAAATTATTTAAGACCTAGAACACAGTACTTCAGCAAATTTAAGACTTTTTAAGGCCTTAAATTGTGATTCTGAAATTTTAGACTTTTTTAGACTTTTTAAGACCCCGCGGAAATCCTGTATGTAAACCATTTGCCATTGCCACAGTCACACCTGACACTTCAGCGCTCCCATAGAATCCTCCCTCCTTTAAACAAAACAGTCAAAGAATAAGTACAACAATATAGAACAGAATGAGGTTCAAACACACAATATTTATTGAATAGAGTATTTTCTATAGAATGTTAAGATAATAAATCAGGACAACCTTCTGATCTGAAGTCAGACGCGCTTCCATTGCATCATGAGGCCCTGCGCTTCTGTGAAATTGCTGAGCTTCGTTATAGGGTCTAGCAACAAGGATACATGAATTTTATTAAAAACTTGAGCTCAAAGAAGAGAATGACCCCGACGTGATTTGAACACGCAACCTTCTGATCTGGAGTCAGACGCGCTACCGTTGCGCCATGAGGCCCTGCACTTCTGTCAAATTGCTGAGCTCGCCACAGGGTCTGGCAAAAAGGATTCCTGAATTTTATTAAAAACTTGAGCTCAAAGAAGAGATAGCTTGACCCTGACGTGATTTGAACACGCAACCTTCTAATCTGGAGTCAGATGCGCTTCCATTGCATCATGAGGCCCTGCGCTTCTGTGAAATTGCTGAGCTCGTTATAGGGTCTAGCAACAAGGATACATGAATTTTATTAGAGACTTGAGCTCAAAGAAGAGATAGCTTGACCCCGACGTGATTTGACGCTCTACCATTGCTCCTCGAGGCCCTGCACTTCTGTGAAATTGCTGAGCTCGTTTTAGGGTCTAGCAACAAGGTTTCCTGAAATTTATTAAAGACTTGAGCTCAAAGAAGAGATTGACCCCAATGTGATATGAACACACAACCTTCTGATCTGGAGTCAGATGCGCTACCGTTGCGCAATGAGGCCCTGCACTTCTGTCAAATTGCTGAGCTCGCCACAGGGTCTAGCAAAAAGGATACCTGAATTTTATTAAAGACTTGAGCTGAAAGAAGAGATAGCTTGACCCCGACGTTATTTAAACACGCAACCTTCTGATCTGGAGTCAGACTCGCTACCGTTGCGCCACGAGGCCCTGCACTTCTGTGAAATTGCTGAGCTCGGTGTAGGGTCTAGCAACAAGGATACATGAATTTTATTAGAGACTTGAGCTCAAAGAAGAGATTGACCCCGACGTGATATGAACACAAAATCTTCTGATCTGAAGTCAGACGCGCTTCCATTGCATCATGAGGCCCTGCGCTTCTGTGAAATTGCTGAGCGCGTTATAGGGTCTAGCAACAAGGATACATGAATTTTATTATAGACTTGAGCTCAAAGAAGAGATAGCTTGACCCCGACGTGATTTGAACACGCAACCTTCTGATCTGGAGTCAGACGCGCTACCGTTGCGCCACGAGGCCCTGCACTTCTGTCAAATTGCTGAGCTCGCCACACGGTCTGGCAAAAAGGATTCCTGAATTTTATTAAAAACTTGAGCTCAAAGAAGAGATAGCTTGACCCTGACGTGATTTGAACACGCAACCTTCTAATCTGGAGTCAGATGCGCTTCCATTGCATCATGAGGCCCTGCGCTTCTGTGAAATTGCTGAGCTCGTTATAGGGTCTAGCAACAAGGATACATGAATTTTATTAGAGACTTGAGCTCAAAGAAGAGATAGCTTGACCCCGACGTGATTTGACGCGCTACCATTGCGCCACGAGGCCCTGCTCTTCTGTGAAATTGCTGAGCTCGTTTTAGGGTCTAGCAACAAGGTTTCCTGAATTTTATTAAAGACTTGAGCTCAAAGAAGAGAATGACCCCGACGTGATTTGAACACGCAACCTTCTGATCTGGAGTCAGACGCGCTACCGTTGCGCCACGAGGCCCTGCACTTCTGTCAAATTGCTGAGCTCGCCACACGGTCTGGCAAAAAGGATTCCTGAATTTTATTAAAAAATTTAGCTCAAAGAAGAGATTGACCCCGACGTGATATGAACACACAACCTTCTGATCTGAAGTCAGACGCGCTTCCATTGCATCATGAGGCCCCTGCTCTTCTGTGAAATTGCTGAGCTCGTTTTAGGGTCTAGCAACAAGGTTTCCTGAATTTTATTAAAGACTTGAGCTCAAAGAAGAGAATGACCCCGACGTGATTTGAACACGCAACCTTCTGATCTGGAGTCAGACGCGCTACCGTTGCGCCACGAGGCCCTGCACTTCTGTCAAATTGCTGAGCTCGCCACAGGGTCTAGCAAAAAGGATTCCTGAATTTTATTAAAGACTTGAGCTCAAAGAAGAGATTGACCCCGATGTGATATGAACAAGCAAACTTCTGATCTGGAGTCAGATGCGCTACCGTTGCGCCATGAGGCCCTGCACTTCTGTCAAATTGCTGAGCTCGCCACAGGGTCTAGCAAAAAGGATTCCTGAATTTTATTAAAGACTTGAGCTCAAAGAAGAGATAGCTTGACCCCGACGTGATTTGAAAACGCAACCCTCTGATCTGGAGTCAGACACGCTACCGTTGCTCCATGAGGCCCTGCGCTTTGTGAGATTGCTGAGCTCGGTATAGGGTCTAGCAAAAAGGATACCTGAATTTTATTAAAGACTTGAGCTCAAAGAAGAGATTGACCCCGACGTGACTTGAATATGCAACCTTCTGATCTGAAGTCAGACGCGCTTCCATTGCGCCACGAGGCCCTGCACTTCTGTCAAATTGCTGAGCTCGCCACAGGGTCTGGCAAAAAGTATTCCTGAATTTTATTAAAAACTTGAGCTGAAAGAAGAGATTGACCCCGACGTGATATGAACACACAACCTTCTGATCTGAAGTCAGACGCGCTTCCATTGTATCATGAGGCCCTGCGCTTCTGTGAAATTGATGAGCTCGTTATAGGGTCTAGCAACAAGGATACATTAATTTTATTAGAGACTTGAGCTCAAAGAAGAGATAGCTTGACCCCGACGTGATTTGAACACGCAACCTTCTGATCTGGAGTCAGACGCGCTAGAGTTGCTTCACGAGGCCCTGCACTTCTGTCAAATTGCTGAGCTCGCCACATGGTCTGGCAAAAAGGATTCCTGAATTTTATTAAAGACTTGAGCTCAAAGAAGAGATAGTCTCTGACGTGATTTGGACACGCAACCTTCTAATCTGGAGTCAGACGCGCTACCGTTGCGCCACGAGGCCTTGCACTTCTGTCACAAGGATTCCTGAATTTTATTAAAACTTGAGCTTAAAGAAGAGATTGACCACGGCATGATATGAACACGCAACCTTCTGATCTGGAGTCAGACGCGCTACCGTTGCGCCACGAGGCCCTGCACTTCTGTCAAATTGCTGAGCTCGCCACAGGGTCTGGCAAAAAGTATTCCTGAATTTTATTAAAAACTTGAGCTCAAAGAAGAGATTGACCCCGACGTGATATGAACACACAACCTTCTGATCTGAAGTCAGACGCGCTTCCATTGCATCATGAGGCCCTGCGCTTCTGTGAAATTGCTGAGCTCGCCACAGGGTCTAGCAAAAAGGAGACCTGAATTTTATTAAAGACTTGAGCTCAAAGAATAGATTGACCCCGACGTGATTTGAATATGCAACCTTCTGATCTCAAGTCTGACGCGCTTCCATTGCATCATGAGGCCCTGCGCTTCTGTGAAATTGCTGAGCTCGGTATAGGGTCTAGCAACAATGATACATGAATTTTTTTAGAGACTTGAGCTCAAAGAAGAGATAGCTTGACCCCGACGTGATTTGAACACGCAACCTTCTTATCTGGAGTCAGACGCGCTTCCGTTGCGTCATGAGGCCCTGCACTTCTGTGAAATTGCTGAGCTCGTTATAGGGTCTAGCAACAAGGATACATGAATTTTATTAGAGACTTGAGCTCAAAGAAGAGATAGCTTGACCCCGACGTGATTTGACGCCCTACCATTGCGCCACGAGGCCCTGCACTTCTGTGAAATTGCTGAGCTCGTTTTAGGGTCTAGCAACAAGGATTCCTGAATTTTATTAGAGACTTGAGCTCAAAGAAGAGATAGCTTGACCCTGACGTGATTTGAACACGCAACCTTCTGATCTGGAGTCAGACACGCTACCGTTGCGCCATGAGGCCCTGCGCTTCTGTGAAATTGCTGAGCTCGGTATAGGGTCTAGCAAAAAGGATACCTGAATTTTATTAAAGACTTGAGCTCAAAGAAGAGATTGACCCCGACGTGATTTGAATATGCAACCTTCTGATCTGAAGTCAGACGCGCTTCCATTGCGCCAAAGAAGAGATAGCTTGACCCCGACGTGATTTGAACACGCAACCTTCTGATCTGGAGTCAGACACGCTACCGATTCGCCACGAGGCCCTTCACTTTTGTCAAATTGCTGAGCTCGCCACAGGGTCTGGCAAAAAGGATTCCTGAATTTTATTAAAAACTTGAGCTCAAAGAAGAGATAGCTTGACCCCGACGTGATTTGAACACGCAACCTTCTAATCTGGAGTCAGACGCGCTTTCATTGCATCATGAGGCCCTGCGCTTCTGTGAAATTGCTGAGCTCGTTATAGGGTCTAGCAAGAAGGATTCCTGAATTTTATTAAAGACTTGAGCTCAAAGAAGAGATTGACCCTGACGTAATTTGAACACGCAACCTTCTGATCTGGAGTCAGGCGCGCTTCCATTGCATCATGAGGCCCTGCGCTTCTGTGAAATTGCTGAGCTCGTTATAGGGTCTGGCAAAAAGGATTCCTGAACTTTATTAAAGACTTGAGCTCAAAGAAGAGATTGACCCCGACGTGATATGAACACGCAACCTTCTGATCTGGAGTCAGACGCGCTACCGTTGCGCCATAAGGCCCTGCACTTCTGTCAAATTGCTGAGCTCGCCACAGGGTCTAGCAAAAAGGATACCTGAATTTTATTAAAGACTTGAGCTCAAAGAAGAGATTGACCCCGACGTAATTTGAACACGCAATCTTCTGATCTGTAGTCAGACGCGCTTCCATTGCATCATGAGGCCCTGCGCTTCTGTGAAATTGCTGAGCGCGTTATAGGGTTTAGCAACAAGGATACATGAATTTTATTAAAAACTTGAGCTCAAAGAAGAGAATGACCCCGACGTGATATGAACACAAAATCTTCTGATCTGAAGTCAGACGCGCTTCCATTGCATCATGAGGCCCTGCGCTTCTGTGAAATTGCTGAGCGCGTTATAGGGTCTAGCAACAAGGATACATGAATTTTATTAGAGACTTGAGCTCAAAGAAGAGATAGCTTGACCCCGACGTGATTTGACGCGCTACCATTGCGCCACGAGGCCCTGCTCTTCTGTGAAATTGCTGAGCTCGTTTTAGGGTCTAGCAACAAGGTTTCCTGAATTTTATTAAAGACTTGAGCTCAAAGAAGAGAATGACCCCGACGTGATTTGAACACGCAACCTTCTGATCTGGAGTCAGACGCGCTACCGTTGCCCAACGAGGCCCTGCACTTATGTCAAATTGCTGAGCTCGCCACAGGGTCTGGCAAAAAGAATTCCTGAATTTTATTAAAGACTTGAGCTCAAAGAAGAGATTGACCCCGACGTGATATGAACACGCAACCTTCTGATCTGGAATCACTCGCTACCGTTGCGCCACGAGGCCCTGCACTTCTGTCAAATTGCTGAGCTCGCCACAGGGTCTAGCAAAAAAGATATCACGTCGGGGTCAAGCTATCTCTTCCTTGAGCTCAAAGAAGAGATTGACCCCGACATGATTTGAACACACAACCTTCTGATCTGAAGTCAGACGTGCTTCCATTGCATCATGAGGCCCTGCGCTTCTGTGATATTGCTGAGCTCGGTATAGGGTCTAGCAACAAGGATACATGAATTTTATTAGAGACTTGAGCTCATAGAAGAGACAGCTTGACCCCGACGTCATTTGACGCGCTACCGTTGCGCCACGAGGCCCTGCACTTCTGTCAAATTGCTGAGCTCGCCACAGGGTCTAGCAAAAAGGAGACCTGAATTTTATTAAAGACTTGAGCTCAAAGAAGAGATTGACCCCGACGTGATTTGAACACGCAACCTTCTGATCTGGAGTCAGACGCGCTACCGTTGCGCCACGAGGCCCTACATTTCTGTCAAATTGTTTAGCTCGTTATAGGGTCTAGCAACAAGGATTCCTGAATTTTATTGGAGACTTGAGCTCAAAGAAGAGATAGCTTGACCCCGGCGTGATTTGAACACGCAACCTTCTGATCTGGAGTCAGACGCGCTACCGTTGCGCCACGAGGCCCTGCACTTGTGTCAAATTGCTGAGCTCGCCACAGGGTCTGGCAAAAAGGATTCCTGAATTTTATTAAAAACTTGAGCTGAAAGAAGAGATTGACCCCGACGTGATATGAACACACAACCTTCTGATCTGAAGTCAGACGCGTTTCCATTGCATCATGAGGCCCTGCGCTTCTGTGAAATTGCTGAGCTCGTTATAGGGTCTAGCAACAAGGATTCCTGAATTTTATTAAAAACTTGAGCTCAAAGAAGAGATAGCTTGACCCCGACGTGATTTGAACACGCAACCTTCTGATCTGGAGTCAGACGCGCTACCGTTGCGCCACGAGGCCCTGCACTTCTGTCAAATTGCTGAGCTCGCCACAGGGTCTGAGCTGAGCTCGTTACACATTTTATTAGAGACTTGAGCTCAAAGAATAGATAGTGATTTGGACACGCAACCTTCTAATCTGGAGTCAGACGCGCTACCGTTGCGCCACGAGGCCCTGCACTTCTGTCAAATTGATGAGCTCATTATAGGGTCTAGCAACAAGGATACATTAATTTTATTAGAGACTTCAGCTCAAAGAAGAGATAGCTTGACCCCGACGTGATTTGAACACGCAACCTTCTGATCTGGAGTCAGACGCGCTAGAGTTGCGCCACGAGGCCCTGCACTTCTGTCAAATTGCTGAGCTCGCCAGAGGGTCTGGCAAAAAGGATTCCTGAATTTTATTAAAGACTTGAGCTCAAAGAAGAGATAGCTTGACCCCAACGTGATTTGAACACGCAACCTTCTGATCTGGAGTCAGACGCGCTACCGTTGCGCCATAAGGCCCTGCACTTCTGTCAAATTGCTGAGCTCGCCACAGGGTCTAGCAAAAAGGATACCTGAATTTTATTAAAGACTTGAGCTCAAAGAAGAGATTGACCCCGACGTAATTTGAACACGCAATCTTCTGATCTGTAGTCAGACGCGCTTCCATTGCATCATGAGGCCCTGCGCTTCTGTGAAATTGCTGAGCGCGTTATAGGGTTTAGCAACAAGGATACATGAATTTTATTAAAAACTTGAGCTCAAAGAAGAGAATGACCCCGACGTGATTTGAACACGCAACCTTCTGATCTGGAGTCAGACGCGCTACCGTTGCCCAACGAGGCCCTGCACTTATGTCAAATTGCTGAGCTCGCCACAGGGTCTGGCAAAAAGAATTCCTGAATTTTATTAAAGACTTGAGCTCAAAGAAGAGATTGACCCCGACGTGATATGAACACGCAACCTTCTGATCTGGAATCACACGCTACCGTTGCGCCACGAGGCCCTGCACTTCTGTCAAATTGCTGAGCTCGCCACAGGGTCTGGCAAAAAGAATTCCTGAATTTTATTAAAGACTTGAGCTCAAAGAAGAGATTGACCCCGACATGATTTGAACACACAACCTTCTGATCTGAAGTCAGACGTGCTTCCATTGCATCATGAGGCCCTGCGCTTCTGTGAAATTGCTGAGCTCGGTATAGGGTCTAGCAACAAGGATACATGAATTTTATTAGAGACTTGAGCTCATAGAAAAGACAGCTTGACCCCGACGTCATTTGACGCGCTACCGTTGCGCCACGAGGCCCTGCACTTCTGTCAAATTGCTGAGCTCGCCACAGGGTCTAGCAAAAAGGAGACCTGAATTTTATTAAAGACTTGAGCTCAAAGAAGAGATTGACCCCGACATGATTTGAACACGCAACCTTCTGATCTGGAGTCAGACGCGCTACCGTTGCGCCACGAGGCCCTACATTTCTGTCAAATTGTTTAGCTCGTTATAGGGTCTAGCAACAAGGATTCCTGAATTTAATTGGAGACTTGAGCTCAAAGAAGAGATAGCTTGACCCCGGCGTGATTTGAACACGCAACCTTCTGATCTGGAGTCAGACGCGCTACCGTTGCGCCACGAGGCCCTGCACTTCTGTCAAATTGCTGAGCTCGCCACAGGGTCTGGCAAAAAGGATTCCTGAATTTTATCAAAGACTTGAGCTCAAAGAAGAGATTGACCCCGACGTGATATGAACACACAACCTTCTGATCTGAAGTCAGACGCGCTTCCATTGCATCATGAGGCCCTGCGCTTCTGTGAAATTGATGAGCTCGTTATAGGGTCTAGCAATAAGGATTCCTGAATTTTATTAGAGACTTGAGCTCAAAGAAGAGATAGCTTGACCCCGACGTGATTTGAACACGCAACCTTCTGACCTGGAGTCAGACACGCTACCATTGCATAACGAGGAACTGCACTTCTGTCAAATTGCTGAGCTCGCCACAGGGTCTGAGCTGAGCTCGTTACACATTTTATTAGAGACTTGAGCTCGAAGAATAGATAGTGATTTGGACACGCAACCTTCTAATCTGGAGTCAGACGCGCTACCGTTGCGCCACGAGGCCCTGCACTTCTGTCAAATTGATGAGCTCATTATAGGGTCTAGCAACAAGGATACATTAATTTTATTAGAGACTTCAGCTCAAAGAAGAGATAGCTTGACCCCGACGTGATTTGAACACGCAACCTTCTGATCTGGAGTCAGACGCGCTAGAGTTGCGCCACGAGGCCCTGCACTTCTGTCAAATTGCTGAGCTCGCCAGAGGGTCTGGCAAAAAGGATTCCTGAATTTTATTAAAGACTTGAGCTCAAAGAAGAGATAGCTTGACCCCGACGTGATTTGAACACGCAACCTTATGATCTGGAGTCAGACGCGCTACCGCTGCGCCACGAGGCCCTGCGCTTCTGTGAAATTGCTGAGCTCGGTATAGGGTCTAGCAAAAAGGATACCTGAATTTTATTAAAGACTTGAGCTCAAAGAAGAGATTGACCCCGACGTGATTTGAATATGCAACCTTCTGATCTGAAGTCAGACGCGCTTCCATTGCGCCAAAGAAGAGATAGCTTGACCCCGACGTGCTTTGAACACGCAACCTTCTGATCTGGAGTCAGACACGCTACCGTTGCGCCACGAGGCCCTGCACTTTTGTCAAATTGCTGAGCTCGCCACAGGGTCTGGCAAAAAGGATTCCTGAATTTTATTAAAAACTTGAGCTCAAAGAAGAGATAGCTTGACCCCGACGTGATTTGAACACGCAACCTTCTAATCTGGAGTCAGACGCGCTTTCATTGCATCATGAGGCCCTGCGCTTCTGTGAAATTGCTGAGCTCGTTATAGGGTCTAGCAAGAAGGATTCCTGAATTTTATTAAAGACTTGAGCTCAAAGAAGAGATTGACCCCAACGTGATATGAACACACAACCTTCTGATCTGAAGTCAGACGCGCTTCCATTGCGCCACGAGGCCCTGCGCTTCTGTGAAATTGCTGAGCTCGGTATAGGGTCTAGCAACAAGGATACATGAATTTTATTAGAAACTTGAGCTCAAAGAAGAGATAGCTTGACCCCGACGTGATTTGAACACGCAACCTTCTGATCTGGAATCACTCGCTACCGTTGCGCCACGAGGCCCTGCACTTCTGTCAAATTGCTGAGCTCGCCACAGGGTCTAGCAAAAAGGATATCACGTCGGGGTCAAGCTATCTCTTCCTTGAGCTCAAAGAAGAGATTGACCCCGACATGATTTGAACACACAACCTTCTGATCTGAAGTCAGACGTGCTTCCATTGCATCATGAGGCCCTGCGCTTCTGTAAATTGCTGAGCTCGGTATAGGGTCTAGCAACAAGGATACATGAATTTTATTAGAGACTTGAGCTCAAAGAAGAGATAGCTTGACCCCGACGTCATTTGACGCGCTACCGTTGCGCCACGAGGCCCTGCACTTCTGTCAAATTGCTGAGCTCGCCACAGGGTCTAGCAAAAAGGAGACCTGAATTTTATTAAAGACTTGAGCTCAAAGAAGAGATTGACCCCGACGTGATTTGAACACGCAACCTTCTGATCTGGAGTCAGACGCGCTACCGTTGCGCCACGAGGCCCACCATTTCTGTCAAATTGTTTAGCTCGTTATACGGTCTAGCAACAAGGATTCCTGAATTTTATTGGAGACTTGAGCTCAAAGAAAAGATAGCTTGACCCCGGCGTGATTTGAACACGCAACCTTCTGATCTGGAGTCAGACGCGCTACCTTTGCGCCACGAGGCCCTGCACTTGAGTCAAATTGCTGAGCTCGCCACAGGGTCTGGCAAAAAGGATTCCTGAATTTTATTAAAAACTTGAGCTGAAAGAAGAGATTGACCCCGACGTGATATGAACACACAACCTTCTGATCTGAAGTCAGACGCGCTTCCATTGCATCATGAGGCCCTGCGCTTCTGTCAAATTGCTGAGCTCGTTATAGGGTCTAGCAACAAGGATTCCTGAATTTTATTAAAAACTTGAGCTCAAAGAAGAGATAGCTTGACCCCGACGGGATTTGAACACACAACCTTCTGATCTGGAGTCAGACGCGCTACCGTTGCGCCACGAGGCCCTGCACTTCTGTCAAATTGCTGAGCTCGCCACAGGGTCTAGCAACAAGGATTCCTGAATTTTATTAAAGACTTGAGCTCAAAGAAGAGATTGACCCCGACGTGATTTGAATATGCAACCTTCTGATCTGAAGTCAGACGCGCTTCCATTGCGCCAAAGAAGAGATAGCTTGACCCCGACGTGATTTGAACACGCAACCTTCTGATCTGGAGTCAGACGCGCTTTCATTGCATCATGAGGCCCTGCGCTTCTGTGAAACTGCTGAGCTCGTTATAGGGTCTAGCAAGAAGGATTCCTGAATTTTATTAAAGACTTGAGCTCAAAGAAGAGATTGACCCCGACGTGATATGAACACACAACCTTCTGATCTGAAGTCAGACGCGCTTCCGTTGCGTCATGAGGCCCTGCACTTCTGTCAAATTGCTGAGCTCGTTATAGGGTCTAGCAACAAGGATACATGAATTTTATTAGAAACTTGAGCTCAAAGAAGAGATAGCTTGACCCCGACGTGATTTGAACACGCAACCTTCTGATCTGGAATCACTCGCTACCGTTGCGCCACGAGGCCCTGCACTTCTGTCAAATAGCTGAGCTCGCCACAGGGTCTAGCAAAAAGGATATCACGTCGGGGTCAAGCTATCTCTTCCTTGAGCTCAAAGCTCAAAGAAGAGATTGTCCCCGACGTGATATGAACACGCAACCTTCTGATCTGAAGTCAGAACACGCAACCTTCTGATCTGGAGTCAGACACGCTACCGTTGCGCCACGAGGCCCTGCACTTCTGTCAAATTGCTGAGCTCGCCACAGGGTCTAGCAAAAACGATTCCTGAATTTTATTAAAGACTTGAGCTCAAAGTAGAGATAACTTGACACCGATGTGATTTGGACACGCAACCTTCTTATCTGGAGTCAGACGCGCTTCCGTTGCGTCATGAGGCCCTGCACTTCTGTGAAATTGCTGAGCTTGTTATAGGGTCTAGCAACAAGGATTCCTGAATTGTATTAAAGACTTGAGCTGAAAGAAGAGATAGCTTGACCCCGACGTTATTTAAACACGCAACCTTCTGATCTGGAGTCAGACTCGCTACCGTTGCGCCACGAGGCCCTGCACTTCTGTGAAATTGCTGAGCTCGGTATAGGGTCTAGCAACAAGGATACATGAATTTTATTAGAGACTTGAGCTCAAAGAAGAGATAGCTTGACCCCGACGTGATTTGAACACGCAACCTTCTGATCTGGAGTCAGACGCGCTACCGTTGCGCCACGAGGCCCTGCACTTCTGTCAAATTGCTGAGCTCGCCACAGGGTCTGGCAAAAAGGATTCCTGAATTTTATTAAAAACTTGAGCTCAAAGAAGAGATTGACCCCGACGTGATATGAACACAAAATCTTCTGATCTGAAGTCAGACGCGCTTCCATTGCATCATGAGGCCCTGCGCTTCTGTGAAATTGCTGAGCGCGTTATAGGGTCTAGAAACAAGGATACATGAATTTTATTATAGACTTGAGCTCAAAGAAGAGATAGCTTGACCCCGACGTGATTTGAACACGCAACCTTCTGATCTGGAGTCAGACGCGCTACCGTTGCGCCACGAGGCCCTGCACTTCTGTCAAATTGCTGAGCTCGCCACACGGTCTGGCAAAAAGGATTCCTGAATTTTATTAAAAAATTGAGCTCAAAGAAGAGATTGACCCCGACGTGATATGAACACACAACCTTCTGATCTGAAGTCAGACGCGCTTCCATTGCATCATGAGGCCCTGCGCTTCTGTGAAATTGCTGAGCTTCGTTATAGGGTCTAGCAACAAGGATACATGAATTTTATTAAAAACTTGAGCTCAAAGAAGAGAATGACCCCGACGTGATTTGAACACGCAACCTTCTGAACTGGAGTCAGACGCGCTACCGTTGCGCCACGAGGCCCTGCACTTCTGTCAAATTGCTGAGCTCGCCACAGGGTCTGGCAAAAAGGATTCCTGAATTTTATTAAAAACTTGAGCTCAAAGAAGAGATTGACCCCGACGTGATATGAACACAAAATCTTCTGATCTGAAGTCAGACGCGCTTCCATTGCATCATGAGGCCCTGCGCTTCTGTGAAATTGCTGAGCGCGTTATAGGGTCTAGAAACAAGGATACATGAATTTTATTATAGACTTGAGCTCAAAGAAGAGATAGCTTGACCCCGACGTGATTTGAACACGCAACCTTCTGATCTGGAGTCAGACGCGCTACCGTTGCGCCACGAGGCCCTGCACTTCTGTCAAATTGCTGAGCTCGCCACAGGGTCTGGCAAAAAGGATTCCTGAATTGTATTAAAGACTTGAGCTGAAAGAAGAGATACCTTGACCCCAACGTTATTTAAACACGCAACCTTCTGATCTGGAGTCAGACTCGCTACCGTTGCGCCACGCAGGGACGTGCACAGGAATTTTGTGGGGCAGTTGCTCTGACCTGAAAAAAGGGCACTACCCCCAAAACTCACGGGCTATATGAAGGAATATATTCAGTTGAATTTTGCCCATACAAATTGCCTTATCTGATCGTGTTTATATCCAAACGCAATGCCTCATATTATGGTCTTATTATTATTTATAAAGATTGCAAACGTCAAAGATGACAGGTTTATGATATACAACTTTGTAAACAGTATACAAAATGTATTAACAATATGTTAAATGTCACCAAAATACACATGAGAAAAAGAGTTGCTCATATTATTGTTTATTATTATTTAATTTTTTTTAAATAAATAATCTGGATTGAATTGACAGATGGGGAAAAACTCGCTTGTAATAAAAATAAAAAAACTGCTTAGATTTCGGAAAAATTACAATCCTTTTTTAACCTTTTGGCTTCCCGTACATTCAATTGTGCTTTTTGCTCATCTGGGCAACTACGCATGATTTGTAGTATGATTGCGTAAAGGGAACAGGAATTCCGGTAAGGAACAGAATCGACTGCTACACCCAGTGCCGATCCTGACCTCCCTGGGGCCCTAAGCAAAATTCTGCAAAGGGGCCCTCTACCTGACCTGTGATGTCGTGAGCTATGTACAGGGTTTCTGCAGGTTTCACAAAGTCAAATTTAAGACTTTTTAAGACCTTTTTAAGACCATTATTAATGAAATTTAAGACCTATATCACGACATAAAAAAAACGTACAAAGGAAACACTATTCCAAAGCGCGTAATGTAGGCCGTTTTATCTTTCCCGCACCTGAAAGATTTAGCGATGTCAGAGTCTGGAAACATCGTTTGAAACAATTCCCCGATTTCCTCATTCGCACTGTAGGACTGGTGTCTAGTCACCGTGTGGAGAACCCAGAGCACCTCCGCAAAAGCGATGTTAGATGTTTATCACTTTTTGCATGAGACTCCAGCGCTCGTACACCCAACGTTCCCAATTGCATAAGAAGCAGTAGGCTTCAAATGTGTTGTTTGCAACTGGCTTTAACCAAGCACTAAATTCAGATTTTTCAAGCCAAGTATCGCCAAACTTGCACTTCCCCATAGCTGGAAAATAAAATCTGTTTTACGTCTGTCTGTGGTATCCGAGAGACTCGCGCCAATAACACGAAAGCTCAAAGCTGATTGGCTGTTGCATGTTGGTCTATTTTGTAGTCGTAATAAAGCAAATTATATTTGGACTAGCGAAATAAGGAACTACAACACCACGGAATAAAAAAAACATTCCAAAGTGCTGCGGGAGCATTTCAATGAGATTTACATGGACGTAGGAAATTTAAGACCTGTTTAAAATTATTTAAGACCTAGAACACAGTACTTCAGCAAATTTAAGACTTTTTAAGGCCTTAAATTGTGATTCTGAAATTTTAGACTTTTTTAGACTTTTTAAGACCCCGCGGAAATCCTGTATGTAAACCATTTGCCATTGCCACAGTCACACCTGACACTTCAGCGCTCCCATAGAATCCTCCCTCCTTTAAACAAAACAGTCAAAGAATAAGTACAACAATATAGAACAGAATGAGGTTCAAACACACAATATTTATTGAATAGAGTATTTTCTATAGAATGTTAAGATAATAAATCAGGACAACCTTCTGATCTGAAGTCAGACGCGCTTCCATTGCATCATGAGGCCCTGCGCTTCTGTGAAATTGCTGAGCTTCGTTATAGGGTCTAGCAACAAGGATACATGAATTTTATTAAAAACTTGAGCTCAAAGAAGAGAATGACCCCGACGTGATTTGAACACGCAACCTTCTGATCTGGAGTCAGACGCGCTACCGTTGCGCCACAAGCCCTGCACTTCTGTCAAATTGCTGAGCTCGCCACAGGGTCTAGCAACAAGGATACATGAATTTTATTATAGACTTGAGCTCAAAGAAGAGATAGCTTGACCCCGACGTGATTTGAACACGCAACCTTCTGATCTGGAGTCAAACGCGCTACCGTTGCGCCACGAGGCCCTGCACTTCTGTCAAATTGCTGAGCTCGCCACATGGTCTGGCAAAAAGGATTCCTGAATTTTATTAAAAAATTGAGCTCAAAGAAGAGATTGACCCCGACGTGATATGAACACACAACCTTCTGATCTGAAGTGAGACGCGCTTCCATTGCATCATGAGGCCCTGCGCTTCTGTGAAATTGCTGAGCTCGGTATAGGGTCTAGCAACAAGGATACATGAATTTTATTAGAGACTTGAGCACAAAGAAGAGATAGCTTGACCCCGACGTGATTTGAACACGCAACCTTCTGATCTGAAGTCAGACGCGCTTCCATTGCATCATGAGGCCCTGCGCTTCTGTGAAATTGCTGAGCTTCGTTATAGGGTCTAGCAACAAGGATACATGAATTTTATTAAAAACTTGAGCTCAAAGAAGAGAATGACCCCGACGTGATTTGAACACGCAACCTTCTGATCTGGAGTCAGACGCGCTACCGTTGCGCCACGAGACCCTGCACTTCTGTCAAATTGCTGAGCTCGCCACAGGGTCTAGCAAAAAGGATTCCTGAATTTTATTAAAGACTTGAGCTCAAAGAAGAGATTGACCCCGATGTGATATGAACACGCAACCTTCTGATCTGGAGTCAGACGCGCTACCGTTGCGCCACGAAGCCCTGCACTTCTGTCAAATTGCTGAGCTCGCCACAGGGTCTAGCAAAAAGGATTCCTGAATTTTATTAAAGACTTGAGCTCAAAGAAGAGATAGCTTGACCCCGACGTGATTTGAAAACGCAACCTTCTAATCTGGAGTCAGACACGCTACCGTTGCTCCACGAGGCCCTGCGCTTTGTGAGATTGCTGAGCTCGGTATAGGGTCTAGCAACAAGGATACATGAATTTTATTAAAGACTTGAGCTCAAAGAAGAGATTGACCCCGACGTGATAAGAACACGCAACCTTCTGACCTGGAGTCAGATGCGCTACCGTTGCGCCATGAGGCCCTGCACTTCTGTCAAATTGCTGAGCTCGCCACAGGGTCTAGCAAAAAGGATTCCTGAATTTTATTAAAGACTTGAGCTCAAAGAAGAGATTGACCCCGATGTGATATGAACACGCAACCTTCTGACCTGGAGTCAGATGCGCTACCGTTGCGCCATGAGGCCCTGCACTTCTGTCAAATTGCTGAGCTCGCCACAGGGTCTAGCAAAAAGGATTCCTGAATTTTATTAAAGACTTGAGCTCAAAGAAGAGATAGCTTGACCCCAACGTGATTTGAAAACGCAACCTTCTGATCTGGAGTCAGACTCGCTACCGTTGCGCCACGAGGCCCTGCGCTTTTGTGAAATTGCTGAGCTCGTTATAGGGTCTAGCAACAAGGATACATGAATTTTATTAAAGACTTGAGCTCAAAGAAGAGATTGACCCCGACGTGATATGAACACGCAACCTTCTGATCTGAAGTCAGAACACGCAACCTTCTGATCTGGAGTCTGACACGCTACCGTTGCGCCACAAGGCCCTGCACTTCTGTCAAATTGCTGAGCTCGTTATAGGGTCTAGCAACAAGGATTCCTGAATTGTATTAAAGACTTGAGCTCAAAGTAGAGATAACTTGACACCGATGTGATTTGGACACGCAACCTTCTTATCTGGAGTCAGACGCGCTTCCGTTGCGTCATGAGGCCCTGCACTTCTGTGAAATTGCTGAGCTTGTTATAGGGTCTAGCAACAAGGATACATGAATTTTATTAAAAACTTTTGCTCAAAGAAGAGAATGACCCCGACGTGATTTGAACACGCAACCTTCTGATCTGGAGTCAGACGCGCTACCGTTGCGCCACGAGGCCCTGCACTTCTGTCAAATTGCTGAGCTCGCCACAGGGTCTAGCAAAAAGGATTCCTGAATTTTATTAAAGACTTGAGCTCAAAGAAGAGATAGCTTGACCCCGACGTGATTTGAAAACGCAACCTTCTGATCTGGAGTCAGACACGCTACCGTTGCGCCACGAGGCCCTGCGCTTTGTGAGATTGCTGAGCTCGGTATAGGGTCTAGCAAAAAGGATACCTGAATTTTATTAAAGACTTGAGCTCAAAGAAGAGATTGACCCCGACGTGATTTGAATATGCAACCTTCTGATCTGAAGTCAGACACTCTTCCATTGCGCCACGAGGCCCTGCGCTTCTGTGTAATTGCTGAGCGCGTTATAGGGTCTAGCAACAAGGATACATGAATTTTAATATATAGACTTGAGCACAAAGAAGAGATAGCTTGACCCCGACGTGATTTGAACACGCAACCTTCTGATCTGGAGTCAGACGTGCTTCCATTGCGCCACGAGGCCCTGCACTTCTGTCAAATTGCTGAGCTCGCCACAGGGTCTAGCAAAAAGGATACCTGAATTTTATTAAAGACTTGAGCTCAAAGAAGAGATTGACCCCGACGTGATTTGAATATGCAACCTTCTGATCTGAAGTCAGACGTGCTTCCATTGCATCATGAGGCCCTGCGCTTCTGTGAAATTGCTGAGCTCGGTATAGGGTCTAGCAACAAGGATACATGAATTTTATTAGAGACTTGAGCTCAAAGAAGAGATAGCTTGAACCCGACGTGATTTGACGCGCTACCATTGCGCCACGAGGCCCTGCACTTCTGTGAAATTGCTGAGCTCGTTATAGGGTCTAGCAACAAGGATTCCTGAATTTTATTAAAAATGTGAGCTCAAAGTAGAGATAACTTGACACCGATGTGATTTGGACACGCAACCTTCTTATCTGGAGTCAGACGCGCTTCCGATGCGTCATGAGGCCCTGCACTTCTGTGAAATTGCTGAGCATGTTATAGGGTCTAGCAACAAGGATACATGAATTTTATTAAAAACTTGAGCTCAAAGAAGAGAATGACCCCGACGTGATTTGAACACACAACCTTCTGATCTGGAGTCAGACGCGCTACCGTTGCGCCACGAGGCCCTGCACTTCTGTCAAATTGCTGAGCTCGCCACACGGTCTAGCAAAAAGGATTCCTGAATTTTATTAAAGACTTGAGCTCAAAGAAGAGATAGCTTGACCCCGACGTGATTTGAAAACGCAACCTTCTGATCTGGAGTCAGACACGCTACCGTTGCGCCACGAGGCCCTGCGCTTTGTGAGATTGCTGAGCTCGGTATAGGGTCTAGCAAAAAGGATACCTGAATTTTATTAAAGACTTGAGCTCAAAGAAGAGATTGACCCCGACGTGATTTGAATATGCAACCTTCTGATCTGAAGTCAGACACTCTTCCATTGCGCCACGAGGCCCTGCGCTTCTGTGAAATTGCTGAGCGCGTTATAGGGTCTAGCAACAAGGATACATGAATTTTATTATAGACTTGAGCACAAAGAAGAGATAGCTTGACCCCGACGTGATTTGAACACGCAACCTTCTAATCTGGAGTCAGACACGCTACCGTTGCTCCACGAGGCCCTGCGCTTTGTGAGATTGCTGAGCTCGGTATAGGGTCTAGCAACAAGGATACATGAATTTTATTAAAGACTTGAGCTCAAAGAAGAGATTGACCCCGACGTGATAAGAACACGCAACCTTCTGACCTGGAGTCAGATGCGCTACCGTTGCGCCATGAGGCCCTGCACTTCTGTCAAATTGCTGAGCTCGCCACAGGGTCTAGCAAAAAGGATTCCTGAATTTTATTAAAGACTTGAGCTCAAAGAAGAGATTGACCCCGATGTGATATGAACACGCAACCTTCTGACCTGGAGTCAGATGCGCTACCGTTGCGCCACGAGGCCCTGCACTTCTGTCAAATTGCTGAGCTCGCCACAGGGTCTGTCAAAAAGGATTCCTGAATTTTATTAAAAACTTGAGCTCAAAGAAGAGATTGACCCCGACGTGATATGAACACAAAATCTTCTGATCTGAAGTCAGACGCGCTTCCATTGCATCATGAGGCCCTGCGCTTCTGTGAAATTGCTGAGCGCGTTATAGGGTCTAGAAACAAGGATACATGAATTTTATTATAGACTTGAGCACAAAGAAGAGATAGCTTGACCCCGACGTGATTTGAACACGCAACCTTCTGATCTGAAGTCAGACGCGCTTCCATTGCATCATGAGGCCCTGCGCTTCTGTGAAATTGCTGAGCTTCGTTATAGGGTCTAGCAACAAGGATACATGAATTTTATTAAAAACTTGAGCTCAAAGAAGAGAATGACCCCGACGTGATTTGAACACGCAACCTTCTGATCTGGAGTCAGACGCGCTATCGTTGTGCCACGAGGCCCTGCACTTCTGTCAAATTGCTGAGCTCGCCACAGGGTCTAGCAAAAAGGATTCCTGAATTTTATTAAAGATTTGAGCTCAAAGAAGAGATTGACCCCGATGTGATATGAACACGCAACCTTCTGATCTGGAGTCAGACGCGCTACCGTTGCGCCACGAACCCCTGCACTTCTGTCAAATTGCTGAGCTCGCCACAGGGTCTAGCAAAAAGGATTCCTGAATTTTATTAAAGACTTGAGCTCAAAGAAGAGATAGCTTGACCCCGACGTGATTTGAAAACGCAACCTTCTAATCTGGAGTCAGACACGCTACCGTTGCTCCACGAGGCCCTGCGCTTTGTGAGATTGCTGAGCTCGGTATAGGGTCTAGCAACAAGGATACATGAATTTTATTAAAGACTTGAGCTCAAAGAAGAGATTGACCCCGACGTGATAAGAACACGCAACCTTCTGACCTGGAGTCAGATGCGCTACCGTTGCGCCATGAGGCCCTGCACTTCTGTCAAATTGCTGAGCTCGCCACAGGGTCTAGCAAAAAGGATTCCTGAATTTTATTAAAGACTTGAGCTCAAAGAAGAGATTGACCCCGATGTGATATGAACACGCAACCTTCTGACCTGGAGTCAGATGCGCTACCGTTGCGCCATGAGGCCCTGCACTTCTGTCAAATTGCTGAGCTCGCCACAGGGTCTAGCAAAAAGGATTCCTGAATTTTATTAAAGACTTGAGCTCAAAGAAGAGATAGCTTGACCCCAACGTGATTTGAAAACGCAACCTTCTGATCTGGAGTCAGACTCGCTACCGTTGCGCCACGAGGCCCCAGTAGCACCTCATTGCAGTACACGAGATCCAAGGGGCGGAGTCGGATCCAGATTAAGGGGTGGGGTTGGGTAGGTTTAGGGGTGGGTTTAGGGATCAGGGGGTGGAGCTGGGTAGGTTTAGGGGTGGGTTTAGGGATAAGGGGTGGAGCTGGGTAGGTTTAGGTATATGTAAGGTGGGAGGAGTTGGATCTGGATCCGACTCCTCCCCGTGGATTTCATGTTCTGCAGTGAGGACCATCTCCGAGGCCCTGCGCTTTTGTGAAATTGCTGAGCTCGTTATAGGGTCTAGCAACAAGGATACATGAATTTTATTAAAGACTTGAGCTCAAAGAAGAGATTGACCCCGACGTGATATGAACACGCAACCTTCTGATCTGAAGTCAGAACACGCAACCTTCTGATCTGGAGTCAGACACGCTACCGTTGCGCCACAAGGCCCTGCACTTCTGTCAAATTGCTGAGCTCGTTATAGGGTCTAGCAACAAGGATTCCTGAATTGTATTAAAGACTTGAGCTCAAAGTAGAGATAACTTGACACCGATGTGATTTGGACACGCAACCTTCTTATCTGGAGTCAGACGCGCTTCCGTTGCGTCATGAGGCCCTGCACTTCTGTGAAATTGCTGAGCTTGTTATAGGGTCTAGCAACAAGGATACATGAATTTTATTAAAAACTTGAGCTCAAAGAAGAGAATGACCCCGACGTGATTTGAACACGCAACCTTCTGATTTGGAGTCAGACGCGCTACCGTTGCGCCACGAGTCCCTGCACTTCTGTCAAATTGCTGAGCTCGCCACAGGGTCTAGCAAAAAGGATTCCTGAATTTTATTAAAGACTTGAGCTCAAAGAAGAGATAGCTTGACCCCGACGTGATTTGAAAACGCAACCTTCTGATCTGGAGTCAGACACGCTACCGTTGCGCCACGAGGCCCTGCACTTTGTGAGATTGCTGAGCTCGGTATAGGGTCTAGCAAAAAGGATACCTGAATTTTATTAAAGACTTGAGCTCAAAGAAGAGATTGACCCCGACGTGATTTGAATATGCAACCTTCTGATCTGAAGTCAGACACTCTTCCATTGTGCCACGAGGCCCTGCGCTTCTGTGAAATTGCTGAGCGCGTTATAGGGTCTAGCAACAAGGATACATGAATTTTATTATAGACTTGAGCACAAAGAAGAGATAGCTTGACCCCGACGTGATTTGAACACGCAACCTTCTGATCTGGAGTCAGACGTGCTTCCATTGCGCCACGAGGCCCTGCACTTCTGTCAAATTGCTGAGCTCGCCACAGGGTCTAGCAAAAAGGATACCTGAATTTTATTAAAGACTTGAGCTCAAAGAAGAGATTGACCCCGACGTGATTTGAATATGCAACCTTCTGATCTGAAGTCAGACGTACTTCCATTGCATCATGAGGCCCTGCGCTTCTGTGAAATTGCTGAGCTCGGTATAGGGTCTAGCAACAAGGATACATGAATTTTATTAGAGACTTGAGCTCAAAGAAGAGATAGCTTGAACCCGACGTGATTTGACGCGCTACCATTGCGCCACGAGGCCCTGCACTTCTGTGAAATTGCTGAGCTCGTTATAGGGTCTAGCAACAAGGATTCCTGAATTTTATTAAAAATGTGAGCTCAAAGTAGAGATAACTTGACACCGATGTGATTTGGACACGCAACCTTCTTATCTGGAGTCAGACGCGCTTCCGTTGCGTCATGAGGCCCTGCACTTCTGTGAAATTGCTGAGCTCGCCACAGGGTCTAGCAACAAGGATACATGAATTTTATTAAAAACTTGAGCTCAAAGAAGAGAATGACCCCGACGTGATTTGAACACGCAACCTTCTAATCTGGAGTCAGACACGCTACCGTTGCTCCACGAGGCCCTGCGCTTTGTGAGATTGCTGAGCTCGGTATAGGGTCTAGCAACAAGGATACATGAATTTTATTAAAGACTTGAGCTCAAAGAAGAGATTGACCCCGACGTGATAAGAACACGCAACCTTCTGACCTGGAGTCAGATGCGCTACCGTTGCGCCATGAGGCCCTGCACTTCTGTCAAATTGCTGAGCTCGCCACAGGGTCTAGCAAAAAGGATTCCTGAATTTTATTAAAGACTTGAGCTCAAAGAAGAGATTGACCCCGATGTGATATGAACACGCAACCTTCTGACCTGGAGTCAGATGCGCTACCGTTGCGCCATGAGGCCCTGCACTTCTGTCAAATTGCTGAGCTCGCCACAGGGTCTAGCAAAAAGGATTCCTGAATTTTATTAAAGACTTGAGCTCAAAGAAGAGATAGCTTGACCCCAACGTGATTTGAAAACGCAACCTTCTGATCTGGAGTCAGACTCGCTACCGTTGCGCCACGAGGCCCTGCGCTTTTGTGAAATTGCTGAGCTCGTTATAGGGTCTAGCAACAAGGATACATGAATTTTATTAAAGACTTGAGCTCAAAGAAGAGATTGACCCCGACATGTTATGAACACGCAACCTTCTGATCTGAAGTCAGAACACGCAACCTTCTGATCTGGAGTCAGACACGCTACCGTTGCGCCACAAGGCCCTGCACTTCTGTCAAATTGCTGAGCTCGTTATAGGGTCTAGCAACAAGGATTCCTGAATTGTATTAAAGACTTGAGCTCAAAGTAGAGATAACTTGACACCGATGTGATTTGAACACGCAACCTTCTTATCTGGAGTCAGACGCGCTTCCGTTGCGTCATGAGGCCCTGCACTTCTGTGAAATTGCTGAGCTTGTTATAGGGTCTAGCAACAAGGATTCCTGAATTGTATTAAAGACTTGAGCTGAAAGAAGAGATAGCTTGACCCCGACGTTATTTAAACACGCAACCTTCTGATCTGGAGTCAGACTCGCTACCGTTGCGCCACGAGGCCCTGCACTTCTGTGAAATTGCTGAGCTCGGTATAGGGTCTAGCAACAAGGATACATGAATTGTATTAAAGACTTGAGCTGAAAGAAGAGATAGCTTGACCCCGACGTGATTTGAACACGCAACCTTCTGATCTGGAGTCAGACGCGCTACCTTCTGATCTGGAGTCAGACACGCTACCGTTGCGCCACAAGGCCCTGCACTTCTGTCAAATTGCTGAGCTCGTTATAGGGTCTAGCAACAAGGATTCCTGAATTGTATTAAAGACTTGAGCTCAAAGTAGAGATAACTTGACACCGATGTGATTTGGACACGCAACCTTCTTATCTGGAGTCAGACGCGCTTCCGATGCGTCATGAGGCCCTGCACTACTGTGAAATTGCTGAGCTTGTTATAGGGTCTAGCAACAAGGATTCCTGAATTGTATTAAAGACTTGAGCTGAAAGAAGAGATAGCTTGACCCCGACGTTATTTAAACACGCAACCTTCTGATCTGGAGTCAGACTCGCTACCGTTGCGCCACGAGGCCCTGCACTTCTGTGAAATTGCTGAGCTCGGTATAGGGTCTAGCAACAAGGACACATGAATTTTATTAGAGACTTGAGCTCAAAGAAGAGACAGCTTGACCCCGACGTGATTTGAACACGCAACCTTCTGATCTGGAGTCAGATGCGCTACCGTTGCGCCACGAGGCCCTGCACTTCTGTCAAATTGCTGAGCTCGCCACAGGGTCTGTCAAAAAGGATTCCTGAATTTTATTAAAAACTTGAGCTCAAAGAAGAGATTGACCCCGACGTGATATGAACACAAAATCTTCTGATCTGAAGTCAGACGCGCTTCCATTGCATCATGAGGCCCTGCGCTTCTGTGAAATTGCTGAGCGCGTTATAGGGTCTAGAAACAAGGATACATGAATTTTATTATAGACTTGAGCACAAAGAAGAGATAGCTTGACCCCGACGTGATTTGAACACGCAACCTTCTGATCTGAAGTCAGACGCGCTTCCATTGCATCATGAGGCCCTGCGCTTCTGTGAAATTGCTGAGCTTCGTTATAGGGTCTAGCAACAAGGATACATGAATTTTATTAAAAACTTGAGCTCAAAGAAGAGAATGACCCCGACGTGATTTGAACACGCAACCTTCTGATCTGGAGTCAGACGCGCTACCGTTGCGCCACGAGGCCCTGCACTTCTGTCAAATTGCTGAGCTCGCCACAGGGTCTAGCAAAAAGGATTCCTGAATTTTATTAAAGACTTGAGCTCAAAGAAGAGATTGACCCCGATGTGATATGAACACGCAACCTTCTGATCTGGAGTCAGACGCGCTACCGTTGCGCCACGAAGCCCTGCACTTCTGTCAAATTGCTGAGCTCGCCACAGGGTCTAGCAAAAAGGATTCCTGAATTTTATTAAAGACTTGAGCTCAAAGAAGAGATAGCTTGACCCCGACGTGATTTGAAAACGCAACCTTCTAATCTGGAGTCAGACACGCTACCGTTGCTCCACGAGGCCCTGCGCTTTGTGAGATTGCTGAGCTCGGTATAGGGTCTAGCAACAAGGATACATGAATTTTATTAAAGACTTGAGCTCAAAGAAGAGATTGACCCCGACGTGATAAGAACACGCAACCTTCTGACCTGGAGTCAGATGCGCTACCGTTGCGCCATGAGGCCCTGCACTTCTGTCAAATTGCTGAGCTCGCCACAGGGTCTAGCAAAAAGGATTCCTGAATTTTATTAAAGACTTGAGCTCAAAGAAGAGATTGAGCCCGATGTGATATGAACACGCAACCTTCTGACCTGGAGTCAGATGCGCTACCGTTGCGCCATGAGGCCCTGCACTTCTGTCAAATTGCTGAGCTCGCCACAGGGTCTAGCAAAAAGGATTCCTGAATTTTATTAAAGACTTGAGCTCAAAGAAGAGATAGCTTGACCCCAACGTGATTTGAAAACGCAACCTTCTGATCTGGAGTCAGACTCGCTACCGTTGCGCCACGAGGCCCTGCGCTTTTGTGAAATTGCTGAGCTCGTTATAGGGTCTAGCAACAAGGATACATGAATTTTATTAAAGACTTGAGCTCAAAGAAGAGATTGACCCCGACGTGATATGAACACGCACCCTTCTGATCTGAAGTCAGAACACGCAACCTTCTGATCTGGAGTCAGACACGCTACCGTTGCGCCACAAGGCCCTGCACTTCTGTCAAATTGCTGAGCTCGTTATAGGGTCTAGCAACAAGGATTCCTGAATTGTATTAAAGACTTGAGCTCAAAGTAGAGATAACTTGACACCGATGTGATTTGGACACGCAACCTTCTTATCTGGAGTCAGACGCGCTTCCGTTGCGTCATGAGGCCCTGCACTTCTGTGAAATTGCTGAGCTTGTTATAGGGTCTAGCAACAAGGATACATGAATTTTATTAAAAACTTGAGCTCAAAGAAGAGAATGACCCCGACGTGATTTGAACACGCAACCTTCTGATCTGGAGTCAGACGCGCTACCGTTGCGCCACGAGTCCCTGCACTTCTGTCAAATTGCTGAGCTCGGTATAGGGTCTAGCAAAAAGGATACCTGAATTTTATTAAAGACTTGAGCTCAAAGAAGAGAATGACCCCGACGTGATTTGAATATGCAACCTTCTGATCTGAAGTCAGACACTCTTCCATTGCGCCACGAGGCCCTGCGCTTCTGTGAAATTGCTGAGCGCGTTATAGGGTCTAGCAACAAGGATACATGAATTTTATTATAGACTTGAGCACAAAGAAGAGATAGCTTGACCCCGACGTGATTTGAACACGCAACCTTCTAATCTGGAGTCAGACACGCTACCGTTGCGCCACGAGGCCCTGCACTTCTGTGAAATTGCTGAGCTCGCCACAGGGTCTAGCAAAAAGGATACCTGAATTTTATTAAAGACTTGAGCTCAAAGAAGAGATTGACCCCGACGTGATTTGAATATGCAACCTTCTGATCTGAAGTCAGACGTGCTTCCATTGCATCATGAGGCCCTGCGCTTCTGTGAAATTGCTGAGCTCGGTATAGGGTCTAGCAACAAGGATACATGAATTTTATTAGAGACTTGAGCTCAAAGAAGAGATAGCTTGAACCCGACGTGATTTGACGCGCTACCATTGCGCCACGAGGCCCTGCACTTCTGTGAAATTGCTGAGCTCGTTATAGGGTCTAGCAACAAGGATTCCTGAATTTTATTAAAAATGTGAGCTCAAAGTAGAGATAACTTGACACCGATGTGATTTGGACACGCAACCTTCTTATCTGGAGTCAGACGCGCTTCCGTTGCGTCATGAGGCCCTGCACTTCTGTGAAATTGCTGAGCTTGTTATAGGGTCTAGCAACAAGGATACATGAATTTTATTAAAAACTTGAGCTCAAAGAAGAGAATGACCCCGACGTGATTTGAACACGCAACCTTCTGATCTGGAGTCAGACGCGCTACCGTTGCGCCACGAGGCCCTGCACTTCTGTCAAATTGCTGAGCTCGCCACAGGGTCTAGCAAAAACGATTCCTGAATTTTATTAAAGACTTGAGCTCAAAGAAGAGATAGCTTGACCCCGACGTGATTTGAAAACGCAACCTTCTGATCTGGAGTCAGACACGCTACCGTTGCGCCACGAGGCCCTGCGCTTTGTGAGATTGCTGAGCTCGGTATAGGGTCTAGCAAAAAGGATACCTGAATTTTATTAAAGACTTGAGCTCAAAGAAGAGATTGACCCCGACGTGATTTGAATATGCAACCTTCTGATCTGAAGTCAGACACTCTTCCATTGCGCCACGAGGCCCTGCGCTTCTGTGAAATTGCTGAGCGCGTTATAGGGTCTAGCAACAAGGATACATGAATTTTATTATAGACTTGAGCACAAAGAAGAGATAGCTTGACCCCGACGTGATTTGAACACGCAACCTTCTAATCTGGAGTCAGACACGCTACCGTTGCTCCACGAGGCCCTGCGCTTTGTGAGATTGCTGAGCTCGGTATAGGGTCTAGCAACAAGGATACATGAATTTTATTAAAGACTTGAGCTCAAAGAAGAGATTGACCCCGACGTGATAAGAACACGCAACCTTCTGATCTGGAGTCAGATGCGCTACCGTTGCGCCACGAGGCCCTGCACTTCTGTCAAATTGCTGAGCTCGCCACAGGGTCTAGCAAAAAGGATTCCTGAATTTTATTAAAGACTTGAGCTCAAAGAAGAGATTGACCCCGATGTGATATGAACACGCAACCTTCTGACCTGGAGTCAGATGCGCTACCGTTGCGCCATGAGGCCCTGCACTTCTGTCAAATTGCTGAGCTCGCCACAGGGTCTAGCAAAAAGGATTCCTGAATTTTATTAAAGACTTGAGCTCAAAGAAGAGATAGCTTGACCCCAAAGTGATTTGAAAACGCAACCTTCTGATCTGGAGTCAGACTCGCTACCGTTGCGCCACGAGGCCCTGCGCTTTTGTGAAATTGCTGAGCTCGTTATAGGGTCTAGCAACAAGGATACATGAATTTTATTAAAGACTTGAGCTCAAAGAAGAGATTGACCCCGACGTGATATGAACACGCAACCTTCTGATCTGAAGTCAGAACACGCAACCTTCTGATCTGGAGTCAGACACGCTACCGTTGCGCCACAAGGCCCTGCACTTCTGTCAAATTTCTGAGCTCGTTATAGGGTCTAGCAACAAGGATTCCTGAATTGTATTAAAGACTTGAGCTCAAAGTAGAGATAACTTGACACCGATGTGATTTGGACACGCAACCTTCCTATCTGGAGTCAGACGCGCTTCCGTTGCGTCATGAGGCCCTGCACTTCTGTGAAATTGCTGAGCTTGTTATAGGGTCTAGCAACAAGGATTCCTGAATTGTATTAAAGACTTGAGCTGAAAGAAGAGATAGCTTGACCCCGACGTTATTTAAACACGCAACCTTCTGATCTGGAGTCAGACTGGCTACCGTTGCGCCACGAGGCCCTGCACTTCTGTGAAATTGCTGAGCTCGGTATAGGGTCTAGCAACAAGGATACATGAATTTTATTAGAGACTTGAGCTCAAAGAAGAGATAGCTTGACCCCGACGTGATATGAACACAAAATATTCTGATCTGAAGTCAGACGCGCTTCCATTGCATCATGAGGCCCTGCGCTTCTGTGAAATTGCTGAGCGCATTATAGGGTCTAGAAACAAGGATACATGAATTTTATTATAGACTTGAGCTCAAAGAAGAGATAGCTTGACCCCGACGTGATTTGAACACGCAACCTTCTGATCTGGAGTCAGACGCGCTACCGTTGCGCCACGAGGCCCTGCACTTCTGTCAAATTGCTGAGCTCGCCACACGGTCTGGCAAAAAGGATTCCTGAATTTTATTAAAAAATTGAGCTCAAAGAAGAGATTGACCCCGACGTGATATGAACACACAACCTTCTGATCTGAAGTCAGACGCGCTTCCATTGCATCATGAGGCCCTGCGCTTCTGTGAAATTGCTGAGCTTCGTTATAGGGTCTAGCAACAAGGATACATGAATTTTATTAAAAACTTGAGCTCAAAGAAGAGATAGCTTGACCCCGACGTGATATGAACACGCAACCTTCTGATCTGAAGTCAGAACACGCAACCTTCTGATCTGGAGTCAGACACGCTACCGTTGCGCCACAAGGCCCTGCACTTCTGTCAAATTGCTGAGCTCGTTATAGGGTCTAGCAACAAGGATTCCTGAATTGTATTAAAGACTTGAGCTCAAAGTAGAGATAACTTGACACCGATGTGATTTGGACACGCAACCTTCTTATCTGGAGTCAGACGCGCTTCCGTTGCGTCATGAGGCCCTGCACTTCTGTGAAATTGCTGAGCTTGTTATAGGGTCTAGCAACAAGGATTCCTGAATTGTATTAAAGACTTGAGCTGAAAGAAGAGATAGCTTGACCCCGACGTTATTTAAACACGCAACCTTCTGATCTGGAGTCAGACTCGCTACCGTTGCGCCACGAGGCCCTGCACTTCTGTGAAATTGCTGAGCTCGGTATAGGGTCTAGCAACAAGGATACATGAATTTTATTAGAGACTTGAGCTCAAAGAAGAGATAGCTTGACCCCGACGTTATTTGAACACGCAACCTTCTGATCTGGAGTCAGACGCGCTACCGTTGCGCCACGAGGCCCTGCACTTCTGTCAAATTGCTGAGCTCGCCACAGGGTCTGGCAAAAAGGATTCCTGAATTTTATTAAAAACTTGAGCTCAAAGAAGAGATTGACCCCGACGTGATATGAACACAAAATATTCTGATCTGAAGTCAGACGCGCTTCCATTGCATCATGAGGCCCTGCGCTTCTGTGAAATTGCTGAGCGCATTATAGGGTCTAGAAACAAGGATACATGAATTTTATTATAGACTTGAGCTCAAAGAAGAGATAGCTTGACCCCGACGTGATTTGAACACGCAACCTTCTGATCTGGAGTCAGACGCGCTACCGTTGCACCACGAGGCCCTGCACTTCTGTCAAATTGCTGAGCTCGCCACACGGTCTGGCAAAAAGGATTCCTGAATTTTATTAAAAAATTGAGCTCAAAGAAGAGATTGACCCCGACGTGATATGAACACACAACCTTCTGATCTGAAGTCAGACGCGCTTCCATTGCATCATGAGGCCCTGCGCTTCTGTGAAATTGCTGAGCTTCGTTATAGGGTCTAGCAACAAGGATACATGAATTTTATTAAAAACTTGAGCTCAAAGAAGAGATTGACCCCGACGTGATATGAACACGCAACCTTCTGATCTGAAGTCAGAACACGCAACCTTCTGATCTGGAGTCAGACACGCTACCGTTGCGCCACAAGGCCCTGCACTTCTGTCAAATTGCTGAGCTCGTTATAGGGTCTAGCAACAAGGATTCCTGAATTGTATTAAAGACTTGAGCTCAAAGTAGAGATAACTTGACACCGATGTGATTTGGACACGCAACCTTCTTATCTGGAGTCAGACGCGCTTCCGTTGCGTCATGAGGCCCTGCACTTCTGTGAAATTGCTGAGCTTGTTATAGGGTCTAGCAACAAGGATTCCTGAATTGTATTAAAGACTTGAGCTGAAAGAAGAGATAGCTTGACCCCGACGTTATTTAAACACGCAACCTTCTGATCTGGAGTCAGACTCGCTACCGTTGCGCCACGAGGCCCTGCACTTCTGTGAAATTGCTGAGCTCGGTATAGGGTCTAGCAACAAGGATACATGAATTTTATTAGAGACTTGAGCTCAAAGAAGAGATAGCTTGACCCCGACGTGATTTGAACACGCAACCTTCTGATCTGGAGTCAGACGCGCTACCGTTGCGCCACGAGGCCCTGCACTTCTGTCAAATTGCTGAGCTCGCCACAGGGTCTGGCAAAAAGGATTCCTGAATTTTATTAAAAACTTGAGCTCAAAGAAGAGATTGACCCCGACGTGATATGAACACAAAATCTTCTGATCTGAAGTCAGACGCGCTTCCATTGCATCATGAGGCCCTGCGCTTCTGTGAAATTGCTGAGCGCATTATAGGGTCTAGAAACAAGGATACATGAATTTTATTATAGACTTGAGCTCAAAGAAGAGATAGCTTGACCCCGACGTGATTTGAACACGCAACCTTCTGATCTGGAGTCAGACGCGCTACCGTTGCGCCCAAGGCCCTGCACTTCTGTCAAATTGCTGAGCTCGCCACACGGTCTGGCAAAAAGGATTCCTGAATTTTATTAAAAAATTGAGCTCAAAGAAGAGATTGACCCCGACGTGATATGAACACACAACCTTCTGATCTAAAGTCAGACGCGCTTCCATTGCATCATGAGGCCCTGCGCTTCTGTGAAATTGCTGAGCTTCGTTATAGGGTCTAGCAACAAGGATACATGAATTTTATTAAAAACTTGAGCTCAAAGAAGAGAATGACCCCGACGTGATTTGAACACGCAACCTTCTGATCTGGAGTCAGACGCGGTACCGTTGCACCACGAGGCCCTGCACTTCTGTCAAATTGCTGAGCTCGCCACAGGGTCTAGCAAAAAGGATTCCTGAATTTTATTAAAGACTTGAGCTCAAAGAAGAGATTGACCCCGATGTGATATGAACACGCAACCTTCTGACCTGGAGTCAGATGCGCTACCGTTGCGCCATGAGGCCCTGCACTTCTGTCAAATTGCTGAGCTCGCCACAGGGTCTAGCAAAAAGGATTCCTGAATTTTATTAAAGACTTGAGCTCAAAGAAGAGATAGCTTGACCCCGACGTGATTTGAAAACGTAACCTTCTGATCTGGAGTCAGACTCGCTACCGTTGCACCACGAGGCCCTGCGCTTCTGTGAAATTGCTGAGCTCGTTATAGGGTCTAGCAACAAGGATACATGAATTTTATTAAAGACTTGAGCTCAAAGAAGAGATTGACCCTGACGTGATATGAACACGCAACCTTCTGACCTGGAGTCAGATGCGCTACCGGTGCGCCATGAGGCCCTGCACTTCTGTCAAATTGCTGAGCTCGCCACAGGGTCTAGCAAAAAGGATTCCTGAATTTTATTAAAGACTTGAGCTCAAAGAAGAGATAGCTTGACCCCGACGTGATTTGAAAACGCAACCTTCTGATCTGGAGTCAGACCCGCTACCGTTGCGCCACGAGGCCCTGCGCTTCTGTGAAATTGCTGAGCTCGCCACAGGGTCTAGCAAAAAGGATACCTGAATTTTATTAAAGACTTGAGCTCAAAGAAGAGATTGACCCCGACGTGATTTGAATATGCAACCTTCTGATCTGAAGTCAGACGTGCTTCCATTGCATCATGAGGCCCTGCACTTTTGTGAAATTGCTGAGCTCGGTATAGGGTCTAGCAACAAGGACACATGAATTTTATTAGAGACTTGAGCTCAAAGAAGAGATAGCTTGACCCCGACGTGATTTGAAGACGCAACCTTCTGATCTGGAGTCAGACGCGCTACCGTTGCGCCACGAGGCCCTGCACTTCTATCAAATTGCTGAGCTCGCCACAGGGTCTGGCAAAAAGGATTCCTGAATTTTATTAAAAACTTGAGCTCAAAGAAGAGATTGACCCCGACGTGATATGAACACAAAATCTTCTGATCCGAAGTCAGACGCGCTTCCATTGCATCATGAGGCCCTGCGCTTCTGTGAAATTGCTGAGCGCGTTATAGGGTCTAGAAACAAGGATACATGAATTTTATTATAGACTTGAGCTCAAAGAAGAGATAGCTTGACCCCGACGTGATTTGAACACAGAACCTTCTGATCTGGAGTCAGACGCGCTACCGTTGCGCCACGAGGCCCTGCACTTCTGTCAAATTGCTGAGCTCGCCACACGGTCTGGCAAAAAGGATTCCTGAATTTTATTAAAAAATTGAGCTCAAAGAAGAGATTGACCCCGACGTGATATGAACACACAACCTTCTGATCTGAAGTCAGACGCGCTTCCATTGCATCATGAGGCCCTGCGCTTCTGTGAAATTGCTGAGTTTCGTTATAGGGTCTAGCAACAAGGATACATGAATTTTATTAAAAACTTGAGCTCAAAGAAGAGAATGACCCCGACGTGATTTGAACACGCAACCTTCTGATCTGGAGTCAGACGCGCTACCGTTGCGCCACGAGGCCCTGCACTTCTGTCAAATTGCTGAGCTCGCCACAGGGTCTAGCAAAAAGGATTCCTGAATTTTATTAAAGACTTGAGCTCAAAGAAGAGATTGACCCCGATGTGATATGAACACGCAACCTTCTGATCTGGAGTCAGACGCGCTACCGTTGCGCCACGAGGCCCTGCACTTCTGTCAAATTGCTGAGCTCGCCACAGGGTCTAGCAAAAAGGATTCCTGAATTTTATTAAAGACTTGAGCTCAAAGAAGAGATAGCTTGACCCCGACGTGATTTGAAAACGCAACCTTCTGATCTGGAGTCAGACTCGCTACCGTTGCGCCACGAGGCCCTGCGCTTCTGTGAAATTGCTGAGCTCGTTATAGGGTCTAGCAACAAGGATACATGAATTTTATTAAAGACTTGTGCTCAAAGAAGAGATTGACCCCGACGTGATATGAACACGCAACCTTCTGATCTGGAGTCAGACGCGCTACCGTTGCGCCACGAGGCCCTGCACTTCTGTGAAATTGCTGAGCTCGTTATAGGGTCTAGCAACAAGGATACATGAATTTTATTAGAGACTTGAGCTCAAAGAAGAGATAGCTTGACCCCGACGTGATTTGAACACGCAACCTTCTGATCTGGAGTCAGACGCGCTACCGTTGCGCCACGAGGCCCTGCACTTCTGTGAAATTGCTGAGCTCGCCACAGGGTCTGGCAAAAAGGATTCCTGAATTTTATTAAAAACTTGAGCTCAAAGAAGAGATTGACCCCGACGTGATTTGAACACGCAACCTTCTGATCTGGGGTCAGACGCGCTACCGTTTCGCCAAGAGGCCCTCCACTTTTGTCAAATTGCTGAGCTCGCCACAGGGTCTGGCAAAAAGGTTTCCAAAATTTTATTAGAGACTTGAGCTCAAAGAAGAGATAGCTTGACCCCGACGTGATTTGAACACGCAACCTTCTGATCTGGAGTCAGACGCGCTACCGTTGCGCCACGAGGCCCTGCACTTCTGTCAAATTGCTGAGCTCGCCAAACCGTCTAGCAAAAAGGATACCTGAATTTTATTAAAGACTTGAGCTGAAAGAAGAGATTGACCCCGACGTTATTTAAACACGCAACCTTCTGATCTGGAGTCAGACTCGCTACCGTTGCGCCACGAGGCCCTGCACTTCTGTGAAATTGCTGAGCTCGGTATAGGGTCTAGCAACAAGGATACATGAATTTTATTAGAGACTTGAGCTCAAAGAAGAGATAGCTTGAACCCAACGTGATTTGAACACGCAACCTTCTGATCTGGAGTCAGACGCGCTACCGTTGCGTCACGAGGCCCTGCGCTTCTGTGAAATTGCTGAGCTCGTTATAGGGTCTGGCAAAAAGGATTCCTGAATTTTATTAAAAACTTGAGCTCAAAGAAGAGATTGACCCCGACGTGATATGAACACGCAACCTTCTGATCTGAAGTCAGACGCGCTTCCATTGCATCATGAGGCCCTGCGCTTCTGTGAAATTGCTGAGCTCGTTTTAGGGTCTAGCAAAAAGGATTCCTGAATTTTATTAGAGACTTGAGCTCAAAGAAGAGATAGCTTGACCCCGACGTGATTTGAACACGCAACCTTCTAATCTGGAGTCAGACGCGCTACCGTTGCGCCACGAGGCCCTGCACTTCTGTCAAATTGATGAGCTCGTTATAGGGTCTAGCAACAAGGATTCCTGAATTTTATTAGAGACTTGAGCTCAAAGAAGAAATAGCTTGACCCCGACGTGATTTGAACACGCAACCTTCTAATCTGGAGTCAAACGCGCTACCGTTGCGTCACGAGGCCTTGCACTTCTGTCACAAGGATTCCTGAATTTTATTAAAAACTTGAGCTCAAAGAAGAGATTGACCCCGACGTGATATGAACACACAAACTTCTGATCTGAAGTCAGACGCGCTACCGTTGCGCCACGAGGCCCTGCACTTCTGTCAAATTGCTGAGCTCGCCACAGGGTCTGGCAAAAAGGATTCCTGAATTTTATTAAAAACTTGAGCTGAAAGAAGAGATTGACCCCGACGTGATATGAACACACAACCTTCTGATCTGAAGTCAGACGCGCTTCCATTGCATCATGAGGCCCTGCGCTTCTGTGAAATTGCTGAGCTCGTTATAGGGTCTAGCAAAAAGGATTCCTGAATTTTATTAGAGACTTGAGCTCAAAGAAGAGATAGTCCCCGACGTGATTTGGACACGCAACCTTCTAATCTGGAGTCAGACGCGCTACCATTGCGTCACGAGGCCTTGCACTTCTGTCACAAGGATTCCTGAATTTTATTAAAAACTTGAGCTCAAAGAAGAGATTGACCCCGACGTGATATGAACACACAACCTTCTGATCTGAAGTCAGACGCGATACCGTTGCGCCACGAGGCCCTGCACTTCTGTCAAATTGCAGAGCTTGTTATAGGGTCTGGCAAAAAGGATTCCTGAATTTTATTATAGACTTGAGCTCAAAGAAGAGATGGCTTGACCCCCATGTGATTTGAACACGCAACCTTCTTATCTGAAGTCAGACGCGCTTCCATTGCATCATAAGGCCCTGCGCTTCTGTGAAATTGCTGAGCTCGTTATAGGGTCTAGCAACAAGGTTTCCAGAATTTTATTAGAGACTTGAGCTCAAAGAAGAGATAGTCCCCGACGTGATTTGGACACGCAACCTTCTAATCTGGAGTCAGACGCGCTACCGTTGCGCCACGAGGCCCTGCAATTCTGTCAAATTGATGAGCTCGTTATAGGGTCTAGCAACAAGGATACATGAATTTTATTAGACACTTGAGCTCAAAGAAGAGATAGCTTGACCCCCATGTGATTTGAACACGCAACCTTCTTATCTGAAGTCAGACACGCTTCCATTGCATCATGAGGCCCTGCACTTCTGTCAAATTGCTGAGCTCGCCACAGGGTCTGGCAAAAAGGATTCCTGAATTTTATTAAAAACTTGAGCTCAAAGAAGAGATTGACCCCGACGTGATATGAACACACAACCTTCTGATCTGAAGTCAGACGCGCTTCCATTGCATCATGAGGCCCTGCGCTTCTGTGAAATTGCTGAGCTCGTTATAGGGTCTAGCAACAAGGATTCCTGAATTTTATTAGAGACTTGAGCTCAAAGAAGAGATAGTCCCCGAGGTCATTTGGACACGCAACCTTCTGATCTGGAGTCAGACGCACTACCGTTGCGCCACGAGGCCTTGCACTTCTATCACAAGGATTCCTGAATTTTATTAAAAACTTGAGCTCAAAGAAGAGATTGACCCCGACGTGATATGAACACACAACCTTCTGATCTGAAGTCAGACGCGATACCGTTGCGCCACGAGGCCCTGCACTTCTGTCAAATTGCTGAGCTTGTTATAGGGTCTGGCAAAAAGGATTCCTGAATTTTATTATAGACTTGAGCTCAAAGAAGAGATAGCTTGACCCCCATGTGATTTGAACACGCAACCTTCTTATCTAAAGTCAGACGCGCTTCCATTGCATCATAAGGCCCTGCGCTTCTGTGAAATTGCTGAGCTCGTTATAGGGTCTAGCAACAAGGATACATGAATTTTATTAGAGACTTGAGCTCAAAGAAGAGATAGCTTGACCCCGACGTGATTTGAACACGCAACCTTCTGATCTGGAGTCAGACGCGCTACCGTTGCGCCACGAGGCCCTGCACTTCTGTCAAATTGCTGAGCTCGCCACAGGGTCTGGCAAAAAGGATTCCTGAATTTTATTAAAAACTTGAGCTCAAAGAAGAGATTGACCCCGACGTGATATGAACACACAAACTTCTGATCTGAAGTCAGACGCGCTTCCATTGCATCATGAGGCCCTGCGCTTCTGTGAAATTGCTGAGCTCGTTATAGGGTCTAGCAACAAGGATTCCTGAATTTTATTAGAGACTTGAGCTCAAAGAAGAGATTGACCCCGACGTGATATGAACACAAAACCTTCTGATCTGAAGTCAGACGCTTTTCCATTGCATCATGAGGCCCTGCGCTTCTGTGAAATTGCTGAGCTCGTTATAGGGTCTAGCAACAAGGATTCCTGAATTTTATTGGAGATTTGAGCTCAAAGAAGAGATTGACCCCGATGTGATTTGAACACGCAACCTTCTAATCTGGAGTCAGACGCGCTACCGTTGCGCCACGAGGCCCTGCACTTCTGTCAAATTGCTGAGCTCGCCACAGGGTCTGGCAAAAAGGATTCCTGAATTTTATTAGAGACTTGAGCTCAAAGAAGAGATTGACCCCGACGTGATTTGGACACGCAACCTTCTAATCTGGAGTCAGACGCGCTACCGTTGCGCCACGAGGCCCTGCACTTCTGTCAAACTGATGAGCTCGTTATAGGGTCTAGCAACAAGGATTCCTGAATTTTATTAGAGACTTGAGCTCAAAGAAGAGATAGCTTGACCCCGACGTGATTTGAACACGCAACCTTCTAATCTGGAGTCAGACGCGCTACCGTTGTGCCACGAGGCCCTGCACTTCTGTGAAATTGCTGAGCTCGCCACAGGGTCTGGCAAAAAGGATTCCTGAATTTTATTAAAAACTTGAGCTCAAAGAAGAGATTGACCCCGACGTGATTTGAACACGCAACCTTCTGATCTGGGGTCAGACGCGCTACCGTTTCGCCACGAGGCCCTGCATTTCTGTCTAATTGCTGAGATGAGATGGAAGATGGAGATGAATTGTTTGCAAAGTTCATTGGCACCTTGCAAAATCAAGGGGAAAAATCCTCCACCTATCTTCACCGTCTTCATGTAATGCTCAGTGTTGCAATCAGACGAGGTGGTGATGCTGAAGCTGAACGGAACCGTTGCCTTCTCAAGCAATTTTGCAGAGGTTGCTGGGACAACAGCCTAATCACTGAGTTGCAGCTGGAAGGAAAAAGAGTCACATCCCCTTCTTTCGCTGAGCTGGTATTTCTCATTCGTACTGCAGAGGACAAACAGACTTTAAAAGAAGAAAGGATGAGGAAGCATCTCGACTAACCAGACATTCTACTGTTCCAGTTAAGTTACGAACAGCGACCCATCAACAGGTTGTGTGCTGCAGTGATGTATCTGAAGATTCCACTGACGAGGTGCCAGGCCAGTCAAGTGAAAAGCCGAAGTCAGCCAAGTCCAAAAGCAAAGCTGAAAAGTCTGAAGTCGAAACCCTGAAGAAGGAGGTTGCAAAACTCCAAGCTCAGATCTCTGCGATGAAACCACAACCAGTTCGTAAAGAAATGATCAGTCCTACGGTTGAGGAATTCTCTGAATTGAGGCAGAAGATAGCTGAACTTCAAGCTCATCTTGTCCCAAAAGTGCAGAGGGAATATCGAGAGTCTCCAGGTTTGAGCACTTTTCCTGAAAAGTATCGACCCAAGCCGATGGAACCAGAGATGGATAGAAATTCAAGGCACACATGGCAACCGCACAGCAGACCCCGTCCTGGTTACTGTTTCCATTGTGGAGAGGATGGACACCTTGCTGTTAACTGCGGAAATGACCCAAACCCTCGCAAGGTCGAAGAGAAGCGCCTTGAGTTAAGAGAGCGACAAATCAAATGGGATCTGCAGAACCTCTCTCATCCTGTGCAGTTAAACTGAAATCCGTCTCAGTTGGAGGGCGAACAGAGACGGGAAGACAAGAACAATGCCCTAAGAAGAATGAATATCTGTTGCAGCAGCAGGCACATGAATCTCTATGTCGTGAATTACCTACCGGATTAGTAGGGACCAGGTGCACCACCAGGATTCGAATAGAGGGGAGAGAAGTGAACTGCCTTCTGGACACTGGATCGCAGGTGACAACCATTCCCAAGTCCTACTATGATAAATACCTGTGTAAGCACCCCATGAAATCCTTGGAGCATCTTCTTGAAGTGGAGGGAGCCAACGGACAAGCTGTACCCTATTTGGGTTATGTCGAGCTCAACTTGAAGTTTCCAGAAAGTTTCCTGGGAGTCGAAGCTGAGGTCCCGACGTTAGCTCTGATAGTCCCAGACCTGACAAACATACCACAGATTCTAATTGGTACCAACTCGCTCTACGTGCTATATGCCAATTGCACTGAAGGGGGCACGGGTGCTATCAAGTCTCTTTCTTATGGTTACCAAGCTGTGATAAACGTGCTGCAGAAGAGGAAATTGCACGCTTCCAGTGGAACTGTAGGATGTGTGAAGTTGAAAGGGAATCAACAAGAAGTTGTTCCGGCAGGGTGTACTGTTGTTCTGGATGGACTAGTCCAGGTGAGAGGTCCACTTTTTGAAAAATGGGTGGTAGTGGAGTCGCCTACCATGGTTTCCTTACCTGGTGGTCTTATGGTGGCAAGTTGTCTGCACAGCCTACCTTCAAAGCAACGCTTTGCTCAGTTGCCAGTAGTAGTGAAGAATGACACCCAAACTGATCTTGTAATTCCCTCAAAGGCTGTGATAGCTGAAATCCATGCAGTCCAGCGAGTAATAGAAAAAGATTCTTTGAAAGCAGATACTGGAAGTGAGAAGGCTGAGTCACCTCTGTCAGAGATTCCAATTGATTTTGGAGAGTCTCCATTAACGCCTGAGTGGAGAGCGAGAATAACATCACTGCTGAATTCGATGCCTGACGTGTTTGCATTACACGATCTGGATTACGGACATACCGACCATGTGAAACACAGAATAAAGCTCAGTGTTGAGACACCATTCAAGCACCGAGCCAGGCCAATTCACCCTCAAGACGTGGATGCGGTCAGGAAACACCTGCAAGAACTTCTTGAAGCTGGCGTTATCAGAGAATCAGAATCCCCATTCTCATCTCCCATAGTTGTGGTACGGAAAAAAAACAACTCTGTGCGATTATGTATAGATTTCAGGAAATTAAACTCTCAGACGATCAAGGATGCATACGCCCTTCCTAACCTGGAAGAAGCTTTTTCAGTCTTGACCGGCTCAAGATGGCTTTCAGTCCTCGACCTAAAGTCAGGCTACTATCAAATTGAAATGGAAGAGTCTGATAAACATAAGACCGCTTTTGTATGCCCATTAGGATTCTGGGAGTTTAACAGGATGCCACAAGGGATAACAAATGCACCTAGTACGTTTCAAAGGTTGATGGAACGTTGTATGGGAGATCTCAATCGGAAAGAAGTGCTGGTGTTCATTGACGATTTAATAGTTTTTTCAAGAACTTTGGAAGAACACGAAGCTCGTCTGAAAGAGGTTCTCAAAAGGTTGTGTGAGTTCAAGCTAAAGCTTTCACCTGAGAAGTGCAAGTTTTGCCAAACCTCTGTCAAGTATTTAGGCCACATAGTTTCGCAGAGTGGAGTTGAAACTGATCCAGCAAAAGTGGAGGCCCTTAAAACCTGGCCAAGGCCGAAAACGCTTAAGGAGCTCAGAGCTTTCCTTGGATTTTCTGGTTACTATCGAAGGTTTGTGCAAGATTATTCAAAAATTGTGAAGCTTCTTAATGATCTCACTGCTGGGTATCCTCCGTTACAGAAAGTTCGCAAGAAAAAAACAGACGAAACAAAGCAGTATTTCAGTCCAAAAGAAGAGTTTGGCGAAAGATGGACACCAGAATGTCAAAGGGCCTTTGATGATGTCATTACGAAACTCACTTCTGCTCCAGTACTGGGATTTGCCGACCCCAAACTCCTGTATGTGCTCCACACGGATGCCAGTACCACCGGGCTTGGTGCAGCATTATACCAAGAGCAAGACGGACAGATGCGAGTCATCGCATATGCAAGTCGAGGACTTACCAGGGGTGAAGTAAGGTACCCCGCCCACAAATTGGAGTTTTTAGCATTGAAATGGGCTGTGACCGCGAAATTCAATGATTATTTGTATGGGGCTACTTTTACTGTGATAACAGACAGCAACCCATTGACTTACATCTTGTCTTCCGCCAAGTTAGATGCCACCAGTTATAGGTGGTTGTCAAGTCTGTCAACATTCACGTTTAAGATAAAGTACAGAGCTGGGAGTAGAAACCAGGATGCAGACGGGTTATCCCGCAGACCACAGGAGGAAGTTCCAGACGACCTGGAAACACAAAAAGAAATGGAAAGGATTAGAAAATTTACTCACCAACACTTAACTGAAGACACGTCGCAGGTCGTTTCTGCCGAAGCCGTAGAAGCTATCTATGAACGTCATCATCTTGGTCAATCAAACGGTCAGCCTGAATCCTTTCATCTTCCAGTGACTTTAGTAGAATCCCTTGCCATAGATGTGGATGCTTTACCACAAGCTTTCCAACAAGAAAATACTTCCCAACGTACAGAGATTTCCCATTTGTCTGAAGAAGAACTGAGAAAAAGACAGAGAATGGACTCGGAAATTGGAGCAATTATCAGACAGTTGGAATTAAATGACAAGCCCTGTTTCAAGACCAGCCCACCTGAATTAATTCCATGGTTCAAAGAGTGGAGCCGGTTGGAGTTGAGAAATGGAGTACTTTTCAGGAGAATTCAAAAGCAGGGAGTTTCGTCATACCAGCTAGCATTACCTGCTTGTTTTCGTTCTACTGTCTTAAGGGAGCTCCACGATGACATGGGTCACATGGGAATCGAACGGACTCTCGATCTTGTACGGACAAGGTTCTTCTGGCCTAAAATGGCTGCAGCAGTAGAAAAGAAGGTCAAAACCTGTGAGCGTTGTGTTCGACGAAAGACTCTGCCAGAAAAAGCTGCTCCATTGGTGAACATCAAGACTAGTAGACCGTTAGAGCTAGTTTGCATGGATTTTCTGTCAGTAGAACCTGATCTGAGTAACACAAAAGATATCCTGGTGATCACTGACCATTACACTAAATATGCTGTCGCTGTGCCAACGCGGAACCAGAAAGCTCAGACAGTGGCCAAGTGTTTATGGGACAACTTTCTGGTGCATTACGGGTTCCCAGAAAGGCTTCACAGCGATCAAGGCACTGATTTTGAGTCTCGAACAATTAAGGAACTGTGTAAATGTGCTGGGATATCCAAAACTAGAACTACCCCATATCACCCGAGAGGTAATCCAGTTGAACGTTTCAATCGAACGCTGCTACAAATGTTGGGAACTTTGAGCAACAAAGAAAAGGCAAAATGGAAAGATTATGTCAAACCACTTGTCCATGCCTATAATTGCACTAAGAGTGACGTGACTGGATTCTCCCCGTACGAACTAATGTTTGGGAGACAACCTCGACTACCGGTTGACCTGGCTTTTGGGTTGCCAGTTGATGGCTCATCTGAATCCCATTCTCAGTACGTACAAGGTCTCAAGAAGCGACTTGAAGAAAGCTACAAGGTGGCAATTAAAAATGCTGAAAAGGTAGCAGGACGAAACAAGAAGAGGTATGACAAGCGTATTACTGCCTCTACCTTGGAAGTTGGTGACAGAGTATTGGTGAAAAATGTTCGCTTGAAAGGAAAACATAAGTTAGCGGATAAGTGGGAATCTGATGTTTACCTTGTGATCAAGAAGGCAGGAGACTTACCTGTTTACACGGTGACTCCAGAAAAAAAGAATGGACCTCCGAGGACTCTGCACAGGGATCTGCTGTTGCCCTGTGGATTCCTGTCGACACCTGATGAGCCTGTTGAGAGGAAAGTACTTCACAAACCCAGAACCAGAGCCAGACGTGCTGAAGAATCTGAAGAGTTTGAGAGTGTAAATGAGTGTTCAGAGTCAGACTGTGACCCAGTAGACCATTATGTTCCCGAAAGGTTTTTTGAGGTTGAAACCAGGATTCTTCCAAATTCAGGATTCATATCTTTCACTGGAGATGGGAGAACAGTCCACTTACCTAGAGCTGAAGATGAGGCTGAAAAGGAGGAAGGATGTTTTATCCCGAAAGAACCCGCTGGAAAAAATGGGAACTTGCCTGATGTGGAATCCTCCAATGTGCAGAATGCTGATCATCCTACTTCAGAGGAGTTGGTGGAAGGGAGCCGAGCAGATCTGCCTGAAGTTGAAGTTCTTGACGAAAGTTCAGTTGAGGAGTCTGGAAAAGAAATTGAAACAGTGAGGAATTGTGAGAAATTTAATGCTGAGGGTGGACAATCATCTGGAAATTCACACAAAGAAAGAAGTATCCTTTCCCCTCAAGAAGAAACTGCCACTCCTTGTGACTCTCAAGATAATCAGAGTGGATTAACTGAAACTGGAGGAGGTCTTCGACGTTCAAAGAGACAATGTGAACCCCCCAAAAGACTTCAGTACCCGCAATTGGGTAATCCCCTTAGTTTAGTTATCCAAACCTAACTATCAAGCCTGAGTACTGCGATAACTACCTCTTTGGAAGACCCTTTGAAGTGACTCTGATAGAAATGATTTTAGTGTGAGTATGCAGAGGGACCTGCATATATTCAGGCAGGGAGAGTGTAACCCAGTACATTAATTTGGGTCACTAGTGTTTATAATTAGTATTGGTTTATTCATATCGATATGAAACTAATAGTGAGTGAAAAATTATAAATAAAATGTATTTATTTCATTATAAATAATTAAAGGATAAAAAAAATGTTTTTGAGTGAATTTCCGATTGGTAGGTGAAGGGTTAACTCCGCCCACCGTTGAGAAAATAATTTCCAGATCTATCGCTTATCAAGCTGAGACGAGACCAGAGATGAAAGATTGCAAGAGATTCTGAACGACACGAAAGTGATATTAAATCGATTGAATGAGTTAAGAAAGAAGGAACAGTGATAATTTTGCAATAAATTATAAAGAAGCACAGTAGATTTATGAGGCTTTAGTTCTTTAGAGAGCTCGCACGTGAGAAACTGCTTTGTGAAAACTCACCGCGTCGTGCTGAACCCATACTGAAGAGATAGGAGAAATTTTCTAATTTTTCCTTTGGAAAATTGTTTTTTGTTCTGTGATCTATATTTCTCCTTGGTGAGTACAATTTTCTTTATGAAAAGTGTTTAATTAATGAGAATATCGTTTTTTTGTAGTAGTAATATGAACAATGCATCAGTAAAGTGGATTGTTATATGAAAAAATGTTGGAAATGTTTCATAATATACTATGTAATGGTATATAGTTGCGTTAAATAATGCAGAGATGTATTATTTGTTGAGATTGTGTTTCTTTATTGAAAATTGTGTGCCATGCGGTGCTAGCTTTGCTAGCTCTGTACATAGACTCAAGTGTGTCAATCAAGCACATGGTGATTAGCATGCATATGTATTTAAATAATTGAAGAGAATGTTGATTGATTGTTTAAAAAGTTTTATTTGGATGATGTACTAATAATTGTGTTTGGCTTTGTTTCCAAGGCCAGGTTTTGAATTTGGAATTTAAGTATTGAGGCTGAGATTTCGAAAAGTGACATTGAGAATTTTCATTGTTTCCTGGTATATGTAATCAATTGAAGTACTGTATTTTTCTGTCATTTAATTGCTTTGTTTTATTTTCATTTCCATAATTATTCAAATTGCCAACAAAGAGAAAATATACTTACCTTTTATTTAGCAGATTGCATTACAGTAGTCTGAGTGATTTACTCATGTTCATTTATTATAATATTGACTTTTGCTAGTTTTGCTTCAGTGAGTCGATCCGGAAATCTTCTGAGTCTGAACTTGTGAGATATAGAATCCGTGCCACTCGTTACAGATTCCTGAATTTTATTAAAAACTTGAGCTGAAAGAAGAGATTGACCCTGACGTGATATGAACACACAACCTTCTGATCTGAAGTCAGACGCGCTTCCATTGCATCATGAGGCCCTGCGCTTCTGTGAAATTGTTGAGCTCGTTATAGGGTCTAGCAACAAGTATTCCTGAAATTTATTAGTGACTTTAGCTCAAAGAAGAGATTGACCCCGACGTGATTTGGACACGCAACCTTCTAATCTGGAGTCAGACGCGCTAACGTTGCGCCACGAGGCCCTGCACTTTTGTCAAATTGCTGAACTTGTTATAGGGTCTGGCAAAAAGGATTCCTGAATTTTATTAGAGACTTGAGCTCAAAGAAGAGATAGTCCCTGACGTGATTTGAACATGCAACCTTCTGATCTGAAGTCAGACATGCTTCCATTGCATCATGAGGCCCTGCGCTTCTGTGAAATTGCTGAGCTCGTTATAGGGTCAAGCAACAAGGATTCCTGAATTTTATTGGAGACTTGAGCTCAAAGAAGAGATAGCTTGACCCCGGCAAAAAGGATTCCTGAATTTTATTAAAGACTTGAGCTCAAAGAAGAGAATGACCCCGACGTGATTTGAATATGCAACCTTCTGATCTGAAGTCAGACGCGCTACCGTTGCAGCATAAGGCCCTGCACTTCTGTCAAATTGCTGAGCTCGCCACAGGGTCTGGCAAAAAGGATTCCTGAATTTTATTAAAAACTTGAGCTCAAAGAAGAGATTGACCCCGGCGTGATTTGAACACGCAACCTTCTGATCTGGAGTCAGACGCGCTTCCGTTGCGCCACGAGGCCCTGCACTTCTGTCAAATTGCTGAGCTCGCAACAGGGTCTGGCAAAAAGGATTTCTGAATTTTATTAAAGGGTCACTTCACCCATTTGCATTAAGGTTTGTATTGTTAGAAACCTAGTCATATATTATAATGATGGTGGAATTTTGCTTGTTTTTTTTCTGAGATGGGAGAAAAAAGGATTTAAGTGTTTTACTTCCGTCCTATCGTGACGTAAATATCGTCATTTTGCGTCACGATAGGACGGAAGATAAATTTCATTGCATATTAAGAAAACTACAGCCTTTAGCTCATTATTATTCAAGGGCGTGGGACCCACTCACCCCACCGGCCTATTACAGATCAGTGGGTGGGACTAAACCTGAAGAAACTAAACTATTAATCCGCCATCTTGCTTGGAAGACAGCAAGCTAAGCTAACAAGCGCTCAAGGAGTTAGATTTACCATAATGCCTGAATTTACGACACACGATATGGAAGACGAGGATTTTGAAAATCTTTTGCTCGAAACTGATGTTCGTGGCTATTTATACGAGCCGCAATATAGTGAAGAGCAGCTGAGGCTGATGGAGGAACAGGAGGCGGATGAGGAGCCCGGGCTGGCTCGAGCTGGGCGGACTGCTGGTGCCTGTGCTCTCGCTGTGCGCTACGGACACAGATAGAGTCCGTCTGCTCTAGAGAATTTCAACGATAGCAATTTCTCCTGGACGAAATCTCTGAATCAGACGAGCACACGGACGTTTGTGTTGTGATGTGAACCATCCTCGTGTCGCACCGCATGTTCTGACTGAACCAGGTATCATGCAATAATTCACCATATAGAAAGAAATACAAACGAGGAGTAATTCGCTAATGAGTTTGCCAATGTAACGGGGTTCGTTGTTGTGGGAAGAATGAGGCGGGAACCGGCAAACATTTAAACATTTTAATAGTAAAATAAACAAATACAAAACAAAAGTATAAGCCAGCAGCCCCTCACTGTTGGCCACACACAACAGAAACAAAACACAACATAAAATCAGGCCTGTTCCTCAGTCGATCTGCCCTGTCGTCGCTCCTCGTTTTATGCGTCCGCTCCTCGGTGAGAGACGCGAGAGAGACCGGTGCGTCTCATCGGTGTCGTTCATTATCACTCATGCCACCGGCCTCGCGCAGTCATCTCACGTGCCTCGGCTCGCCCTCGTCCTGCTCGCCACAGCCAACTAACTAGCTATAAATTTTGTGTAAAATGAATTTCTAACTCTGGTGGCAGCTAACGTTAGCCTTGTAGACGGAAGAGGGATTTGTGATGTTTGCGCTGCTGTTCTGGATTAGTGGGAGTGGCTTGCGGAGCTGTGCAATGTGGTGCATTGTGGGAGTTGTTGTCTTACATACAAATGCGCCCAAAAGTTATTTTCTGTCTTTTCTCTGTCAAGAGGGCACCAAATTCAAAATTTCTTTTACACTTCGACTACATATATGACCCACTTTCAATATAGATTAATGTTGAAATGGGTGAAGTGCTCCTTTAAAAACTAGAGCTCAAAGAAGAGATTGACCCCGACGTGATATGAAAACACAACCTTCTGATCTGAAGTCAGACGCGCTTCCATTGCATCATGAGGCCCTGCGCTTCTGTGAAATTGCTGAGCTCGTTATAGGGTCTAGCAACAAAGATTCCTGAATTTTATTGGAGACTTGAGCTCAAAGAAGAGATAACTTGACCCCGGCGTGATTTGAACATGCAACCTTCTGATCTGGAGTCAGACGCGCTACCGTTGCGCCACGAGGCCCTGCACTTCTGTGGAATTGCTGAGCTCGTTATACGGTCTAGCAACAAGGACACATGAATTTTATTAGAGACTTGAGCTCAAAGAAGAGATAGCTTGACCCCGGCGTGATTTGAACACGCAACCTTCTGATCTGGAGTCAGACGCGCTACCGTTGCGCCACGAGGCCCTGCACTTCTGTCAAATTGCTGAGCTCGTTATAGGGTCTGGCAAAAAGGATTCCTGAATTTTATTAAAAACTTGAGCTCAAAGAAGAGATTGACCCCGACGTGATTTGAACACGCAACCTTCTAATCTGGAGTCAGACGCGCTTCCATTGCATCATGAGGCCCTGCGCTTCTGTGAAGTTGCTGAGCTCGTTATAGGGTCTAGCAACAAGGATACATGAATTTTATTAGAGACTTGAGCTCAAAGAAGAGATAGCTTGACCCCGGCGTGATTTGAACACACAACCTTCTGATCTGAAGTCAGACGCGCTTCCATTGCATCATGAGGCCCTGCGCTTCTGTCAAATTGCTGAGCTCGCCACAGGGTCTAGCAAAAAGGAGACCTGAATTTTATTAAAGAGTTGAGCTCAAAGAATAGATTGACCCCGACGTGATATGAACACCCAACCTTCTGATCTGAAGTCAGACGCGCTTCCATTGCATCATGAGGCCCTGCGCTTCTGTGAAATTGCTGAGCTCGTTATAGGGTCTAGCAACAAGAATACATGAATTTTATTAAAGACTTGAGCTCAAAGAAGAGATTGACCCCGATGTGATTTGAACTCGCAACCTTCTGATCTGGAGTCAGACGCGCTACCGTTGCGCCACGAGGCCCTGCTCTTCTGTACAATTGCTGAGCTCGCCACAGGGTCTGGCAAAAAGGATTCCTGAATTTTATTAAAAACTTGAGCTCAAAGAAGAGATTGACCCCGACGTGATATGAACACACAACCTTCTGATCTGAAGTCAGACGCGCTTCCATTGCATCATGAGGCCCTGGGCTACTGTGAAATTGCTGAGCTCGTTATAGGGTCTGGCAACAAGGACACATGAATTTTATTAGAGACTTGAGCTCAAAGAAGAGATTGACCCCGGCGTGATTTGAACACGCAACCTTCTGATCTGGAATCAGACGCGATACCGTTGCGCCACGAGGCCCTGCACTTCTGTCAAATTGCTGAGCTCGCCACACGGTCTGGCAAAAAGGATTCCTGAATTTTATTAAAAACTTGAGCTCAATGAAGAGATTGACCCCGACGTGATATGAACACACAACCTTCTGATCTGAAGTCAGACGCGCTTCCATTGCATCATGAGGCCCTGCGCTTCTGTCAAATTGCTGAGCTTGCCACAGGGTCTAGCAAAAAGGAGACTTGAATTTTATTAAAGACTTGAGCTCAAAGAATAGATTGACCCCGACGTGATTTGAATATGCAACCTTCTGATCTGAAGTCAGATGCGCTTCCATTGCATCATGAGGCCCTGCGCTTCTGTGAAATTGCTGAGCTCGGTATAGGGTCTAGCAACAATGATACATGAATTTTATTAGAGACTTGAGCTCAAAGAAGAGATAGCTTGACCCTGACGTGATTTGAACACGCAACCTTCTGATCTGGAGTCAGACGCGCTACCGTTGCGCCACAAGGCCCTGCACTTCTGTCAAATTGCTGAGCTCGCCACAGGGTCTGGCAAAAAGGATTCCTGAATTTTATTAAAAACTTGAGCTCAAAGAAGAGATTGACCCCGACGTGATATGAACACACAACCTTCTGATCTGAAGTCAGACGCGCTTCCATTGCATCATGAGGCCCTGCACTTCTGTGAAATTGCTGAGCTCGTTATAGGGTCTAGCAACAAAGATACCTGAATTTTATTAAAAACTTGAGCTCAAAGAAGAGATTGACCCCGACGTGATTTGAACACACAACCTTCTAATCTGGAGTCAGACGCGCTTCCATTGCATCATGAGGACCTGCGCTTCTGTGAAATTGCTGAGCTCGTTATAGGGTCAAGCAACAAGGATTCCTGAATTTTATTGGAGACTTGAGCTCAAAGAAGAGATAGCTTGACCCCGGCAAAAAGGATTCCTGAATTTTATTAAAGACTTGAGCTCAAAGAAGAGATTGACCCCGACGTGATTTGAATATGCAACCTTCTGATCTGAAGTCAGACGCGCTTCCATTGCAGCATAAGGCCCTGCGCTTCTGTCAAATTGCTGAGCTCGCCACAGGGTCTGGCAAAAAGGATTCCTGAATTTTATTAAAAACTTGAGCTCAAAGAAGAGATTGACCCCGACGTGATATGAACACACAACCTTCTGATCTGAAGTCAGACGTTCTTCCATTGCATCATGAGGCCCTGCGCTTCTGTCAAATTGCTGAGCTCGCCACAGGGTCTAGCAAAAAGGAGACCTGAATTTTATTAAAAACTTGAGCTCAAAGAAGAGATTGACCCCGGCGTGATTTGAACACGCAACCTTCTGATCTGGAGTCAGACGCGCTACCGTTGCGCCACGAGGCCCTGCACTTCTGTCAAATTGCTGAGCTCACAACAGGGTCTGGCAAAAAGGATTTCTGAATTTTATTAAAGGGTCACTTCACCCATTTGCATTAAGGTTTGTATTGTTAGAAACCTAGTCATATATTATAATGATGGTGGAATTTTGCTTGTTTTTTTTCTGAGATGGGAGAAAAAAGGATTTAAGTGTTTAACTTCCGTCATATCGTGACGTAAATATCGTCATTTTGCGTCACGATAGGACGGAAGATAAATTTCATTGCATATTAAGAAAACTACAGCCTTTAGCTCATTATTATTCAAGGGCGTGGGACCCACTCACCCCACCGGCCTATTACAGATCAGTGGGTGGGACTAAACCTGAAGAAACTAAACTATTAATCCGCCATCTTGCTTGGAAGACAGCAAGCTAAGCTAACAAGCGCTCAAGGAGTTAGATTTACCATAATGCCTGAATTTACGACACACGATATGGAAGACGAGGATTTTGAAAATCTTTTGCTCGAAACTGATGTTCGTGGCTATTTATACGAGCCGCAATATAGTAAAGAGCAGCTGAGGCTGATGGAGGAACAGGAGGCGGATGAGGAGCCCGGGCTGGCTCGAGCTGGGCGGACTGCTGGTGCCTGTGCTCTCGCTGTGCGCTACGGACACAGATAGAGTCCGTCTGCTCTAGAGAATTTCAACGATAGCAATTTCTCCTGGACGAAATCTCTGAATCAGACGAGCACACGGACGTTTGTGTTGTGATGTGAACCATCCTCGTGTCGCACCGCATGTTCTGACTGAACCAGGTATCATGCAATAATTCACCATATAGAAAGAAATACAAACGAGGAGTAATTCGCTAATGAGTTTGCCAATGTAATGGGGTTCGTTGTTGTGGGAAGAATGAGGCGGGAACCGGCAAACATTTAAACATTTTAATAGTAAAATAAACAAATACAAAACAAAAGTATAAGCCAGCAGCCCCTCACTGTTGGCCACACACAACAGAAACAAAACACAACATAAAATCAGGCCTGTTCCTCAGTCGATCTGCCCTGTCGTCGCTCCTCGTTTTATGCGTCCGCTCCTCGGTGAGAGACGCGAGAGAGACCGGTGCGTCTCATCGGTGTCGTTCATTATCACTCATGCCACCGGCCTCGCGCAGTCATCTCACGTGCCTCGGCTCGCCCTCGTCCTGCTCGCCACAGCCAACTAACTAGCTATAAATTTTGTGTAAAATGAATTTCTAACTCTGGTGGCAGCTAACGTTAGCCTTGTAGACGGAAGAGGGATTTGTGATGTTTGCGCTGCTGTTCTGGATTAGTGGGAGTGGCTTGCGGAGCTGTGCAATGTGGTGCATTGTGGGAGTTGTTGTCTTACATACAAAAGCGCCCAAAAGTTATTTTCTGTCTTTTCTCTGTCAAGAGGGCACCAAATTCAAAATTTCTTTTACACTTCGACTACATATATGACCCACTTTCAATATAGATTAATGTTGAAATGGGTGAAGTGCTCCTTTAAAAACTAGAGCTCAAAGAAGAGATTGACCCCGACGTGATATGAAAACACAACCTTCTGATCTGAAGTCAGGCGCGCTTCCATTGCATCATGAGGCCCTGCGCGTCTGTGAAATTGCTGAGCTCGTTATAGGGTCTAGCAACAAAGATTCCTGAATTTTATTGGAGACTTGAGCTCAAAGAAGAGATAACTTGACCCCGGCGTGATTTGAACATGCAACCTTCTGATCTGGAGTCAGACGCGCTACCGTTGCGCCATGAGGCCCTGCACTTCTGTAGAATTGCTGAGCTCGTTATAGGGTCTAGCAACAAGGACACATGAATTTTATTAGAGACTTGAGCTCAAAGCAGAGATAGCTTGACCCCGGCGTGATTTGAACACGCAACCTTCTGATCTGGAGTCAGACGCGCTACCGTTGCGCCACGAGGCCCTGCACTTCTGTCAAATTGCTGAGCTCGTTATAGGGTCTGGCAAAAAGGATTCCTGAATTTTATTAAAAACTTGAGCTCAAAGAAGAGATTGACCCCGACTTGATTTGAACACGCAACCTTCTAATCTGGAGTCAGACGCGCTTCCATTGCATCATGAGGCCCTGCGCTTCTGTGAAATTGCTGAGCTCGTTATAGGGTCTAGCAACAAGGATACATGAATTTTATTAGAGACTTGAGCTCAAAGAAGAGATAGCTTGACCCCGGCGTGATTTGAACACACAACCTTCTGATCTGAAGTCAGACGCGCTTCCATTGCATCATGAGGCCCTGCGCTTCTGTGAAATTGCTGAGCTCGTTATAGGGTCTAGCAACAAGAATACATGAATTTTATTAAAGACTTGAGCTCAAAGAAGAGATTGACCCCGATGTGATTTGAACTCGCTACCTTCTGATCTGGAGTCAGACGCGCTACCGTTGCGCCACGAGGCCCTGCTCTTCTGTACAATTGCTGAGCTCGCCACAGGGTCTGGCAAAAAGGATTCCTGAATTTTATTAAAGACTTGAGCTCAAAGAATAGATTGACCCCGACGTGATATGAACACCCAACCTTCTGATCTGAAGTCAGACGCGCTTCCATTGCATCATGAGGCCCTGCGCTTCTGTGAAATTGCTGAGCTCGTTATAGGGTCTAGCAACAAGAATACATGAATTTTATTAAAGACTTGAGCTCAAAGAAGAGATTGACCCCGATGTGATTTGAACACGCAACCTTCTAATCTGGAGTCAGACGCGCTTCCATTGCATCATGAGGACCTGCGCTTCTGTGAAATTGCTGAGCTCGTTATAGGGTCTGGCAACAAGGATACATGAATTTTATTAGAGACTTGAGCTCAAAGAAGAGATAGCTTGACCCCGGCGTGATTTGAACAGACAACCTTCTGATCTGAAGTCAGACGCGCTTCCATCGCATCATGAGGCCCTGCGCTTCTGTCAAATTTCTGAGCTCGCCACAGGGTCTAGCAAAAAGGAGACCTGAATTTTATTAGAGACTTGAGCTCAAAGAAGAGATAGATTGACCCCGACGTGATTTGAACACGCAACCTTCTAATCGGGAGTCAGACGCGCTTCCATTGCATCATGAGGCCCTGCGCTTCTGTGGAATTGCTGAGCTCGTTATAGGGTCTAGCAACAAGGACACATGAATTTTATTAGAGACTTGAGCTCAAAGAACAGATAGCTTGACCCCGGCGTGATTTGAACACGCAACCTTCTGATCTGGAGTCAGACGCGATACCGTTGCGCCACGAGGCCCTGCACTTCTGTCAAATTGCTGAGCTCGCCACAGGGTCTGGCAAAAAGGATTCCTGAATTTTATTAGAGACTTGATCTCAAAGAAGGGATTGACCCCGACGTGATATGAACACACAACCTTCTGATCTGAAGTCAGACGCGCTTCCATTGCATCATGAGGCCCTGCGCTTCTGTGAAATTGCTGAGCTCGTTATAGGGTCTAGCAACAAGGACACATGAATTTTATTAGAGACTTGAGCTCAAAGAACAGATAGCTTGACCCCGGCGTGATTTGAACACGCAACCTTCTGATCTGGAGTCAGACGCGATACCGTTGCGCCACGAGGCCCTGCACTTCTGTCAAATTGCTGAGCTCGCCACAGGGTCTGGCAAAAAGGATTCCTGAATTTTATTAAAAACTTGAGCTCAAAGAAGAGATTGACCCCGACGTGATATGAACACACAACCTTCTGATCTGAAGTCAGACGCGCTTCCATTGCATCATGAGGCCCTGCGCTTCTGTCAAATTGCTGAGCTTGCCACAGGGTCTAGCAAAAAGGAGACTTGAATTTTATTAAAGACTTGAGCTCAAAGAATAGATTGACCCCGACGTGATTTGAATATGCAACCTTCTGATCTGAAGTCAGATGCGCTTCCATTGCATCATGAGGCCCTGCGCTTCTGTGAAATTGCTGAGCTCGGTATAGGGTCTAGCAACAATGATACATGAATTTTATTAGAGACTTGAGCTCAAAGAAGAGATAGCTTGACCCCGACGTGATTTGAACACGCAACTTTCTGATCTGGAGTCAGACGCGCTACCGTTGCGCCACAAGGCCCTGCTCTTCTGTCAAATTGCTGAGCTCGCCACAGGGTCTGGCAAAAAGGATTCCTGAATTTTATTAAAAACTTGAGCTCAAAGAAGAGATTGACCCCGACGTGATATGAACACACAACCTTCTGATCTGAAGTCAGACGCGCTTCCATTGCATCATGAGGCCCTGCGCTTCTGTCAAATTGCTGAGCTTGCCACAGGGTCTAGCAAAAAGGAGACTTGAATTTTATTAAAGACTTGAGCTCAAAGAATAGATTGACCCCGACGTGATTTGAATATGCAACCTTCTGATCTGAAGTCAGATGCGCTTCCATTGCATCATGAGGCCCTGCGCTTCTGTGAAATTGCTGAGCTCGGTATAGGGTCTAGCAACAATGATACATGAATTTTATTAGAGACTTGAGCTCAAAGAAGAGATAGCTTGACCCCGACGTGATTTGAACACGCAACCTTCTGATCTGGAGTCAGACGCGCTACCGTTGCGCCACAAGGCCCTGCTCTTCTGTCAAATTGCTGAGCTCGCCACAGGGTCTGGCAAAAAGGATTCCTGAATTTTATTAAAAACTTGAGCTCAAAGAAGAGATTGACCCCGACGTGATATGAACACACAACCTTCTGATCTGAAGTCAGACGCGCTTCCATTGCATCATGAGGCCCTGCACTTCTGTGAAATTGCTGAGCTCGTTATAGGGTCTAGCAACAAAGATACCTGAATTTTATTAAAGACTTGAGCTCAAAGAAGAGATTGCCCCCGACGTGATTTGAACACGCAACCTTCTAATCTGGAGTCAGACGCGCTTCCAATGCATCATGAGGACCTGCGCTTCTGTGAAATTGCTGAGCTCGTTATAGGGTCTAGCAACAAGGATACATGAATTTTATTAGAGACTTGAGCTCAATGAAGAGATAGATTGACCCCGGCGTGATTTGAACACGCAACCTTCTGATCTGGAGTCAGACGCTCTACCGTTGTGCCACGAGGCCCTGCACTTCTGTCAAATTGCTGAGCTCGCCACAGGGTCTAGCAAAAAGGATACCTGAATTTTATTATAGACTTGAGCTCAAAGAAGAGATTGACCCCGACGTGATTTGAACACGCAACCTTCTAATCTGGAGTCAGACGCGCTTCCATTGCATCATGAGGCCCTGCGCTTCTGTGAAATTGCTGAGCTCGTTATAGGGTCTAGCAACAAGGATTCCTGAATTTTATTAGAGACTTGAGCTCAAAGAAGAGATAGGTTGACCCCGACGTGATTTGAACACGCAACCTTCTAATCTGGAGTCAGACGCGCTTCCATTGCATCATGAGGCCCTGCGCTTCTGTGAAATTGCTGAGCTCGTTATAGGGTCTGGCAAAAAGGATTCCTGAATTTTATTAAAAACTTGAGCTCATAGAAAAGATTGACCCCGGCGTGATTTGAACACGCAACCTTCTGATCTGGAGTCAGACGCGCTACCGTTGCGCCACGAGGCCCTGCACTTCTGTGTAATTGCTGAGCTTGTTATAGGGTCTAGCAACAAGGATTCCTGAATTTTATTAAAGACTTGAGCTCAAAGAAGAGATTGACCCCGACGTGATATGAACACACAACCTTCTGATGTGAAGTCAGACGCGCTTCCATTGCATCATGAGGCCCTGGGCTACTGTGAAATTGCTGAGCTCGTTATAGGGTCTGGCAAAAAGGAGACCTGAATTTTATTAGAGACTTGAGCTCAAAGAAGAGATAGCTTGACCCCGACGTGATTTGAACACGCAACCTTCTGATCTGGAGTCAGACGCGCTACCGTTGCGCCATGAAGCCCTTCACTTCTGTCAAATTGCTGAGCTCGCCACAGGGTCTGGCAAAAAGGATTCCTGAATTTTATTAAAAACTTGAGCTTAAAGAAGAGATTGACCCCGGCGTGATTTGAACACGCAACCTTCTGATCTGGAGTCAGACGCGCTACCGTTGCGCCACGAGGCCCTGCACTTCTGTCAAATTGCTGAGCTCGCCACAGGGTCTGGCAAAAAGGATTCCTGAATTTTATTAAAAACTTGAGCTCAAAGAAGAGATTGACCCCGACGTGATTTGAACACGCAACCTTCTAATCTGGAGTCAGACGCGCTTCCATTGCATCATGAGGCCCTGCGCTTCTGTGAAATTGCTGAGCTCGTTATAGGGTCTAGCAACAAGGACACATGAATTTTATTAGAGACTTGAGCTCAAAGAAGAGATAGCTTGACCCCGGCGTGATTTGAACACGCAACCTTCTGATCTGCAGTCAGACTCGCTACCGTTGCGCCACGAAGCCCTGCACTTCTGTCAAATTGCTGAGCTCACCACAGGGTCTGGCAAAAAGGATTCCTGAATTTTATTAAAAACTAGAGCTCAAAGAAGAGATTGACCTCGACGTGATTTGAACACACAACCTTCTGATCTGAAGTCAGATGCGCTTCCATTGCATCATGAGGCCTGCGCTTCTGTGAAATTGTTGAGCTCGTTATAGGGTCTAGCAACAAGGATTCCTGAATTTTATTGGAGACTTGAGCTCAAAGAAGAGATAGCTTGACCCCGGCGTGATTTGAACACGCACCTTCTGATCTTGAGTCAGATGCGCTACCGTTGCGCCACGAGGCCCTGCACTTCTGTCAAATTGCTGAGCTCGCCACAGGGTCTGGCAAAAAGGATTCCTGAATTTTATTAAAAACTAGAGCTCAAAGAAGAGATTGACCCCGACGTGATATGAACACACAACCTTCTGATCTGAAGTCAGACGCGCTTCCATTGCATCATGAGGCCCTGCGCTTCTGTGAAATTGCTGAGCTCGTTATAGGGTCTAGCAACAAGGATTCCTGAATTTTATTAGAGACTTGAGCTCAAAGAAGAGATAGTCCCCGACGTGCTTTGGACACGCAACCTTCTAATCTGGAGTCAGACGCGCTACCGTTGCGCCACGAGGCCCTGCACTTCTGTCAAATTGCTGAGCTCGTTATAGGGTCTAGCAACAAGGATACCTGAATTTTATTAAAGACTTGAGCTCAAAGAAGAGATAGCTTGACCCCGACGTGATTTGAACACGCAACCTCATGTTCTGGAGTCAGACGCACTACCGTTGCATCATGAGGCCCTGCACTTCTGTCAAATTGCTGAGCTCGTTATAGGGTCTAGCAACAAGGATTCCTGAATTTTATTAAAAACTTGAGCTCAAAGAAGAGATTGACCCCGACGTGATATGAACACACAATCTTCTGATGTGAAGTCAGACGCGCTTCCATTGCATCATGAGGCCCTGCGCTTCTGTGAAATTGCTGAGCTCGTTATAGGGTCCAGCAACAAGGATTCCTGAATTTTATTAAAGACTTGAGCTCAAAGAAGAGATAGTCCCCGACGTGCTTTGGACACGCAACCTTCTAATCTGGAGTCAGACGCGCTACCGTTGCGCCACGAGGCCCTGCACTTCTGTCAAATTGCTGAGCTCGTTATAGGGTCTAGCAACAAGGATACCTGAATTTTATTAAAGACTTGAGCTCAAAGAAGAGATAGCTTGACCCCGACGTGATTTGAACACGCAACCTCATGATCTGGAGTCAGACGCACTACCGTTGCATCATGAGGCCCTGCGCTTCTGTGAATTTGCTGAGCTCGCCACAGGGTCTAGCAAAAAGGATTCCTGAATTTTATAATAGACTTGAGCTCAAAGAAGAGATTGACCCCGACGTGAATTTGACACGCAACCTTCTGATCTGGAGTCAGACGCGCTACCGTTGCGCCACGAGGCCCAGCACTTCTGTGAAATTGCTGAGCTCGTTATAGGGTCTAGCAAGCAAGCAAGCAAGCAACTTTATTTATATAGCACATTTTTTAAACAACAGACGTTGCCCCAAAGTGCTTTACAGAATAATAACATAAAAGTCATACAACAAAACAGACATACTTTATTCAAGAGCTAAAGAAAATAAATAAGTTTTTAAATAAGACTTAAAAGTTGTAATCGATGGAGCTGACCTCACATGGAATGGGAGACTATTCCAAAGTTTGGGACCTACCACGGAAAATGCACGATCTCCTTTTGATTTTAAATTACAACGAGGTACCTTTAAAAGTAGTTGATCGTAGGACCTAAGAACTCTAAAAGGAGAGTAAGGAATTATAAGATCACTGATGTACTGGGGGGCAAGGCCTGACAATGCCTTGTAAACAAACAAGAGATTTTTAAAATCAATCCTAAATTTGACCGGTAGCCAATGTAGGGATTGCAGTACCGGAGTAATATGTTCTCTCTTTCGCACCCCCGTTAAAAGCCTTGTCGCTGCATTCTGCACTAACTGTAGGCGGACAAGAAGAGTCTGGGGGAGACCAATATATAAAGAATTGCAGTGGTCAAGCTTAGATGTAATAAAAGAATGAAAAAATAAAAAATGAATAAAAGTCTAGCAACAAGGATTCCTGAATTTTATTAAAGACTTGAGCTCAAAGAAGAGATAGCTTGACCCCGACGTGATTTGAACACGCAACCTTCTGATCTGGAGTCAGACGCGCTACCGTTGCGCCACGAGGCCCTGCACTTCTGTGAAATTGCTGAGCTCGCCACAGGGTCTAGCAAAAAGGATTCCTGAATTTTATTAAAAACTTGAGCTCAAAGAAGAAATTGACCCCGACGTGATATGAACACACAACCTTCTGATCTGAAGTCAGACGCGCTTCCATTGCATCATGAGGCCCTGCGCTTCTGTGAAATTGCTGAGCTCGTTATAGGGTCTGGCAAAAAGGATTCCTGAATTTTATTAAAGACTTGAGCTCAAAGAAGAGATTGACCAGAGGTCATAGATCCTCTTCTTACTATTATTAATTCGTCTTTGTCTCTAGGATACATACCAAAAACCTTTAAGCTGGCTATGATAAAACCGCTTGTTAAAAAACCGCAACTTGATCGTACAAAATTAGTCAATTACAGGCCGATCTCGAATCTGCCTTTTCTGTCAAAGATATTAGAAAAAGCAGTATCTTCACAACTGTGTTCCTTTCTAGAAAGAAATGATATCTGCGAGGATTTTCAGTCAGGATTCAGACCGTACCATAGCACTGAGACAGCTCTCATCAGAGTCACAAATGATTTGCTCTTATCATCCGATCGTGGTTGTATCTCTCTATTAGTGTTACTTGATCTTAGTGCTGCATTTGACACCAATGACCACAACATTCTTTTAAATAGACTCGAAAATTATGTTGGCATTAGTGGAGTTGCACTAGCATGGTTTAAATCATACTTATCTGACCGTTATCAGTTTGTAGCAATAAATGAAGATATGTCTTATCAATCACAAGTTCAGTATGGCGTACCACAAGGCTCAGTACTAGGACCGTTGCTGTTCACTCTGTACATGCTACCCTTGGGAGATATCATTAGGGAACATGGAATTAGTTTTCACTGTTATGCTGATGATACTCAGCTCTATATTTCTTCACGCCCCGACGAAACTTACCAATTCACAAAATTAACGGAATGCATAGCCGATATAAAAAATTGGATGACTAGTAATTTCCTACTACTAAATTCTGAAAAAACAGATATTCTAATTATTGGACAAAAAACTTCCACACGTAATAACCTAGAATACTGTCTAACACTTGATGGCTGCTCTGTCAAGTCTTTGTCGTCGGTTAGGAACCTGTGTGTGTGTGTGTGTGTGTGTGTGTGTGTGTGTGTGTGTGTGTGTGTGTGTGTGTGTGTGTGTGTGTGTGTGTGTGCTCTTTGATACCAATCTCTCATTTGAAAGTCACGTGTCTAGTATCTGTAAAACCGCATTTTTCCATCTTAAAAACATATCTAAATTACGCCATATGCTCTCATTAACAAATGCAGAACAATTAGTCCATGCGTTCATGACATCAAGGCTAGATTACTGTAATGCTCTACTGGGTGGTTGCCCTGCACGCTTAATAAACAAACTACAGCTAGTTCAAAACGCAGCCGCTCGAGTTCTTACCAGAACCAGGAAATATGACCATATTAGCCCGGTTCTGTCAACACTGCATTGGCTGCCTATTAAACATCGTATAAATTTTAAAATATTGTTGATTACTTACAAAGCACTAAATGGTTTAGCTCCCCAGTACTTGAGCGAGCTTTTAAAGCATTATAGTCCTTCACGTCTATTGCGATATCAAAATTCCGGCCAGTTGATAATACCTAGAATATCTAAATCGACTGCTGGCGGGAGATCCTTTTCCTATTTAGCACCAAAACTCTGGAACAGTCTTCCTACCATTGTCCGGGAAGCAGACACACTCTGTCAGTTCAAAGCTAGACTAAAAACACATCTCTTTGACCTAGCATACACATAATACATTATAGACTTCGATAATTCAATGTTAGGCTGCATAGATTAGGTCAGCCGGAACTGGGAACACTTCCCTTAAATCCAGATGTACTCGTTACATCATAAGAAGAATGGCATCTACGCTAATATTAGTGTCTTTGTTTATCCCGAGGTTTTCCCGCAGCCTGCCGGATCCAGGCCGTATCCAGATCTGACGAAGGAGATTCGCCTGGACCCGATGACAGTGCAGTGCTGAAGTGTCCACTATCCTCTCCCTATGGAGGATCCCTTTTCCACTCGACAGATAAAGCGTTGTTGAAAATCCGGTTCGCGTACCCCGAAGCGATAAAATAAAATTCTATATCAAATTTATAGGCAAGACAAGTAGTTTGTTTAGGCATGGGTTGTAGGGAATTACAAACCTGCGCACACATATTCAAACGAATATAACTATAGAATCAATTTTTAATGCGCATGTGAACGCCATCAGGTCACAGGTTTCGCGTTTAAAGTCTGTTTAGAGAGAACGCCGGCGTCTTAGTGGCCCCTAATGTAATAACAAATGATCATTTTGCTGGAAGTGAATCAATCAAAACCAACTTTAGCCGGAAATAACATTATTCAAAATCGCTATAAAGCCAAAACAATCTCTGTTACCGTAAATTGTAAGTTTATCTCTGTAAAGCTGCTTTGAAACAATCTCCATTGTTAAAAGCGCTATATAAATGAAGATGACTTGACTCGACTTGATCTGGAGTCAGACGCGCTTCCGTTGCATCATGAGGCCCTGCACTTCTGTGAAATTGCTGAGCTCGTTATAGGGTCTAGCAACAAGGATTCCTGAATTTTATTAAAGACTTGAGCTCAAAGAGATTGTTTGACCCCGACGTGATTTGAACACGCAACCTTGGAGTCAGAATGTAAACTATAACTTCACTGTAAACCCTCAAAATAATTAATTGGTTTGAGTAGGACAAACTTAAATTAAACAAATTAGTTCAGTCAAATTAACTTTTATGAGTATTTAGCACTTTCTTTTTCTTTCAAGTTCACTGAACTGATATATTTTAAGTAAACTGAACTCTTTCATTGTTTTGAGTTTTATGAAATTATTTATTTTAATTTAGACGAACTTAAGTTTAACTGAAACAGCTGGGATGTCTATTTCCCAGCATGCTTTGCCGATGGCACTCGAAAGGGAGAGTAAATGCTAAAATTAAGTGTAATATAATGTTTTTTTGTGTGTAAGATTAATGTTATGTGTGAGATTTAGTAGTGATTCATGTTTTGTTATGCTAATTTAGAAGAATTTCTGTTAATGTTGGCTTTAGGATAGTTACCATCATGGTGACAAGTGGTGCATGCAGCTTGATTTGAGAGCAAATAATCCATTTATATTGCTGTGCTCATACAGCAAGTGTTTCTGTATAACATACTATTGCTAATATGTTAGCATTTACTATGTTAGCAGATTAGCTTTTTAAAGCTTACTAAGTTTATACTAATAAAAGTATTTTGAGTTCTGCCAACTTATTTGGGTTTACAGTGTACTTCATAGATTTAAGTTATATTAACTGAATGGAATTAGTACTATTAACTTTATTTACCCAAGTTATCTTAACAATAAGTTATTGAGTTACTTGAACACAAATCAAATATTTTTTTAAGCTTAAATTGTTTGAGTTAATAAACTTAATATTAGAACACTGTAAAACCTGATGAGTTAGTTCAACTCAAACCGTTTGAGGAAACCAATTGCCTTAAATCATTTAAGTTTATTAACTCAAACAATTTAAGCTTAAAAAAATATTTGATTTAAGGCAATTGGTTTCCTCAAACGGTTTGAGTTGAACTAACTCATCAGGTTTTACAGTGTTCTAATATTGTTACTTTCTCACACACTTGTGTTTCTCTCCTTCTGTGAATTCCTCTTTGAGCCATGTATTTTTTATTTGCTTTAATACCACTGTCCTAATTGTTCTGAAAGTATATTGTTATCTTTTGTAATGTTTTTTCTTAAAAAGGGAGTGGCTAAAGGGTTATCAGAGTATTTTTCAATCATATGTGTATGTCAAATTTATCTCTAAAATTAATTAATCCTCAATTTTTTTTAATTATTAGATACAGATATAAAATATGCGTGTACATTTTGTACCGGGCCCAATATGTTCTTACTGTGGGCCTGAGTAATGAATCGTTTTAGAAGTTGACTCTAACAATGCGAAACACAAGTAATGAAACTGTTTTCACAACTTCTGTCGACTCAGTAATCCAGCAACTGCCCTGCGTTGTGTGGGGGAACTCCCATGCTTCCAGAGATCCTCCTGCGCCGCTCTCACACTGAGGGGGTTTCAGTGCTGAGTCAGTCACGAACTTGGAGCTCAACAGTAACAGATACGCAGCATTTTCTTGACAGAATCTACTACACAAAGGCATTTATTAACAATTAATGTATCCACTCAACGATTCAATGAAGACGATGAACCGAAGATACTCTATACTCCTTTCAATATTTATCTGTCAAGTTTATACAATGCTGGCTCAGGTGAGTGATATTCAGTAAGTATTCGATAAATAACAGAAAACTAGTGCTTTGTTTTTTAGTAATTTAAGATTCTGTAACCTGAAAAAGAGCAAATAGGAGAGTAAGATTCAGTTGCTTAAGTCACGTTTCAGTACAAAGGAGTTCATTCAGAGTAGGTCAAGGGTTAAAGCTAAACGCATGTGTACGCCATTGTATTTTGGCCACTCTTTTATTATTATAATGCAGAACGAGATGATGGTTTCAAATTATTCATAAGCTACTGCAAAAGTATATTTTATTGTACATGCATCTGATTTTATCTGAATTTGTAGGAAGCCTAACAGCAGCACCAGTACTTTTTTTTTTTCTTGTATGACAAAATATACAAAAATGAGTCCATATATGTTTAAGATCTTGTCTTTGACATGGGCAATATAAAATCTTGAAATAAAATTGTGAAAAGTCTTTCAGTCTGACAGACTGTAGGCTTACTGTGTGACTATTGCACATTTTTAATCTAGTCTACACAACCACTCTATTCACAGGGATTTGAGGATAAACAACATGGAATGTTCTGATGTACTCTTAAAGAGAACACTGTTGAAACGCACATCCACAGCTTCTGTTCCCGCCCACCGCTACTAATGGGTGGTGATGGCGCAGTGGATAAGACACATGCCTTTGGTGTGAGAGACCTGTGAGAGACCTGGGTTCGAATCCACTGTGAGACACCAATGTGTCCCTGAGCAAGACACTTAACCCCTAGTTGCTCCAGAGGCGTGCGACCTCTGACATATATAGCAATTGTAAGTCGCTTTGGATAAAAGCGTCAGCTAAATGAATAAATGTAAAAATGTAAATGTAATGCGTCTCCAACACTGCGGCTCTATCTGTTATCCAGGCGCTTTACAGCAAGTTCAAATATTTATCCTGCTTACATAAGTCTTGCAAGATGAAAACATGACACGAAAAAGAAAGCGTAGTGCTCTCAGTACCAGCCAATGAGAGGGAAGGATCATCTAAGTTACTGTTGATCGTCACCATGACTAACTGATAAAGAAGTAAATGTTCACATGAGTTTGTTGATTATCAAAATAAAATACAAAATTATTATGCTCCAAACCTTAGAGGGTTTGGTAGGATCTCAAAGTAGCAAAATTCAAGGTCATAGTGAAGACAATCCAGCAGATCAGGAACCAGCCACATTATTGCGCTCCTGCCCTGCAGTGAAGGTTCAGCTTTGTGAACGGACTGGACATTCGAGCTTCTGACTTCATAACCATAATCCCACAATCAGCATCGAGAGCAGGTCAGAGGTCACGGGCTCCAGATGACCTCATCAGAGACTAAAAAAAGAAACAAGAACGGGAAATACAATCTTTGACATTGATGATTTTAGAAGCTTTTAGATAAAAAAAAATATATATGAGCCATTCCACCGAAAGGGTGACATTTCTGTCCCCAGGACATTATATGTATAAAATTGCATGAAAATTAACTCTAAAATACATTTTATTATTAAGCAAAATGTCCTGCACATTAAGCTACCTACAAATTTAAAATGTATATTTAAAAACTTAGATAAAAACTACATAGAACACTAAAAAATTGCATTTTCTGCATGTCCCCACCCTCCATCTCTAAACTTTACAATGAAATATAATGATTCAAATCCTTCAGAAATCTGAATTTTTTTTTATTGTTGTGTGACTTTATATCCAATCTGCTTTAAAATGAAAAAAGAAAAAGATATTTTATCTAATATTTGAGATAAAATACACATTTCAGTCATGTCTCCGGGTTTTCACTCAGTCCTGTTACCCTAACACATTACCCCCTCTGAAAAACTGGGAATATTCCACAAGACCATTTTCAACAGTAAGTTGCATCATCTGGATCTTCTGAAGGCAATGGGAAGACCATAAGTTAGTCTTCTCATTTTAATTTCTGTATATGTGATGAAATTGTAACTACGACTGAGAAGGTCAATCTCAACATACTGTCCTGTTACCTAAACTTTTTCTTAGATTTTATTTGTTTATTTTAAAAATATTAACTTTTGGAAAGGCACTAGAAATGGCTCAGTGTCCTCATGCTATTAGCATGTACTATGTGGCCATATGCCATGTATTTGATAACTTTTTGCTTGAAAACTCAATCCTATTACTTTCAGTCCTGTTACTATTTTTTTCATTTTTCTAAAAAAATTAAATTAAATCACTGTTTTTATCAGTTTTGTTTGGCCCATCTTTTATTCAATTATTTAATCAATTAAATTGTTTAAAAATATATATAAACTTGAGGCTTTGGTCTTCTTTAAAATGAAAAAAATGGCTTTGTGTTTTTTATTAAAATACACCTTGCCTTAATAGTGATTTTATTGTCACAAATATACATTTTTGGAACAAATAACCAACAATTTCTTTAAAATAAACACTTTCTTGTGGGGAAAACAAAGGAATTAATTGACATGCTTTTAAACTTGCTTTTTAAATGGCACATGGTTTTCGGTAACAGGATTGAGAAAACATGCGCCCATCTTCTGCTTAAACCTTGTAAAAAAGTAAATAAAGTTGCCTGAGATTGACCAATACACATTTTGAATAGTTAAATATGTGTAGTATTAGATTCAATGTTGAAAAAGATAAAAAATAAAGTTTAATTTTGAAGAAATACAACAAGCAAATGTCACCCATTCGGTGGAATGGCCCATATATAGGTTATACAGGGTGTATTGATCGATGGACGGGATCCCAACGACAGGTTGTGTGTTTACATTTGAAATATACATCAGAAATATCGTACATATCATCAATGTATTACCATTTCAAAATGCATTTCAAACATTGCATCTGAGATGACTGTCTGTTAAGTAACTGTTGCGTCACTCTGATTGAATAGTTTTAAGAAAAAAGACCAGCAATATTTCATGCTTAGATCATGAAAGTTTCATGATAACGAGATCCATTGACACCAATTACTGTGGAACATGAACCAACTGGAAGACATTATAGGAATCTAACATTTCTTCATCATCCACACTCTTAGGGTCCTACTTTTCCAGACCATGTTTTCAGATTTGTCATTACTCTATGAATGCAGATCCTTGTAATGAGAACCTGTGGACTAATGAGTTTACAAGAGACAGATGATGGAAATATAGGAGTTATCAATCCGTTGTTTTCCTTTTTGCAGTAAGCCAGGCGAGGAACACTGTAGCTAAAGCTTTACCGTGTGTCACTCTTTACTTTTACTGTAGTTTTTTCTTGATATTTATGATTAATGTCATTGAAGGTGATTAAAGTAATGTTCATAGAGACAATGAATGCACAATGCAATGTTTTGAACATTGGACAGCCTGTGTAAAGCTATGACCGTTTTGTAGTTCTACAGTTTGTCTTAATACACAGGCTAAATATTACAAACTAACATATCATGTTTATATATCAGTGGTTATATATGATGCATAGGAGTAAAAAGGCCTTATTTGTCTGTTTAAGAGTGAACCAAGTTTAGTCCTTTCTAAACTCGTTTGGGTCAGGGTTAGGGTTAGGTACATCTCGATGATGTTTCTTCGCTGTGATAGGCAGAGGTCCGGTTCTGACTCCACAGACCGCGGGCGCCGGGTCCTCGTTGAGTGAGGGGACTAGGGGATCGATCTCTTTTAGCCACTTCAGCCTGTTTTACTGTACAGGATGCTACCGTATGGATCAAACAGGTTATGCAAAAACCGTGATGGAAATATGCATGTTTTTTTCAGGACTGTCCCAGCAAGCGAGACATACAGAACTCAATTCAACAGGCTCACAAACTGCTTTCATCACAGGAATCTTCATACTTGCAGAGTCTTCGTACTTTGAGGAAGAAACTCAACCTCCTGCATGACAGTGTCGCACGCCGGCCCGCTAAACCAAAGAACTGTAAGTGAACGACTAGTGCAACATAGTTAGACTGATACTGTCATTAGACTGTCATTTACTCAACCTCATGGTGTTCCAAACCGGTATGCATCTCTTTCTTCTACAAAACACAAAGGACTGGTTAAGGTTAACTTTTATTGAATGGACAAAAAAAAGCTAAAAAGTCTTTGGAATGACATGAGGGTGAGGAGATGATGACGAAAGTGTTATTTTTTGGGATAATCTATTTAAATACCCTTTAATATACCCTGAGTTTTACAGACTGAGTAGTATACTGTACGTCCCTTGTGTGAAGTTTGAATTTAAGATCTTACAAACGGCCGGTGGAAACCTTCCCTCTTCTCTGTCATCACAACTATCTTTCTCAATCTAACAATCTAAACTTCTCGAATTACATACTCTATAGTTTTATATAACTCTTTACATTTGTATTCAAAGGTGCTGTAAGTATGTTTTCAATGGACAAAATTTTGCCACAACCTGACAGATACAAACTATTCCCAAAAGCCTGTGGAAAGTCCCGGTCTAGAATTCAGCATTCTGTGATTTCAGTAGATTGTGGAGAGTCTTTGCTTTTCCAACATTTTAATTCTGTTGTGCACAAAATGAGGTCCATATAGACACGGTTTACTACACAAAGCCCAGACCTGAACCCCTAACACCATTGAGATGAGCGATAAGCGAGTGATGATGAGATGAGTGAGGCCTGACTGTTGAATATTTCATTTCAAAAGCATGAATCCCTGTCTTTACTGCTGCAACAGCTTCATTCTTCCACTAGATGTTGAAGAAGGGTTTGCTCCAGTGAGGTCAAGGGCTCGCAGTGGGTTCTCCAGTTGATCCTGAAGGTGTTCGTGAGATTCTCTGGGCTTTGGGCAGTTCCAGTTCTTCTACACCAGACTTAAACCACATGTGTATGAACTTGTCTTGTGCACAGAGGCGATGAAGACCTTCTCCACACTGCTGAAGCACAGGATAGTGTAGAATGTCATCATACTATGTAGCATCAAGACTCGATTCATTCGAAGGGAAAATCACTGAAGCGAAAACACACATCTCTGTGACTAAAGAAGAATCTGACTGAATTACATCGCTTACAGCAACTTCTCAGTTATGGTTTTGCTTTTAGACTCTGAATCCTCAGTGTCTTTCTCTCCTCTCTCAGATATCGACGAGTGTCTGTCATCGCCGTGTGCCAACGGAGGATCCTGTACAGACGAGGTGAATGGGTTCAGCTGTTCCTGTACCCAGGGCTGGGCCGGCCCGTCCTGCGACTCTCCAACGCCCACATGTTGGTTTGCATTTCATCAGAAGCTTTTTGGAGCACATTTACAGGCCCCGCTGTTGACATGAAAAGATGTTACTAGGCCTATCAAAGAATGAACTTCTGTACTGCCTCTCGGATGAGTAAGACACACACCTTTAAACATCAGTAAATGTTGCAGTGGCCCCAAACTGCTGTAACAGACACATATTGATCCTCTCAAAATATAGCCTGTGTAATTTGGCAAAACTGTAAAACGTTGTGTTATACCCTTGAAAATCAATTTACAGCTAATGTTCAATCTCCACATGCCAAAAAGATGCCTAAAGATATGTCTTACCCCTCAATCCGAGGCCGTGTGGGGCGGCAGTGGCTCAGTGGTTTATGTAGGTTGTCTGCGAACCGAAATGTTGGTGGTTCAATCCCCAGTTCCACCTGACCAAGTGTCGAGGTGTCCATGAGCAAGACACCTAACCCCGGCTGCTCCCGACGAGCTGGATGGCGCCTTGTATGGTAGACACTGCCGTTGGTGTATGAATGACTGTGTGAATGTGAGGCAAAATGTAAAGCGCTTTGGTGGCCATTGGGTCTGTGAAAGCGCTATATAAATGCAGTCCATTTACCATATACTGGGCATGTTCACTAGTCCTTCATCTGTAGAAACATTATAAACCTTCACCTTAGATCACACTTATTAATTAAAGGATATTTAAAAATCCCAAAAGTGTTTGCTTTCGCAAGTTGTTGTTTGTTTGAGTACTTGCACAAAAACACATTTTAATTGAATTATTTAATTAACATTCCCTCTAGTCAGTGGCGGATCCTGGTCGAAGTTGCAAATTCCAATCCCTCATCCACAGATTCTGACATTCCCGTACAATTACAAAATATAGTGCAGTCAGATGCACCTGTTCCTGATAAACATGCTCTTGCAAACAGCTGCAATTTAAAAAAAAGGTTCTGTGACGGTTTCAAGACAGCAAACAATAGCTCATGGCACTCGAGAGGTGTTTTTACTTGTACAAGAACTTGCATTTGTTTAAGTAAAATTGTCAGAGTGTATTGTTTGAACATATTCTCGCTGAGTACTTTTGACATTATTCTGTTTGACGTTATTAAACATTATTTCTATACACTCTTTGCATGTGCATTGGGACGTGTTGAGCGTAAACCAGGCTTCATGCTCTCTGGTGCACAACTCACTCTTTACCTGCTCTTGAAATCGGATTCTCTCTGCAGTTTTTGTGAACGTAATGAACACGTCCCCTGATGGCGAAGCCTCCTCCTTCCCGCAGTCCCACTCGTCCGCTTTCCTCCGCCAGCCCAGGTGTAGTCAGACCCAGGGAACGACACACTGCACCTGTGAGCCGGGCTTCTCCATCTCCGGCCGGGAGAACAGCGTCTGCACAGGTGCGCTTCTTCAGCCATCACTGTCACCAAACACACTCAAGGAAGACACTGTTTATTAGTGGTCAAAGATTGAAATCCCATCTAAAGAGACCCATGCTGGTCAAGCTCAAAACTCAAGCTCTCCCGTTATTCTTGCGACGGGTCCTTGATGGTTTTGGTCTCTGTCTTTGGGACCAGCGATGCTGATCTTTTCAGTAGGGACACAAAGGCTCTTCTTCCGTCCAATGACGTGTTTGTTTCAACCTGCTGGTTCCTGTATGTTTTCTCCCAGACATAGATGAGTGTAAGCTGTTCCACACGGGGCAGGCGGGCCGTCTCTGCTTACACACGTGTGTGAACACTGCCGGCGGATACAGATGCTCCTGTCCTGCCGGTTACAACCTGACCCGTGATGGACGGAACTGCAAAGGTCATTCAGCAACAGCCAAAGATGCACTTGGGAAACACTACGGCCTCGATTCTGACCCTGTTTTTCCTTCCAGATATCGACGAGTGTGGATCCGGGCAGAACAACTGCACACGTGACCAGCTCTGCATCAACACCTATGGGGGTTTTCAGTGTGTTAAAGTGGAGTGTCCACAGATGAGGAACGCCAGCTACGCCAAAACCTCTCCAACGTAAGCAACAGTCTACGAAGCATCTTTATTTAAAGGCATAGTTTATCCAAAAATTTAAATTAGCCCATGATTTACTGACCCTAAAGTCATCCTAGTGTACAGTATATGACACTCTTCTTTCAGACGAATACAAAGGTGTAAAACTATGCATCTATCCACGATAAAAGACGGCCGTACGCAAGTCGACTTACGCCACGAGAGTAACACTTGATCCATGTATGGCGTAAGTTTATACGCCTCTCGCGGTTCAAACAAACAGGGCTGGGCAACAAACTCAAGCTCCTCCCACATTTCTATTTAAAAATTCTCATTTTAGACTTCTAATTCGTGACTGGTGTTTTTTTGCTCTATCCCCTGAGCTTCCGCATTCGTCAAAACGTCATGCAATCGATGCGTACGGCCGTCTGCCGGAAGCTAGTTATTTTAGTTGATAAAGTTAGTTATGGATATTTTTCATACACATATGCATCGCTTCAGAAAGCCTTTATTAACCCGCCGGAGCCGTTTGGAGCACTTTTATGATGGACAGATGCACTTTTATGATGGACAGATGCACTTTTATGATGGACAGATGCACTTTGATGATGGACAGATGCACTTTGATGATGGATAGATGCACTTTTATGATGGATAGATGCACTTTTATGATGGACAGATGCACTTTTATGATGGACAGATGCACTTTTATGATGGATAGATGCACTTTGATGATGGACAGATGCACTTTGATGATGGACAGATGCACTTTGATGATGGACAGATGCACTTTTATGATGGACAGATGCACTTTTATGATGGACAGATGCACTTTGATGATGGACAGATGCACTTTGATGATGGATAGATGCACTTTTATGATGGATAGATGCACTTTTATGATGGACAGATGCACTTTTATGATGGACAGATGCACTTTTATGATGGATAGATGCACTTTTATGATGGACAGATGCACTTTGATGATGGACAGATGCACTTTGATGATGGACAGATGCACTTTTATGATGGATAGATGCACTTTTATGATGGATAGATGCACTTTGATGATGGATAGATGCACTTTTATGATGGACAGATGCACTTTGATGATGGATAGATGCACTTTTATGATGGACAGATGCACTTTGATGATGGACAGATGCACTTTTATGATGGATAGATGCACTTTTATGATGGATAGATGCACTTTGATGATGGATAGATGCACTTTTATGATGGACAGATGCACTTTGATGATGGATAGATGCACTTTTATGATGGATAGATGCACTTTTATGATGGATAGATGCACTTTGATGATGGATAGATGCACTTTTATGATGGACAGATGCACTTTTATGATGGACAGATGCACTTTAATGATGGACAGATGCACTTTTATGATGGACAGATGCACTTTTATGATGGACAGATGCACTTTGATGATGGACAGATGCACTTTTATGATGGATAGATGCACTTTTATGATGGATAGATGCACTTTGATGATGGATAGATGCACTTTTATGATGGACAGATGCACTTTGATGATGGATAGATGCACTTTTATGATGGACAGATGCACTTTGATGATGGATAGATGCACTTTTATGATGGATAGATGCACTTTTATGATGGATAGATGCACTTCTATGATGGACAGATGCACTTTTATGATGGACAGATGCACTTTGATGATGGCCAGATGCACTTTTATGATGGATAGATGCACTTTTATGATGGACAGATGCACTTTTATGATGGATATATGCACTTTTATGATGAACAGATGCACTTTGATGATGGACAGATGCACTTTAATGATGGACAGATGCACTTTTATGATGGATAGATGCACTTTTATGATGGACAGATGCACTTTGATGATGGATAGATGCACTTTTATGATGGATAGATGCACTTTTATGATGGATAGATGCACTTTTTAATGATGGATAGATGCACTTTGATGGACTTCAAAAAATATACAGCCATTCACTGCCATTATAAAGCTTGGAAGAGCCAGGACATTTTTTAATAAAACTCCAATTGTATTCGTCTGACAGAAGAGTGTCATATACACCTAGGATGACTTTAGAGTCAGTAAATCATGGGCAAATTTTCATTTTTGGGTGAACTATCCCTTTAAAACTAAGAAACCTGTGAAAGTGTTGTGCTCTCAGGCGTTGCGAGAGGAACCCCTGCCCCGGGTCCAGCAGGACCTGCTCTCAGACGCCCGGCTCCGTGTCCCACCATCACCTGTCGGTGGTGTCCGGGCTCTCGGCTCCTCGGGTCGTGTTCCGGGTCTCCGCCGTGAGGATGATCGGAGACTCGCTGAGGTTCGCTCTGCTGGGAGGACGAGCTCACCGGTTCTTCACCGTGAGGCGCTCAGACCGCCAGACAGGGGAACTCCTGCTGACCCGTCCGGTTCTGGGCCCGACCACACTGGACCTGCAGGTGGAGATGAGGGAGCTGGAGCGCGGAGAACTGCTGGGCCGATACATCACCAAAATCACCATCTTTGTCTCACCATATGAGTTTTAGAGTCAAGCTACAGAAGTTAATATCAAGAAGAAATCTGGCTAGGTAGTTTGAGCATTATTGCATAGATTCTCCACCAAACAAATGTCCCAAAAAGAGCCAAAGTCTCAAGCTTTGATTAGCCGCGTTTCCATTACCCTTCAAATTCCGCAAATTAAAATTGCGAATTGAAAATACGGCCAATGCAAAAAAGTTTTTAAAGTTTTCAAAAAAGGAATGACTTATAGAAATATTTATTTAAAAATTAAGTTTTAGTTGCATAACATCGGTTAATGGAAACGCCGTCATTTCGCAATTGTTTTTTTTATCGACATTTAGAAAATATTGCAAAAAAACGCGGCTATTGCCGTCATACGACACACAGATTGAAACAGTGTCTGCGAGTAGAGTTTCTCACAGCATTTTGCAATGAGCTCCTCTCTGGGTTTCACTCATATTCTGGACCAATCAAATTAGAGGATCAGAACTGTTCTGGTAGAGTCATAACCTAATATTACTTTGCTTAAAGCCAGACATGTTCATATAATGATGAATATAGTTGTGCATTACAACATAATTAATACAAGTGGGACCATAATCCCCTGTTGTCGTGTGTGTGTGTGTGTGTGTGTGTGTGTCATTGGCTGCGTTTACACTTGGCATTAACCAGATCGGATCATTAGCCAATCAGGATTGGATTTCTGTTTCTTGCATAATATTTAAATTAGGTCTATGGCACGACACCAGATTAAGTGTATAAAGATGATACAAATTAAACAATGTCCCAATTGCTTTCGACTCCCTCCGGACCGGGACACGCTGATCCGACAACATCCGGACACAGGTCAATGTTAATGCCAAAGGTAAACGCAGCCAGACTGCAATCCTCTAAACTGAGCTAATATTTATTTGTATTTTATACCAATCAATTACATGGATCTACCTGTTGATGTACCTTTTCAGTCTAATGCATGCATCTTTTTGCCATTAATCATGTTCAGGTCTCCAGGGCTGTCCAGAGATTAAAATAATAAAAAATTGGAATTTACTCGAATTTGCATCTAAATTATTTTGTGGTGTAATCGAACAGTTGAGCACAAGGATCCAGTGACAGACACACACACACACACACACACACACACACACACACACAGTTAAGCTGCTTATTGCTTTAATGTGCCAAACTAATAATCATATGAGTCCAAGTTCATTATGAAATACAAAGTAATTCAAGCTAGTGCATAACAATAAATACCCTTGATGTGAGAAAATAGAGACAAAACTAATACATAAAGCCAATCAATCCAAATGAGGAGTCATTTCTTGACGTAAATTTTTATTCATGAAAATCAATGAAACATTTGTACAATATAAATACAAAGGCAAGATGGCCAGAAGGATATTCTTTAGTGTATAATAGTCCATTTAGGCCTGATATCTTCGTCTAACATTTAAAAACACAACAGGTACAAGCAAAGCGTACGGTGCAAATCCGTCTCTTCAGGATCTTCCACGACAGAACAGTTTATTCCCACAGATCACACACACACACACACACACACACACACACACACACACTCACACACACACACACTCACACACTCACACACACACTCACACACACACACACACACACACACACACTCACACACACACTCACACACACACACACTCACACACACACTCACACTCACACACACACACACACACACACACACACACACACACACACTCACACTCACACTCACACAGCCTGTGCTTCACCCTTCACACGGTCAAACGCTGCACTTTATAAAAGCGTCGCTCGAGACTCTGTTCAGTCATTTTTCATCAACGTCACAAATCATTCACACGATCTCAGTGCCTCATTTAGTCTTGTATTTTTATTACAAAATATTGTGACACAAAGACACACAAGGAAATACTTCTCCAGTTCTTACCAATTAAAAACCAATGCTTCAAATGGACGTTGATTGTCTCGTGGCAATCTGATATCCATGTAAAACCCCTTTATTGTAAACCATGTGACAAACCTCAGAACAGGCCAATCACTCAAGAAGACATTACTGGACTATTAACAGAAACAGACGATAAAATAGAGTTTTTCTTTTCAATTATGCTTTCAGATAATGCTAATGCCAAACAAATGCCACTTTAGCTGTCGAAACCGGGCAACTTCTGCAACACATGATGCACATTAATAAAGGTTTTAGAAATTCATCGACCAAATCCATCAACTGTTTGAAAAACAACAACAACATTTATACACACACACACACACACACACACACACACTCTCTCTCTCTCTCTCTCTCTCTCTCTCTCTCTCTCTCTCTCTCTCACACACACACACACTCCTCATCTCTACTTGCTCTGGAAGATGCTGAGCTCCTCAGACTCACACACACACACACACACACACGCTCCTCATCTCTACTTTCTCTGGAAGTTGCTGAGCTCCTCAGACTCACACACACACACACACACACACACACACACACACACACACACACACACACACACGCTCCTCATCTCTACTTGCTCTGGAAGTTGCTGAGCTCCTCAGACTCACACACACACGCTCCTCATCTCTACTTGCTCTGGAAGTTGCTGAGCTCCACAGACTCACACACACACGCTCCTCATCTCTACTTGCTCTGGAAGTTGCTGAGCTCCATCTCCTCCCTGCGCCGCTTCTGCTGTGTGAAGAGCGAGCTGAAGGGGTAGAGCTTGGCTTTAGCCGGGAACTTCTGGCCTGCGATGTCCACCTCGTAGTCTCCGCGGTTGATGAAGTCGGGGATGACGGGGGCCGGGGAGCCGTCGGGGCTCGTGGCGCTCAGGAACCCCAGACACACGTGCCGCTCCAGGCTGTAGCTGTAGGCGCTGCTGGTGGTGCCGCCCACGAGCTCCCCGCTCCGGTACACCGGCTCGCCCCACCAGGGCCACACGTCCAGATCCCGGTCGTGCTCCTCCAGGACCAGCATCACCAGCCGCCGCCTCACGCCCTCCACCCGCTGCTGGAGCAGAGCGTCCCGGCCCAGGAACCCGGTGTCCTACAGGAGAGAGAAATCAGTGTGTGAGGAACCCTGTGTCCTACAGGAGAGAGAGATCAGTGTGTGAGGAACCCTGTGTCCTGCAGGAGAGAGATCAGTGTGTGAGGAACCCTGTGTCCTGCAGGAGAGAGATCAGTGTGTGAGGAACCCTGTGTCCTGAGAGAGATCAATGTGTGAGGAACCCTGTGTCCTGAGAGAGATCAGTGTGTGAGGAACCCTGTGTCCTACAGGAGAGAGATCAGTGTGTGAGGAACCCTGTGTCCTGAGAGAGATCAATGTGTGAGGAACCCTGTGTCCTGAGAGAGATCAGTGTGTGAGGAACCCTGTGTCCTACAGGAGAGAGATCAGTGTGTGAGGAACCCTGTGTCCTACAGGAGAGAGATCAGTGTGTGAGGAACCCTGTGTCCTGAGAGAGGTCAGTGTGTGAGGAACCCTGTTTCCTACAGGAGAGAGATCAGTGTGTGAGGAACCCTGTGTCCTGAGAGAGATCAGTGTGTGAGGAACCCTGTGTCCTGAGAGAGATCAGTGTGTGAGGAACCCTGTGTCCTGAGAGAGATCAATGTGTGAGGAACCCTGTGTCCTACAGGAGAGAGATCAGTGTGTGAGGAACCCTGTGTCCTACAGGAGAGAGATCAGTGTGTGAGGAACCCTGTGTCCTGAGAGAGATCAGTGTGTGAGGAACCCTGTGTCCTACAGGAGAGAGATCAGTGTGTGAGGAACCCTGTGTCCTGAGAGAGATCAGTGTGTGAGGAACCCTGTGTCCTGAGAGAGATCAGTGTGTGAGGAACCCTGTGTCCTGAGAGAGATCAGTGTGTGAGGAACCCTGTGTCCTGAGAGAGATCAGTGTGTGAGGAACCCTGTGTCCTGAGAGAGATCAGTGTGTGAGGAACCCTGTGTCCTGAGAGAGATCAGTGTGTGAGGAACCCTGTTTCCTACAGGAGAGAGATCAGTGTGTGAGGAACCCTGTGTCCTGAGAGAGATCAGTGTGTGAGGAACCCTGTTTCCTACAGGAGAGAGATCAGTGTGTGAGGAACCCTGTGTCCTGAGAGAGATCAATGTGTGAGGAACCCTGTGTCCTGAGAGAGATCAGTGTGTGAGGAACCCTGTGTCCTGAGAGAGATCAGTGTGTGAGGAACCCTGTTTCCTACAGGAGAGAGATCAGTGTGTGAGGAACCCTGTGTCCTGAGAGAGATCAATGTGTGAGGAACCCTGTGTCCTGAGAGAGATCAGTGTGTGAGGAACCCTGTTTCCTACAGGAGAGAGATCAGTGTGTGAGGAACCCTGTGTCCTGAGAGAGATCAGTGTGTGAGGAACCCTGTGTCCTGAGAGAGATCAGTGTGTGAGGAACCCTGTGTCCTGAGAGAGATCAGTGTGTGAGGAACCCTGTGTTCTGAGAGAGATCAGTGTATGAGGAACCCTGTGTCCTGAGAGAGATCGGTGTGTGAGGAACCCTGTGTCCTGAGAGAGATCAGTGTGTGAGGAACCCTGTGTCCTGAGAGAGATCAGTGTGTGAGGAACCCTGTGTCCTACAGGAGAGAGATCAGTGTGTGAGGAACCCTGTGTCCTGAGAGAGATCAGTGTGTGAGGAACCCTGTGTCCTGAGAGAGGTCAGTGTGTGAGGAACCCTGTTTCCTACAGGAGAGAGATCAGTGTGTGAGGAACCCTGTGTCCTGAGAGAGATCAGTGTGTGAGGAACCCTGTGTCCTGAGAGAGATCAGTGTGTGAGGAACCCTGTGTCCTGAGAGAGATCAGTGTGTGAGGAACCCTGTGTCCTGAGAGAGATCAGTGTGTGAGGAACCCTGTGTCCTGAGAGAGATCAGTGTGTGAGGAACCCTGTGTCCTGAGAGAGATCAATGTGTGAGGAACCCTGTGTCCTGAGAGAGATCAGTGTGTGAGGAACCCTGTGTCCTGAGAGAGATCAATGTGTGAGGAACCCTGTGTCCTGAGAGAGATCAATGTGTGAGGAACCCTGTGTCCTGAGAGAGATCAGTGTGTGAGGAACCCTGTGTCCTGAGAGAGATCAGTGTGTGAGGAACCCTGTGTCCTGAGAGAGATCAATGTGTGAGGAACCCTGTGTTCTGAGAGAGATCAGTGTATGAGGAACCCTGTGTCCTGAGAGAGATCGGTGTGTGAGGAACCCTGTGTCCTGAGAGAGATCAGTGTGTGAGGAACCCTGTGTCCTACAGGAGAGAGATCAGTGTGTGAGGAACCCTGTGTCCTGAGAGAGATCAGTGTGTGAGGAACCCTGTGTCCTGAGAGAGGTCAGTGTGTGAGGAACCCTGTTTCCTACAGGAGAGAGATCAGTGTGTGAGGAACCCTGTGTCCTGAGAGAGGTCAGTGTGTGAGGAACCCTGTGTCCTGAGAGAGATCAGTGTGTGAGGAACCCTGTGTCCTGAGAGAGATCAGTGTGTGAGGAACCCTGTGTCCTGAGAGAGATCAGTGTGTGAGGAACCCTGTGTCCTGAGAGAGATCAGTGTGTGAGGAACCCTGTGTCCTGAGAGAGATCAGTGTGTGAGGAACCCTGTGTCCTGAGAGAGATCAGTGTGTGAGGAACCCTGTGTCCTGAGAGAGATCAGTGTGTGAGGAACCCTGTATCCTACAGGAGAGAGATCAGTGTGTGAGGAACCCTGTGTCCTACAGAAGAGAGATCAGTGTGTGAGGAACCCTGTGTCCTGAGAGAGATCAATGTGTGAGGAACCCTGTGTCCTGAGAGAGATCAGTGTGTGAGGAACCCTGTGTCCTGAGAGAGATCAGTGTGTGAGGAACCCTGTGTCCTGAGAGAGATCAGTGTATGAGGAACCCTGTGTCCTGAGAGAGATCGGTGTGTGAGGAACCCTGTGTCCTGAGAGAGATCAATGTGTGAGGAACCCTGTGTCCTGAGAGAGATCAATGTGTGAGGAACCCTGTGTCCTGAGAGAGATCAGTGTGTGAGGAACCCTGTGTCCTGAGAGAGATCAGTGTGTGAGGAACCCTGTTTCCTACAGGAGAGAGATCAGTGTGTGAGGAACCCTGTGTCCTGAGAGAGATCAATGTGTGAGGAACCCTGTGTCCTGAGAGAGATCAGTGTGTGAGGAACCCTGTTTCCTACAGGAGAGAGATCAGTGTGTGAGGAACCCTGTGTCCTGAGAGAGATCAGTGTGTGAGGAACCCTGTGTCCTGAGAGAGATCAGTGTGTGAGGAACCCTGTGTCCTGAGAGAGATCAGTGTGTGAGGAACCCTGTGTTCTGAGAGAGATCAGTGTATGAGGAACCCTGTGTCCTGAGAGAGATCGGTGTGTGAGGAACCCTGTGTCCTGAGAGAGATCAGTGTGTGAGGAACCCTGTGTCCTGAGAGAGATCAGTGTGTGAGGAACCCTGTGTCCTACAGGAGAGAGATCAGTGTGTGAGGAACCCTGTGTCCTGAGAGAGATCAGTGTGTGAGGAACCCTGTGTCCTGAGAGAGGTCAGTGTGTGAGGAACCCTGTTTCCTACAGGAGAGAGATCAGTGTGTGAGGAACCCTGTGTCCTGAGAGAGATCAGTGTGTGAGGAACCCTGTGTCCTGAGAGAGATCAGTGTGTGAGGAACCCTGTGTCCTGAGAGAGATCAGTGTGTGAGGAACCCTGTGTCCTGAGAGAGATCAGTGTGTGAGGAACCCTGTGTCCTGAGAGAGATCAGTGTGTGAGGAACCCTGTGTCCTGAGAGAGATCAATGTGTGAGGAACCCTGTGTCCTGAGAGAGATCAGTGTGTGAGGAACCCTGTGTCCTGAGAGAGATCAATGTGTGAGGAACCCTGTGTCCTGAGAGAGATCAATGTGTGAGGAACCCTGTGTCCTGAGAGAGATCAGTGTGTGAGGAACCCTGTGTCCTGAGAGAGATCAGTGTGTGAGGAACCCTGTGTCCTGAGAGAGATCAATGTGTGAGGAACCCTGTGTTCTGAGAGAGATCAGTGTATGAGGAACCCTGTGTCCTGAGAGAGATCGGTGTGTGAGGAACCCTGTGTCCTGAGAGAGATCAGTGTGTGAGGAACCCTGTGTCCTACAGGAGAGAGATCAGTGTGTGAGGAACCCTGTGTCCTGAGAGAGATCAGTGTGTGAGGAACCCTGTGTCCTGAGAGAGGTCAGTGTGTGAGGAACCCTGTTTCCTACAGGAGAGAGATCAGTGTGTGAGGAACCCTGTGTCCTGAGAGAGGTCAGTGTGTGAGGAACCCTGTGTCCTGAGAGAGATCAGTGTGTGAGGAACCCTGTGTCCTGAGAGAGATCAGTGTGTGAGGAACCCTGTGTCCTGAGAGAGATCAGTGTGTGAGGAACCCTGTGTCCTGAGAGAGATCAGTGTGTGAGGAACCCTGTGTCCTGAGAGAGATCAGTGTGTGAGGAACCCTGTGTCCTGAGAGAGATCAGTGTGTGAGGAACCCTGTGTCCTGAGAGAGATCAGTGTGTGAGGAACCCTGTATCCTACAGGAGAGAGATCAGTGTGTGAGGAACCCTGTGTCCTACAGGAGAGAGATCAGTGTGTGAGGAACCCTGTGTCCTACAGGAGAGAGATCAGTGTGTGAGGAACCCTGTGTCCTGAGAGAGATCAATGTGTGAGGAACCCTGTGTCCTGAGAGAGATCAGTGTGTGAGGAACCCTGTGTCCTGAGAGAGATCAGTGTGTGAGGAACCCTGTGTCCTGAGAGAGATCAGTGTATGAGGAACCCTGTGTCCTGAGAGAGATCGGTGTGTGAGGAACCCTGTATCCTACAGGAGAGAGATCAGTGTGTGAGGAACCCTGTGTCCTACAGGAGAGAGATCAGTGTGTGAGGAACCCTGTGTCCTGAGAGAGATCAGTGTGTGAGGAACCCTGTGTCCTACAGAAGAGAGATTAGTGTGTGAGGAACCCTGTGTCCTACAGGAGAGAGATCAGTGTGTGAGGAACCCTGTGTCCTGAGAGAGATCAGTGTGTGAGGAACCCTGTGTCCTACAGGAGAGAGATCAGTGTGTGAGGAACCCTGTGTCCTGAGAGAGATCAATGTGTGAGGAACCCTGTGTCCTGAGAGAGATCAGTGTGTGAGGAACCCTGTGTCCTGAGAGAGATCAGTGTGTGAGGAACCCTGTGTCCTGAGAGAGATCAGTGTATGAGGAACCCTGTGTCCTGAGAGAGATCAGTGTGTGAGGAACCCTGTGTCCTGAGAGAGATCACTGTGTGAGGAACCCTGTGTCCTGAGAGAGATCAGTGTGTGAGGAACCCTGTGTCCTGAGAGAGATCAGTGTGTGAGGAACCCTGTGTCCTACAGGAGAGAGATCAGTGTGTGAGGAACCCTGTGTCCTGAGAGAGATCAGTGTGTGAGGAACCCTGTATCCTGAGAGAGATCAGTGTGTGAGGAACCCTGTGTCCTGCAGGAGAGAGATCAGTGTGTGAGGAACCCTGTGTCCTGAGAGAGATCAGTGTGTGAGGAACCCTGTGTCCTGAGAGAGATCAATGTGTGAGAAACCCTGTGTTCTGAGAGAGATCAGTGTATGAGGAACCCTGTGTCCTGAGAGAGATCGGTGTGTGAGGAACCCTGTGTCCTGAGATAGATCAGTGTGTGAGGAACCCTGTGTCCTGAGAGAGATCAGTGTGTGAGGAACCCTGTGTCCTGAGAGAGATCAATGTGCGAGGAACCCTGTGTCCTGCAGGAGAGAGATCATTGTGTGAGGAACCCTGTGTCCTGAGAGAGATCAGTGTGTGAGGAACCCTGTGTCCTACAGGAGAGAGATCATTGTGTGAGGAACCCTGTGTCCTGAGAGAGATCAGTGTGTGAGGAACCCTGTGTCCTGAGAGAGATCAGTGTGTGAGGAACCCTGTGTCCTGCAGGAGAGAGATCAGTGTGTGAGGAACCCTGTGTCCTGAGAGAGATCAGTGTGTGAGGAACCCTGTGTCCTGAGAGAGATCAGTGTGTGAGGAACCCTGTGTCCTGAGAGAGATCAGTGTGTGAGGAACCCTGTGTCCTGAGAGAGATCAGTGTGTGAGGAACCCTGTGTCCTGAGAGAGATCAGTCTGTGAGGAACCCTGTGTCCTGAGAGAGATCAGTGTGTGAGGAACCCTGTGTCCTGAGAGAGATCAGTGTGTGAGGAACCCTGTGTCCTGAGAGAGATCAGTCTGTGAGGAACCCTGTGTCCTGAGAGAGATCAGTGTGTGAGGAACCCTGTGTCCTGAGAGAGATCAGTGTGTGAGGAACCCTGTGTCCTGAGAGAGATCAGTCTGTGAGGAAGAGTTAAGATATGAGAACACACACATTATGAGGGTCGTTTCAGAGGTCAGTGCCCAGTTGCATAAAGCCCCTTAACTGACATTGTTCTAAGTATAACACAAGGTTTGCAAACCGTCACCTTAAGTGTTGCACGGAGCGAGCAGGGTCAGTCCACGTCTTCTAACGCGATCGGCCGCTTTATATGATAAACACATTCAAATTTAGCAGTTTTTCCACATATAAACACAATCCACATCTTTTGGTTAACGGAAGCAAACGACTCAAGAACACACTGGTGTTCACGCTTGCGCGCACGTTTGAGCTTTCGAAACAGCCTGAATCATGCGAATTACTTTTATGTCTTTCAATAAATGGACAGAAATGATGAGCGAATATTAAAAATGTCTTTGTTTGTGTCTAAAGATGAATAAAAGACTCATGGGTTTAAACTGACACGATTGTAAGTATGATGACAGGATTTTCAATATTTGAGTAAAATATCAATTTGAGTTTCGTCTCGTCTGGTCCTTCTCTTTCATATTTTATTTCCTTTTTTGTTTTCCTTATCCATGTTATTCTGTTTTCTGTGAAACGTACCGCAAATTGTGTAGTGTAAATATGATATTTAATGTTAAAAAATGAGATTGTTATGTATAAAAATACAGTCCAAAAGCATTATTCACAGAATTAAGGTGAGGAGCATCAGATCCAATCAGATCCAGAAAGAAATACAACACCTGTGCTAACTGAAAGAAAACGAGTAGAATACAATAATATAATAATATGGCATAATGATGATAATAGGAGATTTACCAGCCATTTTTTACCTGAAACAGCAAATTAGGTAAATGATATTCAGCTCGACACAGGGTTAATCAGCGTTGTCCAGCAGACACGATTACACGATCGAGCTCTGGATTACACGATCGAGCTCTGGATTACACGATTGAGCTCTGGATTACACGATCGATCGAGCTCTGGATTACACGATCGATCGAGCTCTGGATTACACGATCGAGCTCTGGATTACACGATCGATCGAGCTCTGGATTACACGATCGATCGAGCTCTGGATTACACGATCGATCGAGCTCTGGATTACACGATCGAGCTCTGGATTACACGATCGAGCTCTGGATTACACGATCGATCGAGCTCTGGATTACACGATCGAGCTCTGGATTACACGATCGAGCTCTGGATTACACGATCGAGCTCTGGATTACACGATCGATCGAGCTCTGGATTACACGGTCGAGCTCTGGATTACACGATTGAGCTCTGGATTACACGATCGATCGAGCTCTGGATTACACGGTCGAGCTCTGGATTACACGATCGAGCTCTGGATTACACGATCGATCGAGCTCTGGATTACACGATCGAGCTCTGGATTACACGATCGAGCTCTGGATTACACGATCGAGCTCTGGATTACACGATCGATCGAGCTCTGGATTACACGGTCGAGCTCTGGATTACACGATTGAGCTCTGGATTACACGATCGAGCTCTGGATTACACGGTCGAGCTCTGCATTACACGATTGAGCTCTGGATTACACGATCGATCGAGCTCTGGATTACACGATCGATCAAGCTCTGGATTACACGATCGAGCTCTGGATTACACGATCGAGCTCTGGATTACACGGTCGAGCTCTGGATTACACGATTGAGCTCTGGATTACACGATCGAGCTCTGGATTACACGATCGAGCTCTGGATTACACGATCGAGCTCTGGATTACACGATCGAGCTCTGGATTACACGATTGAGCTCTGGATTACACGGTCGAGCTCTGGATTACACGGTCGAGCTCTGGATTACACGATCGATCGAGCTCTGGATTACACGATCGATCGAGCTCTGGATTACACGATCGATCGAGCTCTGGATTACACGATCGATCAAGCTCTGGATTACACGATCGAGCTCTGGATTACACGATCGAGCTCTGGATTACACGATCGAGCTCTGGATTACACGATCGAGCTCTGGATTACACGATTGAGCTCTGGATTACACGATCGAGCTCTGGATTACACGATCGAGCTCTGGATTACACGATTGAGCTCTGGATTACACGATCGAGCTCTGGATTACACGGTCGAGCTCTGGATTACACGATTGAGCTCTGGATTACACGATCGATCGAGCTCTGGATTACACGATCGATCGAGCTCTGGATTACACGATCGAGCTCTGGATTACACGATCGAGCTCTGGATTACACGGTCGAGCTCTGGATTACACGATCGAGCTCTGGATTACACTGTCGAGCTCTGGATTACACGGTCGAGCTCTGGATTACACGATCGAGCTCTGGATTACACGATCGATCGAGCTCTGGATTACACGATCGAGCTCTGGATTACACGATCGATCGAGCTCTGGATTACACGGTCGAGCTCTGGATTACACGATTGAGCTCTGGATTACACGGTCGAGCTCTGCATTACACGATTGAGCTCTGGATTACACGATTGAGCTCTGGATTACACGATCGATCGAGCTCTGGATTACACGGTCGAGCTCTGGATTACACGATCGAGCTCTGGATTACACGATCGAGCTCTGGATTACACGATCGAGCTCTGGATTACACGATCGAGCTCTGGATTACACGATCGAGCTCTGGATTACACGATCGAGCTCTGGATTACACGATCGAGCTCTGGATTACACGATCGAGCTCTGGATTACACGGTCGAGCTCTGGATTACACGGTCGAGCTCTGGATTACACGGTCGAGCTCTAAAGCTCTGGATTACACGATCGAGCTCTGGATTACACGGTCGAGCTCTGGATTACACGGTCGAGCTCTAAAGCTCTGGATTACACGGTCGAGCTCTGGATTACACGGTCGAGCTCTAAAGCTCTGGATTACACGATCGAGCTCTGGATTACACGGTCGAGCTCTGGATTACACGGTCGAGCTCTAAAGCTCTGGATTACACGGTCGAGCTCTGGATTACACGGTCGAGCTCTAAAGCTCTGGATTACACGGTCGAGCTCTGGATTACACGGTCGAGCTCTAAAGCTCTGGATTACCAACCTTCATGTGTAAACAGGTGTAAAATATTAATATCTCTTGCAGTGTAAACGTCCTGACCTGTGGCAACTATTTACCAGAAAGAGCAGTAACCATAAACTAGATGTGTGGTTTAAGAACAGCATGCTGGGATGTTGTAGCTGTTGCTCAGTAGCTGTCAGGGCATTCTGGGTATCTGTGAGTGGTTGCGTACAGGTCTAATGTGAAAGAGCTGAACTCAAGAGAGCCAGAAACTCACCTTGTCAAACTTGACCCTGAACTCGCGGCCGCACTCGAGCGGCGTGGTGAAGGAGTCCAGGTCCTGCCCCCAGAAGGCGAAGAACTTCTCGATGCGCAGACTGCGTAGAGCGTAGTAGCCCGCGTTACGGATCCCGTACTTCTGCCCCACTGACATCACCTCGTTATACACATGCAGTGCATACTGGGAACAGGAGAGCAAGATCTCAAGGCTTTGGACAGGACGTTGGGTCACAGAGATTCGTGCCCTTCACACAGATGTGGGCCACGTTTAAAAGAAGCTGAATGTTTAGAAACTCGTCTCGATACCCATGTGTGAACATCCCATGTGAACGGCTCCTTATAATACAGTCAGTTGCTGCGTTTACATGGACACCTTTTGCTTCAATCTGAATTAATTCATTCCGACTGATGAACCGACCGCAGTGTTCACAGAACGCTAAAAAAGTGATCGGGTTGATGAGCGTGTTTATGTCAAGCTTCTGATCGGGTTTAATCTTTTGACATGCGCACACTGCACGAATACAGAGTTTCCCGCTGTAGTTGCACACTAACCATCCTCCTTTTCTTTGTTTTAAAAAGCAGACTTAATATTTCTCTATTCCGGGTCCTAACGAGCACGGAACCGTTGAGCCGTGCGGCTGTATTCATCATCAGTGCCCAAACCTGTGTGTTCTGTGGACGAGAGTCTGAGGCGAGGGCCGTCCTCTCCACTGCACACACGAGGAGCGCTAAGAGAACCTCAGATTGACGGACACTCATTTATGACACTTTATCCAACAGGAAGAACAGCTCGTTCCCCGCGTCATTACGCTATTTCTACGGCATCGCACATGCGCAGTCCTTTCAGTCTCGGTTCTCAATCCGATCAAGTGTTTCCATGTCCTCTCGATCGGATTACAAAAGGAATAAACCCCCGCTTAAAGGAGTAGTTCACTTTTTAAAAAACGTTTGCTGATAATTTACTCACCCCCATGTCATCCAAGATGTCCATGTCTTTCTTTCTTCAGTCGAAAAGAAATTAATGTTTTTGATGAAAACATTCCAGGATTTTTCTCCATATAATGGACTTCAATTGTAGCCAAACGGTTCAAGGTCTAAATGACCGTTTCAGTTCAGCTTCAAAGGGCTTTAAACGATACCAGACGATGAATAAGGGTCTTATCTAGAGAAACGATCGGTCATTTCAAAAATAAATAAAAAAGTTAAAGTTTTATAGGCACAAATGCTCGCCTTGCGAACAAAATGAACGAATCTTTTTTCGAGTCATTGACTCGTTCATCTTTTTTCGAGTCATTGACTCGAAAAAAGATTCGTTCATTTTGATGAACGAGTTCGAGTCATTGACTCGAATAAAGATTCGATTATTTTGATGAACGAGTTCGAACAGGAGAGTTCGCAAGGCGAGCATTTGTGCCTATAAAACTTTAACTTTTTTATTTATTTTTGAAATGAGCGATCGTTTCGCTAGATAAGACCCTTATTCATCGTCTGGTATCGTTTAAAGCCCTTTGAAGCTGCACTGAAACGGTCATTTAGACCTTGAACCGTTTGGTGCCCAGCAAAGTGCATTATATGGAGAAAAATCCTGGAATGTTTTCATCAAAAACATTAATTTCTTTTCGACTGAAGAAAGAAAGACATCTTGGATGACATGGGGGTGAGTAAATTATCAGCAAAAGTTTTTTTAAAAGTGAACTAATCCTTTAACATCCGAATGAAATTTGAATCAGATCTGGCCGATTCATTCCGATGTTACTTTTTTATCCCGATTGTGCTGCTGGTCCGACTACAGTGGGATTATTAGGGTCCATGAAAACACAGCTAATGTTTGTACCATGAATACGGTTTTAATGATCAGCAGTTTATCAGTAATGTTGATTTCAGTGAGGTCTGCAGGGTCCGTGTGTTTACCTCTATGGGAATGTACAGCATGAAGCCGGGCTCTCCGGTGTGTGTCATGCTCATGACCCTGATGCCGTTGGCGTATCCCACACTCATCTCCTGCAAGACACAGTCAGGTGTGAGGAAACTGAGTCTGGCTTCAGAGACGCATCAAACACTCGCATTTCCAGAACTCCTACAAACGCCTCAGGATAGAGCGGGAGGATCCCAGGATGCACTGCGCTCCGGTCACGCCGTAACACTTGTGTCCTTGTTACACGTTACCTGTCCTGTACTTGCTTCAGTAAATTATGCATAATTGTATGCAACTAACCCTAAAGTAAGTGCATGTTGTTAATTAATATTACTCAGTACTTCAGTGTTTAATTACACTGTAACAAGGACACATTAAAATGAAGCGTAACCAATTTTTTTGCTGGATAAAATAAGTATTGGGGTTAAACTTACTCGTATATCTAACGATACAAATATAAAAAAATGTGAATGAAAGAGGTTCAAATGTTGACATATCTTACTAAGGTGTGATTTATAGACCAATGTGATCATATTTAGAAAGGCTGTGAACCCGGTTTTGTTTTCAGACAAATAAAAAAAAGTACAAGCGTTACTGCGCTCGTCAACGGCAGCTGTTGCTAGGCAACAAGAACAGTTCTCGTAGGCAGGACCGTCCCATTTAACATCGCCCCCCCGTCCTCGAAGGATCTGATCTGGGACCAGTGTTCGTGATCATCAGCCCATTACAGCTGTGAGGAGTACGACCGTCTGAGGGATTAATGATTAACGGCGGCTCCGCTCTCCAGCGCTAGAGTTCGGCCGGCGACTACAGGCCGCGCGTCACTGACAGAAAACACATCGTCTGAAACACAGTTGCATTGAATCAATGAAACCATTTGTTTTAAAATAAATACCGTTGCAATAGTTAGGCATGCCGATCGCTAGACATCTCTGAAGAGTCCGATGTGTTCGGCCTCTCTGAGCATAAGCTCTTCTCCGAACGAGATTTATTTGTTTTAACAACGCATTCATCCTCAGACAGTTTTTTTGTTTTGTTTTACCATATATTGAGTTGGAAATTGCTCATTAGTTATGACTACTATTAGGCATGACTGTCAGAGGGATCTGTAAGCAGAAGGGCTTGACTCACCTTACAGAAGAGCGAGGGGAAGTGCTCCGGGGTCATGGACACGTACGACAGCTCCGACAACACATCCATGGCTCGCGGGCCAATCAGATTCAGAGCTACAGGTCACATGACACCGATTACTGCATCACACACACAAGCCCAGGCCATAAAGGCTCATTTCTTCACTTATAAGGCTAGTCTATTGAAATGAGTGACTTAGTCACATCACGACAGACTCAGATTTTCAACACTGTGCTGAGAAATCACTTCCACTTCTAATAGCTTTCATGATTCTTTAAAATAATAAAAAGGAAAACTAGCCTAGCTTTGATGGAAGGTTTTCCTGATTTAAAACACAATGTAAGTTGAGTTGGTAAAGATGTATTGATTCTCACCGGTGTACTTCCAGCTGACGTCCTCCAGGTGGAGCTGCGGGTCGTTGGGCATGTGCTTCTTAATCCAAGACCAGCAGTGAACTTGCTGATCCGTGGGCGAAATGATGAAGAAACTGGAGGCAGAACCGGATGATGTCAATAATTAAGTGCTTTGAGTACCCAGAAAAGCTCTATAAAAATGTAACGAATTATTATTATTATTACGAATTAATAATAATGGACCGATCTGGATCTAACTGAGCATTAGTCGAGTCTGCTCTGGTGACCTTCGCATACGCAGCTGGATCTGCTGTCCTGGTTAATGCTTTAATACATGAACCTGCATTTCAAAAGCCCTGCTTTAAGGAAGTGTCCGTTTGCGAACCTGTTTTTGCTGAGGCGCACCACGCTGCAGTCGTTCTCGTAGCCGCCTCTCTCGTTCAGCATCCCCGTGTGCACGATGTGTCCGACCGGCACGTCCAGGTCATTCGCACACAGGCGCTGGAGCAGAACTAGGGCCTGGTCGCCCGCAGACTGAAACACACACACACACACACACACACACAGAGGACATCTGAAGACTGACGAAGGTGGTATATGGAAGCCACCCAATAAGAAAATAAAAAAGGTCATTGCAACTTTTTAACTCACAATTCAGATTTTTTCCTCTCAGAATTGTGAGATAAAAAGTCAAACTTTTACCTTGCTTATTTTTACTTTTTTCTTCCATACTGAAACGACGGTGAAGGGATGAACGGACTCACCGTGAGCTCAAACTTGGTGAAGGAGGACATGTCGATGACACACACCGCCTCCTTGCAGCACTTCACCTCCGCTCCCACGATATCAAACCAGTCGGGCTTGTAGAAGGTCTTACTCTGATCCAGCGCCAGTAAATCTGTGAGGATTCGAGACCAACAGCTCTGAGACAGGGACTAGAGACACTGAGCTATCACAGCTGGACATGTGCTCTCATATCTCATCGCTAAGCTGCATCCATGCTAATCTGTTCAAAATTGATAAAGTACACAGCTGGTTAAAAGTTTGGACAATAAGTAAAACACTGTCACATTGAAGAGGCTCAAATGTAGTGAGTAGTAAACATTTTTCTGGTCAATCCATAACACCCATTTTCCATCTAAAACGCGCAAAATAGTAATCTTAAAGGGATAGTTCACCCAAAAATGAAAATTAGCCCATGATTTACTCACCCTAAGCCATCCTAGGTGTATATGACACTCCTCTTTCAGACGAATACAATCAGAGTTATATTAAAAAATGTCCTGGCTCTTCCTAGCTTTATAATGGCAGTGAACGGCTGTTTCTGTCCATAAAAGTGCATCTTTAAGTATGTGTGTCCAAATATTTGACTGGGTTTGTAGAATCAAACCCATCATTCTGAACCGATAATGACAGAAAATAAGCTAAACTGGGAGCACGTCGTGGTCAGCGCGGGTTCTCACCCTTCCCGGCGGGAACGAAGTACTTGGCTCTCTCGAAGCCGTGCTTCTCCATCCAGCGCGCGCCCTGTGTGTCGAGCCGGTCGTACAGCGGACTCGTGCGCAGCTGCCGGCCCGTCTGGAAGTCCCAGCGGGGAACCTTCAGTCCGTACAGGAGCGCTGGTGGACACACACACACACACACACACACACACACGCACACAAGGAATAAACACACAACTAAATCTGTCAGTAAGAGCGGCTGACGCTCATGTCAGTAAGAGCGGCTGACGCTCATGTCAGTAAGAGCGGCTGATCCTCATGTCAGTAAGAGCGGCTGATGCTCATGTCAGTAAGAGCGGCTGATCCTCATGTCAGTAAGAGCGGCTGATGCTCATGTCAGTAAGAGCGGCTGACCCTCATGTCAGTAAGAGCGGCTGATGCTCATGTCAGTAAGAGCGGCTGACCCTCATGTCAGTAAGAGCGGCTGATCCTCATGTCAGTAAGAGCGGCTGATCCTCATGTCAGTAAGAGCGGCTGATGCTCATGTCAGTAAGAGCGGCTGACGCTCATGTCAGTAAGAGCGGCTGACGCTCATGTCAGTAAGAGCGGCTGACGCTCATGTCAGTAAGAGCGGCTGATGCTCATGTCAGTAAGAGCGGCTGACCCTCATGTCAGTAAGAGCGGCTGACGCTCATGTCAGTAAGAGCGGCTGATGCTCATGTCAGTAAGAGCGGCTGACGCTCATGTCAGTAAGAGCGGCTGATCCTCATGTCAGTAAGAGCGGCTGACGCTCATGTCAGTAAGAGCGGCTGACGCTCATGTCAGTAAGAGCGGCTGATCCTCATGTCAGTAAGAGCGGCTGATGCTCATGTCAGTAAGAGCGGCTGACCCTCATGTCAGTAAGAGCGGCTGACCCTCATGTCAGTAAGAGCGGCTGATCCTCATGTCAGTAAGAGCGGCTGACCCTCATGTCAGTAAGAGCGGCTGACGCTCATGTCAGTAAGAGCGGCTGATCCTCATGTCAGTAAGAGCGGCTGATCCTCATGTCAGTAAGAGCGGCTGAAGCTCATGTCAGTAAGAGCGGCTGACCCTCATGTCAGTAAGAGCGGCTGATGCTCATGTCAGTAAGAGCGGCTGATCCTCATGTCAGTAAGAGCGGCTGATCCTCATGTCAGTAAGAGCGGCTGATCCTCATGTCAGTAAGAGCGGCTGATCCTCATGTCAGTAAGAGCGGCTGACGCTCATGTCAGTAAGAGCGGCTGACCCTCATGTCAGTAAGAGCGGCTGACCCTCATGTCAGTAAGAGCGGCTGACGCTCATGTCAGTAAGAGCGGCTGATGCTCATGTCAGTAAGAGCGGCTGACGCTCATGTCAGTAAGAGCGGCTGACCATCATGTCAGTAAGAGCGGCTGACCCTCATGTCAGTAAGAGCGGCTGACCCTCATGTCAGTAAGAGCGGCTGACGCTCATGTCAGTAAGAGCGGCTGAAGCTCATGTCAGTAAGAGCGGCTGACGGTCATGTCAGTAAGAGCGGCTGAAGCTCATGTCAGTAAGAGCGGCTGATGCTCATGTCAGTAAGAGCGGCTGATCCTCATGTCAGTAAGAGCGGCTGACCCTCATGTCAGTAAGAGCGGCTGACGCTCATGTCAGTAAGAGCGGCTGATCCTCATGTCAGTAAGAGCGGCTGATCCTCATGTCAGTAAGAGCGGCTGAAGCTCATGTCAGTAAGAGCGGCTGACCCTCATGTCAGTAAGAGCGGCTGATGCTCATGTCAGTAAGAGCGGCTGATCCTCATGTCAGTAAGAGCGGCTGATCCTCATGTCAGTAAGAGCGGCTGATCCTCATGTCAGTAAGAGCGGCTGACGCTCATGTCAGTAAGAGCGGCTGACCCTCATGTCAGTAAGAGCGGCTGACCCTCATGTCAGTAAGAGCGGCTGACGCTCATGTCAGTAAGAGCGGCTGATACTCATGTCAGTAAGAGCGGCTGACGCTCATGTCAGTAAGAGCGGCTGACCCTCATGTCAGTAAGAGCGGCTGACCCTCATGTCAGTAAGAGCGGCTGACCCTCATGTCAGTAAGAGCGGCTGACGCTCATGTCAATAAGAGCGGCTGAAGCTCATGTCAGTAAGAGCGGCTGACCCTCATGTCAGTAAGAGCGGCTGAAGCTCATGTCAGTAAGAGCGGCTGAAGCTCATGTCAGTAAGAGCGGCTGACCCTCATGTCAGTAAGAGCGGCTGAAGCTCATGTCAGTAAGAGCGGCTGACCCTCATGTCAGTAAGAGCGGCTGAAGCTCATGTCAGTAAGAGCGGCTGACGCTCATGTCAGTAAGAGCGGCTGAAGCTCATGTCAGTAAGAGCGGCTGACCCTCATGTCAGTAAGAGCGGCTGAAGCTCATGTCAGTAAGAGCGGCTGACCCTCATGTCAGTAAGAGCGGCTGATGCTCATGTCAGTAAGAGCGGCTGATCCTCATGTCAGTAAGAGCGGCTGACCCTCATGTCAGTAAGAGCGGCTGAAGCTCATGTCAGTAAGAGCGGCTGAAGCTCATGTCAGTAAGAGCGGCTGATGCTCATGTCAGTAAGAGCGGCTGAAGCTCATGTCAGTAAGAGCGGCTGATGCTCATGTCAGTAAGAGCGGCTGAAGCTCATGTCAGTAAGAGCGGCTGATACTCATGTCAGTAAGAGCGGCTGATGCTCATGTCAGTAAGAGCGGCTGACGCTCATGTCAGTAAGAGCGGCTGATCCTCATGTCAGTAAGAGCGGCTGAAGCTCATGTCAGTAAGAGCGGCTGACCCTCATGTCAGTAAGAGCGGCTGATGCTCATGTCAGTAAGAGCGGCTGATCCTCATGTCAGTAAGAGCGGCTGACGCTCATGTCAGTAAGAGCGGCTGATCCTCATGTCAGTAAGAGCGGCTGATCCTCATGTCAGTAATAGCGGCTGAAGCTCATGTCAGTAAGAGCGGCTGAAGCTCATGTCAGTAAGAGCGGCTGATACTCATGTCAGTAAGAGCGGCTGAAGCTCATGTCAGTAAGAGCGGCTGACCCTCATGTCAGTAAGAGCGGCTGAAGCTCATGTCAGTAAGAGCGGCTGACCCTCATGTCAGTAAGAGCGGCTGAAGCTCATGTCAGTAAGAGCGGCTGACGCTCATGTCAGTAAGAGCGGCTGAAGCTCATGTCAGTAAGAGCGGCTGATCCTCATGTCAGTAAGAGCGGCTGAAGCTCATGTCAGTAAGAGCGGCTGACCCTCATGTCAGTAAGAGCGGCTGATACTCATGTCAGTAAGAGCGGCTGAAGCTCATGTCAGTAAGAGCGGCTGAAGCTCATGTCAGTAAGAGCGGCTGACCCTCATGTCAGTAAGAGCGGCTGAAGCTCATGTCAGTAAGAGCGGCTGACCCTCATGTCAGTAAGAGCGGCTGACCCTCATGTCAGTAAGAGCGGCTGACGCTCATGTCAGTAAGAGCGGCTGACGCTCATGTCAGTAAGAGCGGCTGACGCTCATGTCAGTAAGAGCGGCTGACGGTCATGTCAGTAAGAGCGGCTGAAGCTCATGTCAGTAAGAGCGGCTGAAGCTCATGTCAGTAAGAGCGGCTGATACTCATGTCAGTAAGAGCGGCTGACGGTCATGTCAGTAAGAGCGCTGAAGCTCATGTCAGTAAGAGCGGCTGACCCTCATGTCAGTAAGAGCGGCTGAAGCTCATGTCAGTAAGAGCGGCTGACCCTCATGTCAGTAAGAGCGGCTGACCCTCATGTCAGTAAGAGCGCTGAAGCTCATGTCAGTAAGAGCGGCTGACCCTCATGTCAGTAAGAGCGGCTGACGCTCATGTCAGTAAGAGCGGCTGACACTCACGCATGACCTCCATCACTCGATGGCGCAGGAACGTGCGGCTGCTCTGCAGGTTCCCGAAGCGCTTGATGTCCAGCGGCCACACGTTAGCACTGGGGTATCCGTACGTCATCCACTCCGCCAGATATCTGCGGGAAGAAGAAGCTGTTGTGAACTGATCAAACCCAAAGCTGAAGAAACGTCACGCAGAGCTGTTGACTTACTTCCCCGCGCCGCCAGCGAACGAGAGCCCGGACGAGTTCATGCCCGCCAACACGAAGTATCCATAGATCCCCGGCGTCTCTCCCATCAGGCAGCGCATGTCCGGAGTGAAGGATTCTGGGCAGTTGACCAGCTGTTGGATCTCACAGGCCTCGAGCCCAGGCATCCGGCGCAGCAGAGCGCTCAACATGGGCTCTACGGGGAACCACACCACAACACTCACAACTCACATATGACCATATACACACGTGTGTTTCTGTGGGCTCTACGGGGAACCACACCACAACACTCACATATGACCATATACACACGTGTGTTTCTGTGGGCTCTACGGGGAACCACACCACAACACTCACAACTCACATATGACCATACACACACATGTGTTTCTGTGGGCTCTACGGGGAACCACACCACAACACTCACAACTCACATATGACCATACACACACGTGTGTTTCTGTGGGCTCTACGGGGAACCACACCACAACACTCACAACTCACATATGACCATACACACACGTGTGTTTCTGTGGGCTCTACGGGGAACCACACCACAACACTCACAACTCACATATGACCATACACACACGTGTGTTTCTGTGGGCTCTACGGGGAACCACACCACAACACTCACAACTCACATATGACCATACACACACGTGTGTTTCTGTGGGCTCTACGGGGAACCACACCACAACACTCACAACTCACATATGACCATATACACACGTGTGTTTCTGTGGGCTCTACGGGGAACCACACCACAACACTCACATATGACCATACACACACGTGTGTTTCTGTGGGCTCTACGGGGAACCACACCACAACACTCACATATGACCATATACACACGTGTGTTTCTGTGGGCTCTACGGGGAACCACACCACAACACTCACATATGACCATACACACACGTGTGTTTCTGTGGGCTCTACGGGGAACCACACCACAACACTCACATATGACCATACACACATGTGTGTTTCTGTGGGCTCTACGGGGAACCACACCACAACACTCACATATGACCATATACACACGTGTGTTTCTGTGGGCTCTACGGGGAACCACACCACAACACTCACATATGACCATACACACACGTGTGTTTCTGTGGGCTCTATGGGGAACCACACCACAACACTCACAACTCACATATGACCATACACACACGTGTGTTTCTGTGGGCTCTACGGGGAACCACACCACAACACTCAAATATGACCATACACACACGTGTGTTTCTGTGGGCTCTATGGGGAACCACACCACAACACTCACAACTCACATATGACCATACACACACGTGTGTTTCTGTGGGCTCTACGGGGAACCACACCACAACACTCACATATGACCATACACACACGTGTGTTTCTGTGGGCTCTATGGGGAACCACACCACAACACTCACAACTCACATATGACCATACACACACGTGTGTTTCTGTGGGCTCTACGGGGAACCACACCACAACACTCACACTCACATATGACCATACACACACGTGTGTTTCTGTGGGCTCTACGGGGAACCACACCACAACACTCACACTCACATATGACCATACACACACGTTTGTTTCTGTGGGCTCTACGGGGAACCACACCACAACACTCACATATGACCACACACACATGTGTTTCTGTGGGCTCTACGGGGAACCACACCACACACATATGACCACACACACACGTGTGTTTCTGTGGGCTCTACGGGGAACCACACCACAACACTCACATATGACCATACACACACGTGTGTTTCTGTGGGCTCTACGGGGAACCACACCACAACACTCACAACTCACATATGACCATACACACACGTGTGTTTCTGTGGGCTCTACGGGGAACCACACCACAACACTCACAACTCACATATGACCATACACACACGTGTTTCTGTGGGCTCTACGGGGAACCACACCACAACACTCAACTCACATATGACCATATACACACGTGTGTTTCTGTGGGCTCTACGGGGAACCACACCACAACACTCACATATGACCATACACACACGTGTGTTTCTGTGGGCTCTACGGGGAACCACACCACAACACTCACATATGACCATACACACACGTGTGTTTCTGTGGGCTCTACGGGGAACCACACCACAACACTCACATATGACCATATACACACGTGTGTTTCTGTGGGCTCTACGGGGAACCACACCACAACACTCACATATGACCACATACACATGTGTTTCTGTGGGCTCTACGGGGAACCACACCACACACATATGACCATATACACACGTGTGTTTCTGTGGGCTCTACGGGGAACCACACCACAACACTCACATATGACCACACACACATGTGTTTCTGTGGGCTCTATGGGGAACCACACCACACACATATGACCACACACACACACGTGTGTTTCTGTGGGCTCTACGGGGAACCACACCACAACACTCACAACTCACATATGACCATACACACACGTGTGTTTCTGTGGGCTCTACGGGGAACCACACCACAACACTCACAACTCACATATGACCATACACACGTGTGTTTCTGTGGGCTCTACGGGGAACCACACCACAACACTCACAACTCACATATAACCATACACACGTGTGTTTCTGTGGGCTCTACGGGGAACCACACCACAACACTCACAACTCACATATGACCATATACACACGTGTGTTTCTGTGGGCTCTACGGGGAACCACACCACAACACTCACATATGACCATACACACACGTGTGTTTCTGTGGGCTCTACGGGGAACCACACCACAACACTCACAACTTACATATGACCATACACACACGTGTGTTTCTGTGGGCTCTATTGGGAACCACACCACAACACTCACAACTCACATATGACCATACACACGTGTGTTTCTGTGGGCTCTACGGGGAACCACACCACAACACTCACAACTCACATATGACCACACACACATGTGTTTCTGTGGGCTCTACGGGGAACCACACCACAACACTCACAACTCACATATGACCATACACACGTGTGTTTCTGTGGGCTCTACGGGGAACCACACCACAACACTCACATATGACCATACACACACGTGTGTTTCTGTGGGCTCTACGGGGAACCACACCACAACACTCACACTCACATATGACCATACACACACGTGTGTTTCTGTGGGCTCTACGGGGAACCACACCACAACACTCACAACTCACATATGACCATACACACGTGTGTTTCTGTGGGCTCTACGGGGAACCACACCACAACACTCACATATGACCATATACACACGTGTGTTTCTGTGGGCTCTACGGGGAACCACACCACAACACTCACAACTCACATATGACCATATACACACGTGTGTTTCTGTGAGCTCTACGGGGAACCACACCACAACACTCACAACTCACATATGACCATACACACAAGTGTGTTTCTGTGGGCTCTACGGGGAACCACACCACAACACTCACACTCACATATGACCATACACACACGTGTGTTTCTGTGGGCTCTACGGGGAACCACACCACAACACTCACAACTCACATATGACCATACACACGTGTGTTTCTGTGGGCTCTACGGGGAACCACACCACAACACTCACATATGACCATACACACACGTGTGTTTCTGTGGGCTCTACGGGGAACCACACCACAACACTCACAACTCACATATGACCATATACACACGTGTGTTTCTGTGAGCTCTACGGGGAACCACACCACAACACTCACATATGACCATACACACACGTGTGTTTCTGTGGGCTCTACGGGGAACCACACCACAACACTCACAACTTACATATGACCATACACACACGTGTGTTTCTGTGGGCTCTACGGGGAACCACACCACAACACTCACAACTCACATATGACCATACACACGTGTGTTTCTGTGGGCTCTACGGGGAACCACACCACAACACTCACATATGACCATACACACACGTGTGTTTCTGTGGGCTCTACGGGGAACCACACCACAACACTCACAACTCACATATGACCATATACACACGTGTGTTTCTGTGAGCTCTACGGGGAACCACACCACAACACTCACATATGACCATACACACACGTGTGTTTCTGTGGGCTCTACGGGGAACCACACCACAACACTCACAACTCACATATGACCATACACACACGTGTGTTTCTGTGGGCTCTACGGGGAACCACACCACAACACTCACACTCACATATGACCATACACACACGTGTGTTTCTGTGGGCTCTACGGGGAACCACACCACAACACTCACAACTCACATATGACCATACACACACGTGTGTTTCTGTGGGCTCTACGGGGAACCACACCACAACACTCACAACTCACATATGACCATATACACACGTGTGTTTCTGTGAGCTCTACGGGGAACCACACCACAACACTCACATATGACCATACACACACGTGTGTTTCTGTGGGCTCTATGGGGAACCACACCACAACACTCACAACTCACATATGACCATACACACACGTGTGTTTCTGTGGGCTCTACGGGGAACCACACCACAACACTCACATATGACCATACACACACGTGTGTTTCTGTGGGCTCTACGGGGAACCACACCACAACACTCACACTCACATATGACCATACACACACGTGTGTTTCTGTGGGCTCTACGGGGAACCACACCACAACACTCACAACTCACATATGACCATACACACGTGTGTTTCTGTGGGCTCTACGGGGAACCACACCACAACACTCACATATGACCATACACACACGTGTGTTTCTGTGGGCTCTACGGGGAACCACACCACAACACTCACATATGACCATACACACACGTGTGTTTCTGTGGGCTCTACGGGGAACCACACCACAACACTCACACTCACATATGACCATACACACACGTGTGTTTCTGTGGGCTCTACGGGGAACCACACCACACCACAACACTCACATATGACCATACACACACGTGTGTTTCTGTGGGCTCTACGGGGAACCACACCACACCACAACACTTACATATGACCATACACACACGTGTGTTTCTGTGGGCTCTACGGGGAACCACACCACACCACAACACTCACATATGACCATATACACACGTGTGTTTCTGTGGGCTCTACGGGGAACCACACCACAACACTCACACTCACATATGACCATACACACACGTGTTTCTGTGGGCTCTACGGGGAACCACACCACAACACTCACACTCACATATGACCATACACACACATGTTTCTGTGGGCTCTACGGGGAACCACACCACAACACTCACAACTCACATATTACCATACACACACGTATGTTTCTGTGGGCTCTACGGGGAACCACACCACAACACTCACAACTCACATATGACCACACACACATGTGTTTCTGTGGGCTCTACGGGGAACCACACCACAACACTCAACTCACATATGACCATATACACACGTGTGTTTCTGTGGGCTCTACGGGGAACCACACCACAACACTCACAACTCACATATGACCATACACACACGTGTGTTTCTGTGGGCTCTATGGGGAACCACACCACAACACTCACACTCACATATGACCATACACACACGTGTGTTTCTGTGCAAACACAGCTGATGTTAATTAGCGATTCAGAGAAGTATCTGCATGAAAACAAACTCATTCAAATTTCAAATAACTTAAGCACATCATAATCAGTGCAGCTGAAACTGGTGATGATAGCAGAAGCGGATGTAAGTCCTGTAGAGGGCAGGATTATACCAACTGTGAATGCATGCATGCCATATACGAATGATTGAAACCATTTACATACACACGTTTAACTATCCAATCTGAAGTAACAAAGCCTTTATAAATCCAGGGTAGAGTTTCGGAAAGGTCCATTTTAAGTGCAAATTACAATGACTAATCTACAAACATGTATGTATAAAGTAAAGCACGCTAAATTCGTTTTTTGCCTTTAATGAATAGGCTGCGACCTTCGCTCGCAGTCTCGTATCCTGCGTCAGACTAGCGGTAGTAAAGCCAAGCTGGTGTGTGGGTCATTATGATAGAACAAACATTCCCAAGCGTGTGAAAGACGAGACGCAGGAGCGACGATCACAGCTCTGCTATAGTTAGACCTCAGCGGTTGAGCAACGGCTGTTACACCACTCACAACACCAGTTTACATCAACAAGGGTTAACAAGAACAGCAAGAACTGCAAGTTATAAGACAACATGAGTTCATTTTTGAGTGAGGGCAAGGAAAACATGTTGAAGAGTTCAAGGAGAAGACAAGGACGGACGGAGACAGCGGAGGGGTAATAATAAAGAATAAAGGTCAGCGAACGAGCTGGAAATATCTTCACATACTGAGCAAGCCTGAGACACCGGCGTTTCACACCCACACACACACACCCACACCTCACCGTATGATGGCACGCACACACACCTTCCCAAAGCTAGGCGTGTGAAACTCACCCTCACTACTAATGTTCATAATCCACTAGCCATGAGTTTTGTTGACAGATATGTATGTATTGCACATTATTAAAAACAGTGACGCATGTTATTTTGAATATTAATTAGCAAAGCAGATCTTAATTTTTTTAGCCATTTCCTTTCCCCTGTTTAACATGAGCGTTTTCTGAAATAATGTGCTACAGCAATGAATATGTCTTGACTTCATCATTGCACACATGCTATCTCTGTTTTTTCCTCTTTATTCAATATATTCATACGCCTACGGGTTAGTTATCACTGCTGTTATCACCCAGCCTGACCCTGAGCGTAGTGATGAGCCTTTGAGTGACAGATCCCGGACGACAGGCATCATTCAGGAACATCTGAAGACCGCGAAACATCATACATGACGGCGAGTGTATGAGTGTATGCATGTACGAGTGTATGCGTGACATCATCTACTGTACCCGAAGTGGTCCCAGTCCTCCTGCATGACGGCGAGTGTAGGAGTGTACGAGTGTAGGAAGGTAGGAGTGTACGAGTGTAGGAGTGTACGAGAGTACGAGTGTAGGAGTGTACGAGTGTAGGAGTGTAGGAGTGTACGAGTGTATGAGTGTACGAGTGTAGGAGTGTACGAGAGTACGAGTGTAGGAGTGTACGAGTGTAGGAGTGTAGGAGTGTACGAGTGTATGAGTGTACGAGTGTAGGAGTGTACGAGAGTACGAGTGTAGGAGTGTACGAGTGTAGGAGTGTAGGAGTGTACGAGTGTATGAGTGTACGAGTGTATGCGTGACATCATCTACTGTACCAAAGTGGTCCCAGTCCTCCTGCATGACGGCGAGTGTACGAGTGTACGAGTGTAGGAGTGTAGGAGTGTACGAGTGTAGGAGTGTACGAGTGTAGGAGTGTAGGAGTCTAGGAGTGTACGAGTGTAGGAGTGTAGGAGTGTAGGAGTGTACGAGTGTAGGAGTGTACGAGTGTAGGAGTGTACGAATGTACGAGTGTAGGAGTGTACGAATGTACGAGTGTAGGAGTGTACGAGTGTATGAGTGTACGAGTGTACGAGTGTACGAGTGTACGAGTGTAGGAGTGTACGAGAGTACGAGTGTAGGAGTGTAGGAGTGTACGAGTGTACGAGTGTAGGAGTGTAGGAGTGTACGAGTGTATGAGTGTACGAGTGTATGCGTGACATCATCTACTGTACCAAAGTGGTCCCAGTCCTCCTGCATGACGGCGAGTGTACGAGTGTAGGAGTGTACGAGTGTAGGAGTGTATGCGTGACATCATCTAATGTACCAAAGTGGTCCCAGTCCTCCTGCATGACGGCGAGTGTACGAGTGTAGGAGTGTACGAGTGTAGGAGTGTACGAGTGTACGAGTGTACGATTGTAGGAGTGTAAGAGTGTATGCGTGACATCATCTACTGTACCAAAGTGGTCCCAGTCCTCCTGCATGACGGCGAGTGTACGAGTATAGGAGTGTACGAGTGTAGGAGTGTACGAGTCTACAAGTGTACGAGTGTAGGAGTGTACGAGTGTAGGAGTGTACGAGTGTAGGAGTGTACGAGTGTATGCGTGACATCATCTACTGTACCAAAGTGGTCCCAGTCCTCCTGCATGACGGCGAGTGTACGAGTGTAGGAGTGTACGAGTGTAGGAGTGTGTAGGAGTGTACGAGTGTACGAGTGTAGGAGTGTACGAGTGTAGGAGTAGGAGTGTAGGAGTGTAGGAGTGTACGAGTGTAGGAGTGTACGAGTGTACGAGTGTATGAGTGTAGGAGTGTAGGAGTGTACGAGTGTACGAGTGTAGGAGTGACATCATCTACTGTACCAAAGTGGTCCCAGTCCTCAAGCATGACGTCGAGTGTAGGAGTGTACGAGTGTACGAGTGTAGGAGTGTAGGAGTGTACGAGTGTAGGAGTGTAGGAGTGTAGGAGTGTACGAGTGTACGAGTGTATGAGTGTATGAGTGTACGAGTGTAGGAGTGTAGGAGTGTACGAGTGTAGGAGTGACATCATCTACTGTACCAAAGTGGTCCCAGTCCTCAAGCATGATGTCGAGTGTACGAGTGTAGGAGTGTACGAGTGTAGGAGTGTAGGAGTGTAGGAGTGTACGAGTGTAGGAGTGACATCATCTACTGTACCAAAGTGGTCCCAGTCCTCAAGCATGATGTCGGGTGTACGAGTGTAGGAGTGTACGAGTGTACGAGTGTACGAGTGTAGGAGTGTACGAGTGTAGGAGAGTACGAGTGTAGGAAGGTAGGAGTGTACGAGTGTAGGAGTGTATGAGTGTACGAGTGTAGGAGTGTAGGAGTGTACGAGTGTAGGAGTGTAGGAGTGTAGGAGTGTATGAGTGTACGAGTGTAGGAGTGTAGGAGTGTACGAGTGTAGGAGTGTAGGAGTGTAGGAGTGTACGAGTGTAGGAGTGTAGGAGTGTAGGAGTGTATGAGTGTACGAGTGTACGAGTGTAGGAGTGTAGGAGTGTACGAGTGTAGGAGTGTAGGAGTGTAGGAGTGTATGAGTGTACGAGTGTAGGAGTGTAGGAGTGTACGAGTGTAGGAGTGTAGGAGTGTAGGAGTGTACGAGTGTAGGAGTGTAGGAGTGTAGGAGTGTACGAGTGTATGCGTGACATCATCTACTGTACCAAAGTGGTCCCAGTCCTCCTGCATGACGGCGAGTGTACGAGTGTAGGAGTGTAGGAGTGTAGGAGTGTATGAGTGTAGGAGTGTACGAGTGTAGGAGTGTACGAGTGTACGAGTGTAGGAGTGTACGAGTGTACGGGTGTAGGAGTGTACGAGTGTACGAGTGTACGAGTGTACGAGTGTAGGAGTGTACGAGTGTAGGAGTGTATGCGTGACATCATCTACTGTACCAAAGTGGTCCCAGTCCTCCTGCATGACGGCGAGTGTATGAGTGTAGGAGTGTAGGAGTGTACGAGTGTAGGAGTGAACGAGTGTACGAGTGTACGAGTGTAATTAATAATAATAATAATAATTCATTACATTTATATAGCGCTTTTCTAGGCACTCAAAGCGCTTCACATGGAAGGGGGAATCTCCTCAACCACCACCAATGTGCAGCATCCACTTGGATGATGCGACGGCAGCCATAGTGCGCCAGAACGCTCACCACAGACCAGCTTATTGGTGGAGAGGAGACAGAGTGATGAAGCCAATCAGTGTATATATATATATGGGGATGATTAGGAGGCCATGATGGACAGAGGCCACTGGGCAGATTTGGCCAGGATGCCGGGGTTACACCCCTACTCTTTCGAAAGACATCCTGGGATTTTTAATGACCACGGAGAGTCAGGACCTCGGTTTAACGTCTCATCCGAAGGACGGTGCTCTTTGATAGTATAGTGTCCCCGTCACTATACTGGGGCGTTAGGACCCACACAGACCACAGGGTGAGCGCCCCCTGCTGGCCTCACTAACACCTCTTCCAGCAGCAACCTGGTTTTCTCAGAAGGTCTCCCATCCAGGTACTAACCGGGGTCAGCCCTGCTTAGCTTCAGTGGGCAACCAGTCTTGGGCTACAGGGTGATATGGCTGCTGGCAAGTGTAGGAGTGTACGAGTGTACGAGTGTAAGAGTGTATGCGTGACATCATCTAATGTACCAAAGTGGTCCCAGTCCTCCTGCATGACAGAGAGTGTACGAGTGTACGAGTGTAGGAGTGTACGAGTGTATGCGTGACATCATCTACTGTACCAAAGTGGTCCCAGTCCTCCTGCATGACAGTGAGTGTACGAGTGTAGGAGTGTAGGAGTGTACGAGTGTAGGAGTGTACGAGTCTACGAGTGTACGAGTGTAGGAGTGTAGGAGTGTACGAGTGTATGCGTGACATCATCTACTGTACCAAAGTGGTCCCAGTCCTCCTGCATGACGGCGAGTGTACGAGTGTAGGAGTGTAGGAGTGTACGAGTGTACGAGTGTAGGAGTGTACGAGTGTAGGAGTGTAGGAGTGTAGGAGTGTACGAGTGTACGAGTGTACGAGTGTACGAGTGTAGGAGTGTAGGAGTGTACGAGTGTAGGAGTGTAGGAGTGTACGAGTGTAGGAGTGTACGAGTGTAGGAGTGTAGGAGTGTACGAGTGTACGAGTGTACGAGTGTAGGAGTGTACGAGTCTACGAGTGTACGAGTGTAGGAGTGTACGAGTGTATGCGTGACATCATCTACTGTACCAAAGTGGTCCCAGTCCTCCTGCATGACGGCGAGTGTACGAGTGTAGGAGTGTAGGAGTGTACGAGTGTAGGAGTGTACGAGTGTAGGAGTGTAGGAGTGTTCGAGTGTAGGAGTGTACGAGTGTAGGAGTGTAGGAGTGTACGAGTGTAGGAGTGTAGGAGTGTACGAGTGTAGGAGTGTACGAGTGTAGGAGTGTACGAGTGTACGAATGTACGAGTGTAGGAGTGTAGGAGTGTACGAGTGTAGGAGTGTAGGAGTGTACGAGTGTAGGAGTGTAGGAGTGTAGGAGTGTAGGAGTGTACGAGTGTAGGAGTGTACGAGTGTAGGAGTGTACGAGTGTAGGAGTGTAGGAGTGTACGAGTGTAGGAGTGTAGGAGTGTACGAGTGTAGGAGTGTAGGAGTGTACGAGTGTAGGAGTGTACGAGTGTAGGAGTGTACGAGTGTAGGAGTGTAGGAGTGTAGGAGTGTACGAGTGTAGGAGTGTACGAGTGTAGGAGTGTACGAGTGTACGAGTGTAGGAGTGTAGGAGTGTACGAGTGTAGGAGTGACATCATCTACTGTACCAAAGTGGTCCCAGTCCTCAAGCATGACGTCGAGTGTAGGAGTGTACGAGTGTAGGAGTGTACGAGTGTAGGAGTGTACGAGTGTATGTGTGACATCATCTACTGTACCAAAGTGGTCCCAGTCCTCCTGCATGACGGCGAGTGTAGGAGTGTAGGAGTGTAGGAGTGTAGGAGTGTACGAGGGTAGGAGTGTAGGAGTGTAGGAGTGTACGAGTGTAGGAGTGTACGAGTGTAGGAGTGTACGAGTGTAGGAGTGTACGAGTGTAGGAGTGTAGGAGTGTAGGAGTGTATGCGTGACATCATCTAATGTACCAAAGTGGTCCCAGTCCTCCTGCATGACGGCGAGTGTACGAGTGTAGGAGTGTACGAGTGTAGGAGTGTAGGAGTGTACGAGTGTAGGAGTGTAGAAGTGTAGGAGTGTAGGAGTGTAGGAGTGTACGAGTGTACGAGTGTACGAGGGTAGGAGTGTACGAGTGTAGGAGTGTACGAGTGTACGAGTGTAGGAGTGTAGGAGTGTACGAGTGTAGGAGTGTAGGAGTGTACGAGTGTACGAGTGTACGAGGGTAGGAGTGTAGGAGTGTACGAGTGTAGGAGTGTACGAGTGTAGGAGTGTACGAGTGTAGGAGTGTATGCGTGACATCATCTACTGTACCAAAGTGGTCCCAGTCCTCCTGCATGACGGCGAGTGTAGGAGTGTAGGAGTGTACGAGTGTAGGAGTGTAGGAGTGTACGAGTGTACGAGTGTAGGAGTGTAGGAGTGTACGAGTGTAGGAGTGTAGGAGTGTAGGAATGTACGAGTGTATGCGTGACATCATCTACTGTACCAAAGTGGTCCCAGTTCCCTGCATGACGGCGAGTGTACGAGTATAGAAGTGTAGGAGTGTACGAGTGTAGGAGTGTACGAGTCTACGAGTGTAGGAGTGTACGAGTGTACGAGTGTAGGAGTGTACGAGTGTAGGAGTGTACGAGTGTATGCGTGACATCATCTACTGTACCAAAGTGGTCCCAGTCCTCCTGCATGACGGCGAGTGTACGAGTATAGGAGTGTAGGAGTGTAGGAGTGTAGGAGTGTACGAGTGTAGGAGTGTACGAGTGTACGAGTGTAGGAGTGTAGGAGTGTAGGAGTGTACGAGTGTAGGAGTGTACAAGTGTAGGAGTGTAGGAGTGTACGAGTGTAGGAGTGTACGAGTGTAGGAGTGTAGGAGTGTAGGAGTGTACGAGTGTACGAGTGTAGGAGTGTTGGAGTGTACGAGTGTAGGAGTGTAGGAGTGTAGGAGTGTACGAGTGTAGGAGTGTACGAGTGTAGGATTGTAGGAGTGTAGGAGTGTACGAGTGTAGGAGTGTAGGAGTGTAGGAGTGTACGAGTGTAGGAGTGTAGGAGTGTAGGAGTGTACGAGTGTACGAGTGTAGGAGTGTACGAGTGTACGAGTGTAGGAGTGTAGGAGTGTAGGAGTGTACGAGTGTAGGAGTGTAGGAGTGTAGGAGTGTACGAGTGTAGGAGTGACATCATCTACTGTACCAAAGTGGTCCCAGTCCTCCTGCATGACGGCGAGTGTAGGAGTGTAGGAGTGTACGAGTGTAGGAGTGTACGAGTGTATGTGTGACATCATCTACTGTACCAAAGTGGTCCCAGTCCTCCTGCATGACGGCGAGTGTAGGAGTGTACGAGGGTAGGAGTGTAGGAGTGTACGAGTAGGAGTGTACGAGTGTAGGAGTGTATGCGTGACATCATCTAATGTACCAAAGTGGTCCCAGTCCTCCTGCATGACGGCGAGTGTACGAGTGTAGGAGTGTACGAGTGTAGGAGTGTAGGAGTGTACGAGTGTAGGAGTGTAGGAGTGTGGGAGTGTACGAGTGTACGAGTGTAGGAGTGTACGAGTGTACGAGTGTAGGAGTGTACGAGTGTACGAGAGTACGAGGGTAGGAGTGTAGGAGTGTACGAGTGTACGAGTGTAGGAGTGTACGAGTGTAGGAGTGTATGCGTGACATCATCTACTGTACCAAAGTGGTCCCAGTCCTCCTGCATGACGGCGAGTGTAGGAGTGTAGGAGTGTACGAGTGTAGGAGTGTACGAGTGTAGGAGTGTAGGAGTGTACGAGTGTACGAGTGTAAGAGTGTAGGAGTGTAGGAGTGTACGAGTGTAGGAGTGTACGAGTGTAGGAGTGTACGAGTGTAGGAGTGACATCATCTACTGTACCAAAGTGGTCCCAGTCCTCAAGCATGACGTCGAGTGTACGAGTGTAGGAGTGTAGGAGTGTAGGAGTGTACGAGTGTAGGAGTGTACGAGTGTAGGAGTGTACGAGTGTACGAGTGTAGGAGTGTAGGAATGTACGAGTGTATGCGTGACATCATCTACTGTACCAAAGTGGTCCCAGTCCTCAAGCATGACGTCGAGTGTAGGAGTGTACGAGTGTAGGAGTGTACGAGTGTACGAGTGTAGGAGTGTAGGAGTGTACGAGTGTACGAGTGTAAGAGTGTAGGAGTGTAGGAGTGTACGAGTGTAGGAGTGTACGAGTGTAGGAGTGTACGAGTGTAGGAGTGACATCATCTACTGTACCAAAGTGGTCCCAGTCCTCAAGCATGACGTCGAGTGTACGAGTGTAGGAGTGTAGGAGTGTAGGAGTGTACGAGTGTAGGAGTGTAGGAGTGTACGAGTGTAGGAGTGTAGGAATGTACGAGTGTATGCGTGACATCATCTACTGTACCAAAGTGGTCCCAGTCCTCAAGCATGACGTCGAGTGTAGGAGTGTACGAGTGTAGGAGTGTACGAGTGTACGAGTGTAGGAGTGTAGGAGTGTAGGAGTGTACGAGTGTACGAGTGTAAGAGTGTAGGAGTGTAGGAGTGTACGAGTGTAGGAGTGTAGGAGTGTAGGAGTGTACGAGTGTAGGAGTGACATCATCTACTGTACCAAAGTGGTCCCAGTCCTCAAGCATGACGTCGAGTGTACGAGTGTAGGAGTGTAGGAGTGTAGGAGTGTACGAGTGTAGGAGTGTACGAGTGTAGGAGTGTACGAGTGTAGGAGTGTACGAGTGTAGGAGTGTACGAGTGTACGAGTGTAGGAGTGTACGAGTGTAGGAGTGACATCATCTACTGTACCAAAGTGGTCCCAGTCCTCAAGCATGACGTCGAGTGTACGAGTGTAGGAGTGTAGGAGTGTACGAGTGTAGGAAGGTAGGAGTGTACGAGTGTAGGAGTGTATGAGTGTACGAGTGTAGGAGTGTACGAGTGTACGAGTGTAGGAGTGTACGAGTGTACGAGTGTAGGAGTGTAGGAGTGTACGAGTGTAGGAGTGTAGGAGTGTAGGAGTGTATGAGTGTACGAGTGTAGGAGTGTACGAGTGTACGAGTGTACGAGTGTAGGAGTGTAGGAGTGTAGGAGTGTACGAGTGTAGGAGTGTAGGAGTGTAGGAGTGTATGAGTGTACGAGTGTAGGAGTGTACGAGTGTACGAGTGTAGGAGTGTACGAGTGTACGAGTGTAGGAGTGTAGGAGTGTACGAGTGTAGGAGTGTACGAGTGTAGGAGTGTACGAGTGTACGAGTGTACGAGTGTAGGAGTGACATCATCTACTGTACCAAAGTGGTCCCAGTCCTCAAGCATGACGTCGAGTGTAGGAGTGTACGAGTGTAGGAGTGTACGAGTGTAGGAGTGTAGGAGTGTACGAGTGTACGAGTGTAAGAGTGTAGGAGTGTAGGAGTGTACGAGTGTAGGAGTGTACGAGTGTACGAGTGTACGAGTGTAGGAGTGACATCATCTACTGTACCAAAGTGGTCCCAGTCCTCAAGCATGACGTCGAGTGTACGAGTGTAGGAGTGTAGGAGTGTACGAGTGTAGGAGTGTAGGAGTGTACGAGTGTAGGAGTGTACGAGTGTAGGAGTGTACGAGTGTACGAGTGTAGGAGTGTACGAGTGTAGGAGTGACATCATCTACTGTACCAAAGTGGTCCCAGTCCTCAAGCATGACGTCGAGTGTACGAGTGTAGGAGTGTAGGAGTGTACGAGTGTAGGAAGGTAGGAGTGTACGAGTGTAGGAGTGTATGAGTGTACGAGTGTAGGAGTGTACGAGTGTACGAGTGTAGGAGTGTAGGAGTGTACGAGTGTAGGAGTGTAGGAGTGTAGGAGTGTATGAGTGTACGAGTGTAGGAGTGTAGGAGTGTACGAGTGTAGGAGTGTACGAGTGTAGGAGTGTAGGAGTGTAGGAGTGTACGAGTGTAGGAGTGTAGGAGTGTATGAGTGTACGAGTGTAGGAGTGTACGAGTGTAGGAGTGTAGGAGTGTACGAGTGTAGGAGTGTAGGAGTGTACGAGTGTAGGAGTGTACGAGTGTATGCGTGACATCATCTACTGTACCAAAGTGGTCCCAGTCCTCCTGCATGACGGCGAGTGTACGAGTGTAGGAGTGTAGGAGTGTAGGAGTGTAGGAGTGTACGAGTGTAGGAGTGTAGGAGTGTACGAGTGTAGGAGTGTAGGAGTGTACGAGTGTAGGAGTGTAGGAGTGTACGAGTGTAGGAGTGTAGGAGTGTACGAGTGTAGGAGTGTACGAGTGTACGAGTGTAGGAGTGTAGGAGTGTAGGAGTGTAGGAGTGTACGAGTGTACGGGTGTAGGAGTGTACGAGTGTACGAGTGTAGGAGTGTACGAGTGTAGGAGTGTACGAGTGTAGGAGTGTAGGAGTGTAGGAGTGTACGAGTGTACGGGTGTACGGGTGTAGGAGTGTACGAGTGTAGGAGTGTACGAGTGTACGAGTGTAGGAGTGTAGGAGTGTACGAGTGTAGGAGTGTACGAGTGTAGGAGTGTACGAGTGTAGGAGTGTAGGAGTGTACGGGTGTACGAGTGTACGAGTGTAGGAGTGTAGGAGTGTATGCGTGACATCATCTACTGTACCGAAGTGGTCCCAGTCCTCCTGCATGACGGCGAGTGTACGAGTGTAGGAGTGTAGGAGTGTAGGAGTGTAGGAGTGTACGAGTGTAGGAGTGTACGAGTGTAGGAGTGTAGGAGTGTACGAGTGTAGGAGTGTAGGAGTGTACGAGTGTAGGAGTGTAGGAGTGTAGGAGTGTACGAGTGTAGGAGTGTACGAGTGTACGAGTGTAGGAGTGTAGGAGTGTAGGAGTGTAGGAGTGTACGAGTGTACGGGTGTAGGAGTGTACGAGTGTACGAGTGTAGGAGTGTACGAGTGTAGGAGTGTACGAGTGTAGGAGTGTAGGAGTGTACGAGTGTACGGGTGTAGGAGTGTACGAGTGTAGGAGTGTACGAGTGTACGAGTGTAGGAGTGTAGGAGTGTACGAGTGTAGGAGTGTACGAGTGTAGGAGTGTACGAGTGTAGGAGTGTAGGAGTGTACGGGTGTACGAGTGTACGAGTGTAGGAGTGTATGCGTGACATCATCTACTGTACCAAAGTGGTCCCAGTCCTCCTGCATGACGGCGAGTGTAGGAGTGTAGGAGTGTAGGAGTGTAGGAGTGTAGGAGTGTACGAGTGTAGGAGTGTACGAGTGTACGAGTGTACGAGTGTAGGAGTGTAGGAGTGTACGAGTGTACGAGTGTACGAGTGTAGGAGTGTAGGAGTGTACGAGTGTAGGAGTGTACGAGTGTAGGAGTGTAGGAGTGTACGAGTGTAGGAGTGAACGAGTGTAGGAGTGTACGAGTGTACGAGTGTAGGAGTGTAGGAGTGTAGGAGTGTACGAGTGTAGGAGTGTAGGAGTGTACGAGTGTACGAGTGTAGGAGTGTAGGAGTGTACGAGTGTACGAGTGTAGGAGTGTAGGAGTGTAGGAGTGTACGAGTGTAGGAGTGTAGGAGTGTACGAGTGTACGAGTGTAGGAGTGTACGAGTGTACGAGTGTAAGAGTGTACGAGTGTAGGAGTGTAAGAGTGTATGCGTGACATCATCTACTGTACCGAAGTGGTCCCAGTCCTCCTGCATGTTCTGGATCTCCAGCTGGTTCCGGCCCTCGGTGAAGATGGGCTTCGGGTTCTTCTCAAACCCTCCGGACAGGATTCCGCCGTTCCAGGAGCGAGCGTAGATCCTGCCGTCGAAGTCGATCACCACTGCACACACACACACACACACACACACACACACTGCATTACACACACCTGCTTCACCAGCTGTGTTTGCAGTGGGGTTAGTAATGCGCAAAAGCAGGAGTGTGTGTGTTTTGAATCAGCATGATGATGATGATGATGTGAATCTGGTGTTCTGTGTGTTGCATGTAAATGACTGAATCCATTAAATCTGTTATTTCTCTCAGTCTGAAGGGAACTGATTTTTAGCTGTTCTTGTCTAAGAGTAAACTACACAAACCACAGTGTGCCCACATCAGCGCTCTTAGGCTGAGCCTCCTCTGACTGGGCAAACACCACTCCCATCCACTCTTGGCGCTGACATGGTTCTTAAAAAACGAATCGTTAGTTGCAAAAGAAACCCGCACTTCAGCCGTTTCCATGCTTACCTTTGTGTGCATCACAGACTCTGTATCTTTCCCATCCCAGATATTCCCAAATCTTTGAGAATGGAGAGAGTGATGAGACGATAGAAATTGGCTAGCTTGCTTATTAACTTTACAAATACTTTACTAGATGCTGGAGCAGTTTCCTGTCTGACAGGAGTCGCCCGCACGTTCAGAAGGTGTGTGTGTGTGTGTGTGTGTCACCTGGGCTGTCGGGTCGTGTGGGCTCTGGCAGGGGTTTAGGGTGAGTGTGTGTGTGTGTGTGTGTGTGTGTGTGTGTGTGTGTGTGTGTGTGTGTATCACCTGGGCTGTCGGCTCGCGTGGGCTCAGGCAGGGGTTTAGTGTGTGTGTGTGTGTGTGTGTGTGTGTGTGTGTGTGTGTGTGTGTGTGAGTGTGTGTGTGTATCACCTGGGCTGTCGGGTCGTGTGGGCTCTGGCAGGGGTTTAGGGTGAGTGTGTGTGTGTGTGTGTGTGTGTGTGTGTGTGTATCACCTGGGCTGTCGGCTCGCGTGGGCTCAGGCAGGGGTTTAGTGTGTGTGTGTGTGTGTGTGTGTGTGTGTGTGTGTGTGTGTGTGAGTGTGTGTGTGTGTGTGTGTGTGTGTGTGTGTGTGTGTGTGTCACCTGGGCTGTCGGGTCGTGTGGGCTCTGGCAGGGGTTTAGGGTGAGTGTGTGTGTGTGTGTGTGTGTGTGTGTATCACCTGGGCTGTCGGCTCGCGTGGGCTCAGGCAGGGGTTTAGTGTGTGTGTGTGTGTGTGTGTGTGTGTGTGTGTGAGTGTGTGTGTGTATCACCTGGGCTGTCGGCTCGCGTGGGCTCAGGCAGGGGTTTAGTGTGTGTGAGTGTGTGTGTGTGTGTGTGTGTGTGTGTATCACCTGGGCTGTCGGCTCACGTGGGCTCAGGCAGGGGTTTAGTGTGTGTGTGTGTGTGTGTGTGTGTGTGTGTGTGAGTGTGTGTGTGTGTGTGTGTGTGTGTGTGTGTGTATCACCTGGGCTGTCGGCTCGCGTGGGCTCAGGCTGGGGTTTAGTGTGTGTGTGTGTGTGTGTGTGTGTGTGTGAGTGAGTGTGTGTGTGTGTGTGTGTGTGTGTGTGAGTGTGTGTGTGTGTGTGTGTGTGTATCACCTGGGCTGTCGGCTCGCGTGGGCTCAGGCAGGGGTTTAGTGAGCAGGTAGAAGTGTTCACAGCCGTGTAGAGGAACAGACACTTTGACTTCGCTGCTCTGACCCAGCTCATACGCCCACTGAAACACACACACACACACAACACCAATCAATCACTGTACATTTACATCATAGCATAATAAAATGTTACACTATTGTAGTACTCTCAACTTTTTCCAAATGATGCTAAAAAATATATATATATATATTTTTATCAAGATATTTTAATTTAAAGGTACACTATGGCCCTCTAGTGGTCAAAAAACATTCACTCTTATGAGGCTTAAGAGAAATAACCGGTTCAGCCGGGAAGGGCCTCAAGCTGGAGACGCCACTGTACCGCTAGGGTCAGCCATGATCACACGATCTGCACAATAGATCATGCTTTTAAAGCTATAATATGTCATTCTTTCCTTTCTCTTGCAATAACAGAGGCTCCACGGCTCTGGAACTCTTGCATTAGCCTTGAGAGCCCTGGACTCTGTAGAAACTTTTATTAAACACGTTAAGACACATCTTTTTAGACAAGCGTTTAACTAGCCATATGGTTTTGTTGTTATGTGTTCTGTGGTTATTATTTGTTTTATTATTTTATTTTTTACTGTGAAGCACTTTGTGACCCTTCTTGTCTGTGAAAAGTGCTAGCGTAGGTTGGTGGCGCAGTGATGAGCGGAACCACGGCACTGGTGCTCATGCTGATCTAATAGTGTTTATGGATGAGTGAAGACATGGATGCTCTATCCTGACTGTGGAGCGGGCGCGAGTGCTAATGAGAGATCCTGACTGTGGAGCGGGCGCGAGCGCTAATGAGAGATCCTGACTGTGGAGCGGGCGCGAGTGCTATTGAGAGATCCTGACTGTGGAGCGGGCGCGAGTGCTAATGAGAGATCCTGACTGTGGAGCGGGCGCGAGTGCTAATGAGAGATCCTGACTGTGGAGCGGGCGCGAGTGCTAATGAGAGATCCTGACTGTGGAGCGGGCGCGAGTGCTAATGAGAGATCCTGACTGTGGAGCGGGCGCGAGCGCTAATGAGAGATCCTGACTGTGGAGCGGGCGCGAGCGCTAATGAGAGATCCTGACTGTGGAGCGGGCGCGAGCGCTAATGAGAGATCCTGACTGTGGAGCGGGCGCGAGCGCTAATGAGAGATCCTGACTGTGGAGCGGGCGCGCGAGTGCTAATGAGAGATCCTGACTGTGGAGCGGGCGCGAGCGCTAATGAGAGATCCTGACTGTGGAGCGGGCGCGAGCGCTAATGAGAGATCCTGACTGTGGAGCGGGCGCGAGTGCTAATGAGAGATCCTGACTGTGGAGCGGGCGCGAGCGCTAATGAGAGATCCTGACTGTGGAGCGGGCGCGAGTGCTAATGAGAGATCCTGACTGTGGAGCGGGCGCGAGTGCTAATGAGAGATCCTGACTGTGGAGCGGGCGCGAGTGCTAATGAGAGATCCTGACTGTGGAGCGGGCGCGAGTGCTAATGAGAGATCCTGACTGTGGAGCGGGCGCGAGCGCTAATGAGAGATCCTGACTGTGGAGCGGGCGCGAGCGCTAATGAGAGATCCTGACTGTGGAGCGGGCGCGAGCGCTAATGAGAGATCCTGACTGTGGAGCGGGCGCGAGCGCTAATGAGAGATCCTGACTGTGGAGCGTGCGCGCGAGTGCTAATGAGAGATCCTGACTGTGGAGCGGGCGCGAGTGCTAATGAGAGATCCTGACTGTGGAGCGGGCGCGAGCGCTAATGAGAGATCCTGACTGTGGAGCGGGCGCGATAAAAACTTTAAATTTATTTTCAGATCTACATGACACTGAATCCTGGAGCGTGTGTGTGTGTGTGTCGAGCTCCTGGAGCGTGTGTGTGTGTGTCGAGCTCCTGGAGCGTGTGTGTGTGTGTGTGTGTGTCGAGCTCCCGGAGCGTGTGTGTGTGTGTCGAGCTCCTGGAGCGTGTGTGTGTGTGTGTCGAGCTCCTGGAGCGTGTGTGTGTGTGTCGAGCTCCTGGAGCGTGTGTGTGTGTGTGTCGAGCTCCTGGAGCGTGTGTGTGTGTGTGTCGAGCTCCTGGAGCGTGTGTGTGTGTGTGTGTGTGTCGAGCTCCTGGAGCGTGTGTGTCGAGCTCCTGGAGCGTGTGTGTCGAGCTCCTGGAGCGTGTGTGTCGAGCTCCTGGAGTGTGTGTGTGTGTGTGTCGAGCTCCTGGAGCGTGTGTGTGTCGAGCTCCTGGAGCGTGTGTGTGTGTGTGTGTGTGTCGAGCTCCTGGAGCGTGTGTGTGTGTGTCGAGCTCCTGGAGCGTGTGTGTGTGTGTGTCGAGCTCCTGGAGCGTGTGTGTGTGTGTCGAGCTCCTGGAGCGTGTGTGTGTGTGTGTCGAGCTCCTGGAGCGTGTGTGTGTCGAGCTCCTGGAGCGTGTGTGTGTGTGTGTGTGTCGAGCTCCTGGAGCGTGTGTGTGTGTGTGTCGAGCTCCTGGAGCGTGTGTGTGTGTGTGTGTGTGTCGAGCTCCTGGAGCGTGTGTGTCGAGCTCCTGGAGCGTGTGTGTCGAGCTCCTGGAGCGTGTGTGTCGAGCTCCTGGAGTGTGTGTGTGTGTGTGTCGAGCTCCTGGAGCGTGTGTGTGTCGAGCTCCAGGAGTTTGTGTGTGTGTGTGTCGAGCTGCTGGAGCGTGTGTGTGTCGAGCTCCTGGAGCGTGTGTGTCGAGCTCCTGGTGTGTGTGTGTCGAGCTCCTGGTGTGTGTGTGTCGAGCTCCAGGTCTGTGTGTGTCGAGCTCCTGGTGTGTGTGTGTGTGTGTCGAGCTCCTGGAGCGTGTGTGTGTGTGTGTCGAGCTCCTGGAGCGTGTGTGTGTGTGTCGAGCTCCTGGTGTGTGTGTGTGTGTGTCGAGCTCCTGGAGCGTGTGTGTGTGTGTCGAGCTCCTGGAGCGTGTGTGTGTGTGTCGAGCCCGTGCAGAGACGCACCTGTCCGGCACAGTTCACGAAGTACTCGCACTCGACGGATCCGCGGTCCGTCTCCACCGCCGTCACGTGCCCGTCCTTCACCAGGACCTGGTTCACACTGGTGTGTTCGTAAATCTGCACGCCTGGCACACGAGAGACCAATGAAACGACAGGTAATGATCAGTGAGCCTGCAATGCTGTGTTTGGCGTTAGTCGTACCGTGAGCCGCCGCCGCCACCGCGAGCGCGTGATTAACATCCGGCGGGGAGACCACGCTGTCGCCGGGCAGATGAAGAGCTCCCACCAGATCATGGATATTCACCAGTGGGTGGAGCCGAGACACATCTCTGGGCTTGATGACGTCACAGCTCACGCCTAGAACCCTACACACACACACACACACACACACACACAGAGATCAACCTGTGCTGATCCAAAGAGTGGCCACATTTACTGTTGCTCCATAACTTTCATGCAGTTATTTCATTGGGAACTGCCAAAATGAAGAACAGACTTCCAGAAGAGTAAGGTCAGAGTAAAGTCAAGAGTAAAGTCAGAGTAAAGTCAGAGTAAAGTGAGAGTAAAGTCAAGAGTAAAATCAGAGTAAAGTCAGAGTAAAGTGAGAGTAAAGTGAGAGTAAAGTCAGAGTAAAGTCAGAGCAAAGTCAGAGTAAAGTGAGAGTAAAGTCAAGAGTAAAGTCAGAGCAAAGTCAGAGTAAAGTGAGAGTAAAGTGAGAGTAAAGTGAGAGCAAATTCAGAGTTAAGTCAAGAGTAAAGTCAAAGTCAGAGTAAAGTGAGAGTAAAGTGAGAGTAAAGTCAGAGTAAAGTCAGAGTAAAGTCAGAGCAAAGTCAGAGTAAAGTGAGAGTAAAGTCAGAGTAAAGTGAGAGTAAAGTGAGAGTAAATTCAGAGTTAAGTCAAGAGTAAAGTCAAAGTCAGAGTAAAGTGAGAGTAAAGTCAGAGTAAAGTCAAGAGTAAAGCCAAAGTCAGAGCAAAGTCAGAGTAAAGTGAGAGTTAAGTCAAAGTCAGAGTAAAGTGAGAGTAAAGTCAAAGTCAGAGTAAAGTCAGAGCAAAGTGAGAGTAAAGTCAGAGTAAAGTCAGAGTAAAGTCAGAGTAAAGTCAGAGCAAAGTCAGAGCAAAGTGAGAGTAAAGTCAGAGCAAACTCAGAGTCAGAGTAAAGTCAGAGTAAAGTGAGAGTAAAGTCAAAGTCAGAGTAAAGTCAGAGTAAAGTGAGAGTAAAGTCAGAGCAAAGTCAGAGCAAAGTCAGAGTAAAGTCAGAGCAAAGTGAGAGCAAAGTGAGAGTAAAGTCAAGAGTAAAGTGAGAGTAAAGTCAGAGTAAATTCAGAGCAAAGTCAGAGTAAAGTCAGAGCAAAGTCAGAGTAAAGTCAGAGTAAAGTCAGAGTAAAGTGAGAGTAAAGTCAAGAGTAAAGTGAGAGTAAAGTCAGAGCAAAGTCAGAGTAAAGTGAGAGTAAAGTCAAGAGTAAAGTCAGAGTAAAGTGAGAGTAAAGTCAGAGCAAAGTCAGAGCAAAGTGAGAGTAAAGTCAAGAGTAAAATCAGAGTAAAGTGAGAGTAAAGTCAGAGCAAAGTCAGAGTAAAGTGAGAGTAAAGTCAAGAGTAAAGTGAGAGTAAAGTCAGAGTAAATTCAGAGCAAAGTCAGAGTAAAGTCAGAGTAAAGTCAGAGTAAAGTCAAGAGTAAAGTCAAAGTCAGAGCAAAGTGAGAGTAAAGTCGAGAGTAAAGTCAGAGTAAAGTCAGAGCAAAGTCAAGAGTAAAGTCAGAGTAAAGTGAGAGTAAAGTCAGAGCAAAGTGAGAGTAAAGTGAGAGTAAAGTCAAGAGTAAAGTGAGAGTAAAGTCAGAGCAAAGTCAGAGTAAAGTCAGAGCAAAGTGAGAGTAAAGTCAGAGCAAAGTCAGAGTAAAGTCAGAGTAAAGTCAGAGTAAAGTGGGAGTAAAGTCAAGAGTAAAGTCAAGAGTAAAGTCAGAGCAAAGTCAGAGTAAAGTCAGAGCAAAGTCAGAGTAAAGTCAGAGTAAAGTCAGAGTAAAGTGAGAGTAAAGTCAAGAGTAAAGTGAGAGTAAAGTCAGAGCAAAGTCAGAGTAAAGTGAGAGTAAAGTCAAGAGTAAAGTCAGAGTAAAGTGAGAGTAAAGTCAGAGCAAAGTCAGAGTAAAGTGAGAGTAAAGTCAAGAGTAAAGTCAGAGTAAAGTGAGAGTAAAGTCAGAGCAAAGTCAGAGTAAAGTGAGAGTAAAGTCAAGAGTAATGTGAGAGTAAAGTCAGAGTAAATTCAGAGCAAAGTCAGAGTAAAGTCAGAGTAAAGTCAGAGTAAAGTCAAGAGTAAAGTCAAAGTCAGAGCAAAGTGAGAGTAAAGTCGAGAGTAAAGTCAGAGTAAAGTCAGAGCAAAGTCAAGAGTAAAGTCAGAGTAAAGTGAGAGTAAAGTCAGAGCAAAGTGAGAGTAAAGTGAGAGTAAAGTCAAGAGTAAAGTGAGAGTAAAGTCAGAGCAAAGTCAGAGTAAAGTCAGAGCAAAGTGAGAGTAAAGTCAGAGCAAAGTCAGAGTAAAGTCAGAGTAAAGTCAGAGTAAAGTGGGAGTAAAGTCAAGAGTAAAGTCAAGAGTAAAGTCAGAGCAAAGTCAGAGTAAAGTCAGAGCAAAGTCAGAGTAAAGTCAGAGCAAAGTCAGACCAAAGTGAGAGTAAAGTGAGAGTAAAGTGAGAGTAAAGTCAGAGTAAAGTGAGAGTAAAGTCAAGAGTAAAGTCAGAGTAAAGTCAGAGCAAAGTCAGACCAAAGTGAGAGTAAAGTGAGAGTAAAGTGAGAGTAAAGTCAGAGTAAAGTCAGAGCAAAGTCAGACCAAAGTCAGAGTAAAGTGAGAGTAAAGTCAAGAGTAAAGTCAGAGTAAAGTGAGAGTAAAGTCAGAGTAAAGTCAGAGTAAAGTCAGAGTAAAGTCAGAGTAAAGTCAGTGAAGTGAGAGTAAATGATGCCAGGAAGGTCACAGAGGTCATATAGAACACATATAGAGGTCAGAGAGAAACAGAAAGCCTCTCACTTCAGCCTGGATGCCAGACGCTTCAACGACAGGAACCGATCCTGATTCTGAGCCAAACACAGAGAGCCGGTCCGAATGAAACCTGGAAAACACACACAAACGCCAAAGCCAAATAACTTTATAACACGAAGCACATGTGAAATGTTGTGTTTGGCGCTCCGGTAAGCGATGGATCATGGAGTGATGGTGTTTCTCACCCGTTTTAACGCCCGTCTCTATCTCCAAACGCTCATAGAGTGTGTTCGAATAATCTGCCATTTTACTCTCTATAGAAAGAGGTTTGGCAACGCTGACTATTCCTGCACAGAAGCGCGTCGTACCGGCTCCGAGTCTACGACACACACACACACACACACACACACACAGGTAATGACATTGTTAATGATAAATTATAGCTTAAAAGGTCAGAGATGATGGATGGATGGGTGGATGGATGGATGGGTGGATGGATGGGTGGATGGGTGGGTGAATGGGTGGATGGATGTATGGGTGGGTGGGTGGATGTATGGATTTATGTATGGGTTGGTGGATGGATGGATGGGTGGATGGATGGGTGGATGGATGTATGGGTTGGTGGATGGATGTATGGGTGGGTGGGTGGATGTATGGGTTGGTGGATGGATGTATGGGTGGATGGATGGATGGATGGATGTATGTATGGATGGATGTATGGATGGATGGGTGAATGGGTGGATGGATGGGTGGATGGATGGGTGGATGGATGTATGGGTGGGTGGATGGATGGATGTATGTATGGGTGGGTGGATGGATGGGTGGGTGGATGGATGGATGGGTGGATGGATGGATGTATGGGTGGGTGGGTGGATGGATGGATGGATGGATGGATGGATGTATGGATGGATGGATGTATGGATGGATGGGTGAATAGGTGTATGGATGGGTGGATGGATGTATGGGTGGGTGGGTGGATGGATGGATGTATGTATGGGTGGGTGGATGGATGGATGGGTGGGTGGATGGATGGATGGATGGGTGGATGGATGTATGGGTGGGTGGGTGGATGGATGGATGGATGTATGGGTGGGTGGATGGATGGATGTATGTATGTATGGATGGATGGATGTATGGATGGATGTGTGGGTGGATGGGTGGGTGTATGGATGGATGGATGGATGGATGGATGGATGGATGGGTGGGTGGGTGGATGGATGGGTGGATGGATGTATGTATGGATGTATGTATGGATGGATGTATGGATGTATGGATGGATGGATGGGTGGGTGGATGGATGGGTGGATGGATGTATGGATGGATGTATGTATGGATGGATGTATGTATGGATGGATGGGTGGGTGGATGGATGGGTGGATGGATGGATGGATGGATGGGTGGATGGATGTATGTATGGATGTATGGATGTATGTATGGATGGATGTATGTATGGATGGATGGGTGGGTGGATGGATGGATGGATGGATGGATGTATGTATGGATGGATGGATGTATGGATGGATGTATGGGTGGGTGGGTGGATGGATGTATGTATGTATGGATGGATGGATGTATGGATGGATGTGTGGGTGGATGGGTGGGTGTATGGATGGATGGATGGATGGATGGATGGATGGATGGGTGGGTGGGTGGATGGATGGGTGGATGGATGTATGTATGGATGTATGTATGGATGGATGTATGGATGTATGGATGGATGTATGGGTGGGTGGATGGATGGGTGGATGGATGTATGTATGGATGTATGTATGGATGGATGTATGTATGGATGGATGGGTGGATGGATGGATGGATGGATGGATGGATGGATGGATGGGTGGATGGATGTATGTATGGATGTATGTATGTATGGATGTATGTATGGATGGATGGATGGATGGGTGGATGGATGGGTGGATGGATGGATGGATGGATGTATGTATGGATGTATGTATGTATGGATGTATGTATGTATGGATGGATGGGTGGATGGATGGGTGGATGGATGGGTGGATGATCACCTGCCCTGCTCCAGGAGCACGATCTCCCTCCAGCCCAGTCGGGACAGGTGATAGGCCACTGATGTTCCCACGACTCCGCCTCCACAGATGATGACACGCGCGTGCGTAGGAAGAGCAGCGTTGGGATCCGAGCTAAAGAACCGGCCCGATCTCTGACCAGCGGGTCGGGCTCCGGCGTCACAGAACCAGCGGGGCAGGAGGACAGGGGACAGAGTCCGGGCACTCCACGCACCGCTGCGCATGGCTCCGCGCCTTCACACACACACACACACTGAACACACACAACATGATGACAAACATTAATATTCAGTATTATTGTTGGTCTGACTGCACTGACACGATCAGAAGAACACTGAGCTGAATTGATCTGAATAAGGACTCTGTAGATCTGCTTTAATGCTGAATCTGAATCTGAGCTGAAACTCAGGGGCCGTTCTCCTGGCGACAGCGACGGGTGGATGGATGGATGGGTGGATGGATGTAAAGTCAGAGTAAAGTCAGATGGATGTAAAGTCACTGGCCACTCACAGCCGTATCAGGACGTGCAGAAGCGGCCCTGGAGCCGGTTGCACCAACAGGGCTTTACTACGCCTGGTCTTAGCGTTGCGCGTTCATGTGAATGGCCACGGAACTATAGCGGTTGTCTAGCAGTGTGCGTTGCTGGCTTACGCTGTAAACTATCTTCTGCAGTTTTGTTAACTTGTAGCCATATCAATGGAGGATCAAAGAAAAAGTAAAGGAAATTTCACCGACATCGAGATACTTAAGTTAATGGAGCTGTACAGTCAGCACAGGCACACACTGACTGCCAATGGCCTGACATGCGGTGGATTTGTGGACATTAATCATGTCTCCAACAGTGTTTTGAAACGCACTATTTGCATAAAAACATAACATTAAAAAAAACATTAAAACATTAACATAAAAACATAACATTTCCCTCTCTGCCGTGCGCGCTACGCGGTTTGGCGACTTTGTCGCTATTTTTAGCGACTTTTCAGACCCCTTTAGCGACATTTTTTTTAAAAAGCGACTAGCGACAAATCTAGCGACTTTTTAGACAAACCTCAGTAACCTCCAGATGTTGCCAGTACTGTCCTGCGAGCGCGAGCTCTTGCTTTCTCCCGGCCGTCTCTCTCTCTCTAACGGCGTCTACCTTGTTCAGTGAATGGCTGAGACGAGCAGCACATTCATGTGTTGAGCGCGCGCCAGTTTTTTTTTTTACGGACTTGTCACTTATCTGCTTCTCTTTTGTTTTATTTTTAAAGAGTTTTGTTTGACCATTTTAATTTCCGTTATTTTCTTGTGCTTATTACTTATAATACTCACTATCACAAAGCTTTCACCCAGTTCCCAAACTCTCTCAATTCAGATAATTTTACACATAAAAAAATGTAGTCATTCACTAGCCTATATCATAGCTAGCCTACTTGTTCTACTGTCTGACAAAAATAATATAGGTAATGAGAAGAGCTTTATTGGACATTCATATTATATTATATTAAAATACAGAATGTGAGCATGAATTTAGAGAGAAAACACATTAGGCATGGCAGAACGCAAGTACGACGCGATGACGTCATGAATATGCTAATTAGCGTATGACGTCATCTAGCGACATTTAGCGACTTTTAGGGAAGGCGTTAGCTACTTTCCTTTGAAAATAGTTGGCAACACTGCTCCCGTGCGCAGAATGATGCACTTGAAGCAACGCGAAGTCACAGCGCTCCGGATTGAAAAGTTCAAAGCACAAAGCGAAGAGATTATATCTGTCTATCTATGCTTAATGTATTATATATTTGCAACAGTTTATTGAGCATTTTCTTTTAACAGTTTTAAATTTCAGTTACAGTGCGGATGAAGAACAATTCATAGCGCTCTCCAGTGCTGTAATCTAACAGACACCCGGGAGAAAGGATTATGATTTAGAAAACGCTATAACGCGACGCGCTGTGTGAATGCTGAATGGAGAATGACTGAGGAGAGATGAGTTTCCATTAACTTTAACTAACGACTTAAATATTCATTTTTACCTCACATTATGCTATTGAATTACTTTAGAAGTCTTGGAATATAGTGCGAACACTTTATGGTGCTTTACAATGTTTTTTATGCCTTTAGCTTAACAATAACACAATATACACATTAATATCGGACCTCACTGAGAAGCTGCAGCCGTGGCGGGATTATTTTAGGTGTGGCGGCCGGCAGATGAATGTAGAAGCATCATATTTAGAAGCATCAGAAGCTCTATAAAAGCATCCATATTTGCTTCCTCTGATTTGCCGCTCACGTTCAAAAACCGTCTGCGTGCATGACGTCCGGACGTCCCGTATAGGCTATAGTTACAAAAATGGAGGCGAACAGCCAGCTGATTTTATTTATTTATTAAATCGATTCTTGGACATTTCAGATCGATTCTGAATCGTTGCAAATGAGAATCTAGATTCTTCTGTGAATCGATTTTTTGGCACACCCCTAAAACTTATACAACTTAAAAATACAAGGCTTGAGACATTTATAAAAATGCCTTCTGCATTTTTGTTTTGCTTTTCACTCCATTGTACCGAAATCGTCCCGAACCGTGACGTCTGTGTACCGTTCCACCCCTAATGCAGTACAGTTTCATTATTGTTCATTATTATATAGAGAGCGGCTTACTATAAATAATTTGTGCGACCAAATCATGTTTTGCGCCAGTAACTGAAAAAGTTAGTAGCGCAAGTGCCACCAGTGGAAAAGGTTAGTGTAGTTCCCTGAACTATTAGGTCGGACTTAGAATGCTGAGTTAAGACCTTCTTACCTTAAGACCAGGCGTAAGCCCTGTGGGTGCAACCGGCTCCTGGAGTTCTGTATCGTAGTGTGTGTGACGGGGGTGTGTGAGGGTGTGTGTGACACATCGTCTGGGTGTGTGTGAGGGTGTGTGTGACACATCGTCTGGGTGTGTGTGAGGGTGTGTGTGACACATCGTCCGGGTGTGTGTGACGGGTGTGTGTGAAACATTGTCCAGTGTGTGCGACACATCATCCAGGTGGGTGTGTGTGTGTGTGTGTGTGTGTGTGTGTGTGTGTGTGTGTGTGAAACATTGTCCGGGTGTGTGTGACGGGTGTGTGTGACGCACCGTGCGGGTGTGTGTGACGGGTGTGTGTGACGGGTGTGTGTGACGCACCGTGCGGGTGTGTGTGACGGGTGTGTGTGACGGGTGTGTGTGACGGGTGTGTGTGACGCACCGTGCGGGTGTGTGTGACGGGTGTGTGTGACGCACCATGCGGGTGTGTGTGACGGGTGTGTGTGACGGGTGTGTGTGACGCACCGTGCGGGTGTGTGTGACGGGTGTGTGTGACGGGTGTGTGTGACGGGTGTGTGTGACGGGTGTGTGTGACACATCGCCCGGGTGTATATTGCGGTACCGCGCTACTGACAGGCCATCCGCAGAGGAATGCAAGTAACCGCAGCAACCGCCAAACCGCGTTTTCTTTTTTCATAAGGCCACCCTTCGTAGTTCGTACCATGTGTATTGAATGTTAAATAAGCTAATAATGATAACAAGACTGTTTATCATGGTGATTTGTACAGAGGCTTCGTGGATTTGGACTGAAGCCTAAACAGACAGTGAATGAGATCGCCTGAGCGCGTGCGATTACCTGCGTCTGTCTCTGAACTCAAGTCCTGTATATTCGTGAAAAGGTTGCCGTTTCCAAGGAAAGCGAAATATTTGTCGTATCATCCTTTCAACGTGTAAGGGTGTTTACACATCAGCATTACACAGCGCGAGGAAGCCGTGGGGGAGAGCAGCGAGTCACGCATTGGTCTCTATTAAGTGAAGCATTGCTGGCCAGCTGAGCCTTGAAAAGTGGAGCTCAAATAAAAAAAAAATAATTAACGCCTTGTTTCATTACATCTATCATTTAAGGAATCAGCTTTTTTGAACGTTTTCATTGAATGAACGGTTTAATGACTCACTCAAAGACAGTCCGCTGGCGTGTAACTGCGCGCTGAGGGACAGTCTTTCAATGCGCAGAGACGCTGTTTAGTTTCGGTTACATTGTTTTTGTGTAAGCTGACCACATCATAACACGTGTTTAAAGCAACAAATAAATATAAATAAATAAATGGCGGTAATACCGCATATCGCGCTATTGAGCCACTCAAGATTACCGCAAGGGAAATTCCTTCACCGAGACAGCCCTAGTGTGTGTGACAGGTGTGTGTGACAGGTGTGTGTGACGGGTGTGTGTGACGGGTGTGTGTGACGGGTGTGTGTGACGGGTGTGTGTGACGGGTGTGTGTGACGGGTGTGTGTGACGGGTGTGTGTGACGGGTGTGTGTGATGCATCGTGCGGGTGTGTGTGACGGGTGTGTGTGACGGGGGTGTGTGAAACATCGTCCGGGTGTGTGTGACGGGTGTGTGTGATGCATCGTGCGGGTGTGTGTGACAGGTGTGTGTGACAGGTGTGTGTGACAGGTGTGTGTGACAGGTGTGTGTGACGGGTGTGTGTGACAGGTGTGTGTGACAGGTGTGTGTGACGGGTGTGTGTGACGGGTGTGTGTGACAGGTGTGTGTGACAGGTGTGTGTGACAGGTGTGTGTGACAGGTGTGTGTGACAGGTGTGTGTGACGGGTGTGTGTGACGGGTATGTGTGACAGGTGTGTGTGACGGGTGTGTGTGACAGGTGTGTGTGACGGGTGTGTGTGACGGGTGTGTGTGACAGGTGTGTGTGATGCATCGTGCGGGTGTGTGTGACGGGTGTGTGTGAAACATCGTGCGGGTGTGTGTGACGGGTGTGTGTGACAGGTGTGTGTGACGGGTGTGTGTGATGCATCGTGCGGGTGTGTGTGACGGGGGTGTGTGAAACATCGTCCGGGTGTGTGTGACAGGTGTGTGTGACGGGTGTGTGTGACAGGTGTGTGTGACAGGTGTATGTGACAGGTGTGTGTGACAGGTGTGTGTGACGGGTGTGTGTGACGGGTGTGTGTGGCGCATCGTGCGAGTGTGTGTGACAGGTGTGTGTGACAGGTGTGTGTGACGGGTGTGTGTGACAGGTGTGTGTGACGGATGTGTGTGACAGGTGTGTGTGACGGGTGTGTGTGACGGGTGTGTGTGACGGGTGTGTGTGACAGGTGTGTGTGACGGGTGTGTGTGACGGGTGTGTGTGACAGGTGTGTGTGACGGGTGTGTGTGACGGGTGTGTGTGACGGGTGTGTGTGACGGGTGTGTGTGACGGGTCTCGGGGCGCCACGGCTGTATAACAGAGTATCTCCGCCAGACACGGTGCATTGGAGGTCAGGTCAGGCTTAACCCAACTACTCACAAACTTAAAACTTTTAAGATCCAATTTTTATCTGTATAAAACTTTGAATTTAAATCTGGACTCTGCGTGGGTTTCAAAAACAATTCCTGCATCATTTGCTATATTTTGTGCTTCCTGTAATGACATCACCACACACTGGGTCAGGTGATCTATCATTAACATCAGTTACAGACTCTCACGTGTGTGTGTGTGTGTGTGTGTGTGTGTGTGAGAGAGAGAGAGAGAGAGAGAGAGAGAGAGAGAGAGAGAGAGATGACGAGCCCTGCTCTTCACTCGCGAATTTCAATGATTATTAAGGCAAATTAACGCTTTTCGCGTAGTAACTGTTTATATATAACCTGCAAAACATTCACACGCATATGACAAATTAAGATCTGAAGGTCACATAATTATCGCAAACATTAACTTTACAGTTACACAGAATTGTTTAATTTTCACCATCATTATCTGTTTCTGTGTAATTTCTACTACTTTCTACGAGAGCTCGAAAACAACTAAAACAAAAACAACAACACAAAAGACAGAAAATAAATAAACAACTATTAGGCCTACTGCCTCATTAATAATGATCAATTGCCACTGTATTTTGTTTAATCATGTTTTATCATGCTTATCTTTTGTTGTGTATTGACATGTAACGTTAGCCGTTAGCTTGAGGCCTCCAAGGTGATTCTTCGAATAAAACACGATAAAACAGGTTCATGTTTCTCTTTAAATGTCCTGACAGCTCCAAGTGTCCTCAAATTATTAATATGCACTCGTGTGTACAGTAAAGTGATTCTGCTGAACGTCAAACTGAAGATTCAGAGTCAAACTCTACAGCATTCGAGCTAAAACACAAATACATCTCCTAAACGTGCGTGTAATCACTAATGCTGGAGACACATACCTGCTGAAAGCGGTTATATGAGCTCAGATCTGGTCAGATTTACTCATCTGATCTGCGTGACAGGAGCCAGGAGTAACTCTACTACAGCTGCGGATCGGCGAGTCTGGCCACACTGCGCATGCGCGGAACAACAGCTGCCGAATGATTGACAGCTATGGTTAAAAAAGGACAAAAGGTATATTTTATTTTAAACTTTTTCTCATTATTATCATGTTATAAAACACACAAACACTCACCTTAATCCAAACATCAGATGCTTTGAGAAAAGCATCTCTCTCCGATGAAGATCCGTGACTCCTGACCTTTAAGTGCATAAACAGTCTTACAAACTACACAAATCAAAACGTTTACAGCTTGTATCCTGTATTTACACACAATTTACAAATGTCTGATTTTTTTAGCCTATTTATCCTCCATAAAAAATTGAATATTTATTATAAAAAGAAAACTTGACAAGTATGGTTTTCCCACATACACATATCGTTGCAGAATTGCACACAATTGTCATTCGTTTCAATCTTCTAATAGTAAGGAGTCCCGCATGACATGCAAGAAAAATAGAGTGTAATAAAGTTTTCTTCTTCTAAATATTTAGGGATTATTATTTCTAAAGATAAAGATGTTATGGAGAATAAAAATGTGTTGAATAACATAGATAAATGTAAGTCCACATTGAATAGATGCTGCAGTATTTGGAAGGGTTCTTTAATCTAAAATGGATAGTTTGTCCAGACTCCTCTATCCAGCCTTCTCCTTGCCCATATCCACGCGAATGATTAAATTAATAAATAAGGTGAATTTTAAATTTATTTGGAGAAATAAATGTCAGTAGGCTACATAAGAAAGGATGACATGATTAAGAAATATGAAGATGGTGGGGTGAATGCGATCGATTTTGACATTATGAATGGTGTTTTGAAATTGAAATGGTTAAAATCCTTCATTCAAAATAGCCTTTTGGTTTATTGTCCCCAGTGCGATCTTTAACAAACTGGGGGAATTCACTTGTTGAGTAACTCGTTACCAGTTAAACTTTCAGCCTTTCATCAGCAAGAGCTGCTCTATTGGAAACTGTTGTTCAAACATCACTCACGCCTCACTGGAATAGTAGATCTATAAAGTTTGGCAGAAAATCTGTATATCTTGAGGAATGTGTTATATAAATGTCTGCCTTTTCCCTCCTCATCCCATCTCTCCTGCCACATTCTGTTCATTTTGTCCTTAAGAATACTTTTAATTTCGGACCTGCTTAATTTGATATCCAGTTCGACCCGTTCTGGTGTAACAGCTTCGTTTGCCATCATGTCTGCCCATCCTTCCCCTGTGACCCGTATACGCTTATGCTCTGTTGGGTTATTTTAGAAATGAGTGGATTGATTTCATCTAGTAGATCCGCTCTATGCAGACGTTCCTGAATGCACTAATGATGGCATTGAGTCTGAACAGATGATCACCTTATTGGGTTTAACTTCTTCCATTGTAGTGCCAGAATTATTGCCACCATTTCTGCTGTAAAAATGGCCAGATGGTCTGTTGTCCTCTTTTTAATATTAACATTATATTTTAAAATGTGGACTGCAACCCCTGTTTTCCCATTCTGTAAAAATCTGAACTGTGTCGTCATAATTTATGTCAATATATTGCTGAACGTTTTGATATATCCCTGATTTAATTATGTTCTTAGCTTCTGAATCTACCCTGGAAGAACAAAACATCCACGGTGGGATTGATGATGTGCTAACAGTTTAGCAACACACAATACTGTCCATTTCCATATCCCTCGCCTTTCTATTCCCATGCCACCCCAGGCTGCATGATGGGCGCCCACTCCCAGCACTCCCAGCACTCCCAGAACTCCCAGCACTCCCAGAACTCCCAGCACTCCCAGAACTCCCAGAACTCTCAGCACTCCCAGCACTCCCAGCACTCCCAGCACTCCCAGAACTCCCAGAACTCCCAGCACTCTCAGCACTCCCAGCACTCCCAGCACTCCCAGAACTCCCAGCACTCCCAGCACTCCCAGCACTTGTAACGCTTTGACCAGGATAGCTCTCACGAAGTCAATTGAAGAAAGAGTTTAGAGGCGTAAAGGCTGTATCACGCACATTTAATGGCAGGTAACACAGGCAACGCGATCCTCTCACACATGAGAGATTACTCTTCCAGCGTCACAAAATAAAACTAGTGAAACAAAAGTATATAAAGATGTAGAGCACGCTTAGCATCTACGGTGGATCTCACTCACACTCAACTCAACAGCGTCATCACGCATAGCGCACGTCATGAATGACGTGATCAGTCTCTTAAAGGGGTACACCACAAAATAATGTGATGCATGTAAATACACAGTTTCGTTCGTTACACACTCCCAGCACTCCCAGCACTCCTATCACTCCCAGCACTCCCAGCACTCCTGCTTTGTGGGGTGTGTTTCTTCATAACCTTGCAGATTTGTCCAGTAAGACATGGATAGTTTGAATCGCCTTAGATCTAAAGGCATTTCTCTTACTTCTATTTGTAATGATGGAATAGGTGTTGTTAATAAAGTTTTCAGCGGATTGTTTGTTTCATATTTCCTCTGCGGTGGCACTGCAGTGTTTCCTCCGGGCCGCTGGAGGCGCTGTCGCACAGACTCACTGCAGTGTTTCCTCCGGGCCGCTGGATGCGCTGTCGCACAGACTCAGCGACGACTCTGAGCTTCTGCTGCTAATCTGAGCTCTTCAGCGGATTCATGCGACATATCTCGCTATAAACACCGTTTCTCTTCATTTCTGGCTGTTCGTGAGTTTAAAGTGAGCGCCATGTCCTACAACTACGTGGTCACCGCGCAGAAACCCACGGCAGTGAACGCCTGCGTCACGGGTGAGTGTGTGTTGATCTCCCGCGCGCCAGTGCGCGTGCACCAGGCCTCAGAAAATACACACTGTTCAACGGAATTGATTGTGTTTGTTCAGATCTCACTGTTCAGCACGACTGCACTGTTATCACCTGCTTATTATTGAAATGCACCCGTTGTCGTCTCTAGATTAGTAAATATGAACAACTTTAATTTCTGCTGCGCGTGTCACTGTCAGACTGACGATCATATTTACTGTCTTTAAAAGCATCAGCGTGTTTTACTCTAATCATCACTGCAGATTAAATGTGTTTTACTCTAATCATCACTGCAGATTCACGAGTCTCGAGCTCATGCTGCTGACAGAGGCAGTTATGGCTTGATGATCATTAGTTCCAGTGGTGCTGGTTAGTTAGGCTGGTTAGTTGAGGCTGGTTATATGTTGATTTATGTTGCTGTATATGTTGTCCTCTGACTGCAGGGTTAGTTGAGGCTGGTTAGTTAGGCTGGTTAGTTTAGGTTGGTTATATGTTGTCCTCTGACCGCAGGGTTAGTTGAGGCTGGTTAGTTAGGCTGGTTAGTTGAGGCTGGTTATATGTTGTCCTCTGACCGCAGGGTTAGTTGAGGCTGCTTAGTTAGGCTGGTTAGTTGAGGTTGGTTATATGTTGTCCTCTGACCGCAGGGTTAGTTGAGGCTGGTTAGTTAGACTGGTTAGTTGAGGTTGGTTATATGTTGTCCTCTGACCGCAGGGTTAGTTGAGGCTGGTTAGTTAGGCTGGTTAGTTGAGGCTGGTTATATGTTGTCCTCTGACCGCAGGGTTAGTTGAGGCTGGTTAGTTAGGCTGGTTAGTTGAGGTTGGTTATATGTTGTCCTCTGACCGCAGGGTTAGTTGAGGCTGGTTAGTTAGGCTGGTTAGTTGAGGCTGGTTATATGTTGTCCTCTGACCGCAGGGTTAGTTGAGGCTGCTTAGTTAGGCTGGTTAGTTGAGGTTGGTTATATGTTGTCCTCTGACCGCAGGGTTAGTTGAGGCTGGTTAGTTGAGGCTGGTTAGTTGAGGCTGGTTATATGTTGTCCTCTGACTGCAGGGTTAGTTGAGGCTGGTTAGTTGAGGCTGGTTATATGTTGTTCTCTTACTGCAGGTTTAAGGTTAGTTGAGGCTGGTTAGTTAGGCTGGTTAGTTCAGGCTGGTTATATGTTGTTCTCTGACTGCATGGTTAGGGCTTAGTTGAGGCTGGTTAGTTGTTGTCCTCTGACTGCAGGGTTAGTTGAGGCTGGCTAGATGAGGCTGGTTATATGTTGTCCTCTGACTGCAGGCTTAGGGTTAGTTGGACTGGTTAGTTGATTCTGGTTAGTTGGGCTGGTTAGTTGGGCTGGTTGGTTGGGCTGGTTAGTTGAGGCTGGTTAGATGTTGACTCTTCTCTGACGTTAGGGTTAGTTGAGTCTGGTTAGTTGTTGTCCTCTGACTGCAGGGTTAGTTGAGGCTGGCTAGATGAGGCTGGTTATATGTTGTCCTCTGACTGCAGGCTTAGGGTTAGTTGGACTGGTTAGTTGAGTCTGGTTAGTTGGGCTGGTTAGTTGGGCTGGTTGGTTGGGCTGGTTAGTTGAGGCTGGTTAGATGTTGACTCTTCTCTGACGTTAGGGTTAGTTGAGGCTGGTTATATGTTGTCCTCTGACTGCAGGGTTAGGGTGGTTAGTGGAGTCTGGTTAGTTGGGCTGGTTATTTGAGTCTGGTTAGTTGGGCTGGTTAGTTGAGGCTGGTTAGTTGTTGTCCTCTGACTGCAGGGTTAGGGTTAGTTGGGGTGGTTAGTTGAGTCTGGTTAGTTGGGCTGGTTAGTTGAGGCTGGTTAGATGTTGACTCTTCTCTGACTGCAGGGTTAGGGTTAGTTGGGCTGGTTAGTTGAGGCTGGTTAGTTGAGACCGGTTAGTTGAGGCTGGTTAGATGTTGACTCTTCTCTGACTGCAGGGTTAGGGTTAGTTGGGCTGGTTAGTTGAGGCTGGTTAGTTGAGACCGGTTAGTTGAGGCTGGTTAGATGTTGACTCTTCTCTGATTGCAGGGTTAGGGTTAGTTGGGCTGGTAGTTGGGCTGGTTGTTGAGTCTGGTTAGTTGGGCTCGTTAGATGTTGACTCTTCTCTGACTGCAGGGTTAGGGTTAGTTGGGCTGGTTAGTTGAGTTTGGTTAGTTGGGCTGGTTAGTTGAGGCTGGTTAGATGTTGACTCTTCTCTGACTGTAGGGTTAGTTGGGCTGGTTAGTTGGGGCTGGTTAGTTGAGTCTGGTTAGTTGAGTCTGGTTAGTTGGGCTGGTTAGTTGAGTCTGGTTAGTTGAGGCTGGTTAGATGTTGACTCTTCTCTGACTGCAGGGTTAGGGTTAGTTGGGCTGGTTAGTTGAGTTTGGTTAGTTGGGCTGGTTAGTTGAGGCTGGTTAGATGTTGACTCTTCTCTGACTGTAGGGTTAGTTGGGCTGGTTAGTTGGGGCTGGTTAGTTGAGTCTGGTTAGTTGAGTCTGGTTAGTTGGGCTGGTTAGTTGAGTCTGGTTAGTTGAGGCTGGTTAGATGTTGACTCTTCTCTGACTGCAGGGTTAGGGTTAGTTGGGCTGGTTAGGTGGGGCTGGTTAGTTGAGGCTGGTTGTATGTTGACTTATGTTGCTGTATATGTTGTGACTGCAGGCCACTTCACGTCAGCGGAGGACCTGAACCTGCTGATCGCCAAGAACACGCGTCTGGAGATCTACGTGGTGACGGCGGAGGGTCTGCGGCCCGTGAAGGAGGTCGGCATGTACGGCAAGATTGCGGTGATGGAGCTCTTCAGACCCAAGGTGTGCAGAAGCAGAAATATCATATCATATCATATACTGATGATATCTGTGCTTTCACTGGCTTTAGTCTGAGGGCATTGTTCTCTTGCTCGTGTGTGTTTGTGTGTGTGCTGCATCAGAGCAGACGTGTGTTTCTGTGGCCCGATCTGCATAAATCATTAACCTCTGTGTGGTGTGTTTGTGTGAAGGGAGAGAGCAAAGATCTTCTGTTCATTCTGACTGCGAAGTACAACGCCTGTATCCTGGAGTACAAGCAGAGCGGAGACAGCATCGACATCATCACCCGCGCACACGGCAACGTGCAGGTACCACCCACACACACCGGTGCACACACTTCATCAGCCCGACACACACACACACACCGGTGCACACACTTCATCAGCCCGACACACACACACACACACACACACACACACACACACCGGTGCACACACTTCATCAGCCCGACACACACACACACACACACACACACACACACACACACACCGGTGCACACACTTCATCAGCCCGACACACACACACACACACACACACCGGTGCACACACTTCATCAGCCCGACACACACACACACACACACACACCGGTGCACACACTTCATCAGCCCGACACACACACACACACACACACACACACACACACACACACACCGGTGCACACACTTCATCAGCCCGACACACACACACACACACACACACACACACACACCGGTGCACACACTTCATCAGCCCGACACACACACACACACACACACACACCGGTGCACACACTTCATCAGCCCGACACACACACACACACACACACACACACACACACACACACCGGTGCACACACTTCATCAGCCCGACACACACACACACACACACACACACACCGGTGCACACACTTCATCAGCCCGACACACACACACACACACACACACACACACACACCCGGGGCCAGTAGATCAGAGTTTTGGTGGCCCCTTCTATATTTTTACTGGCCCTGAAAGAAATATAAGGAAAAGCACTTTTCCATTAAACTGTAGGCATATTTATTGTATACATTAGGATTAATCAATACAGCAAAGGGAGTACAGGAATTAAGAGTATGCAAAAATAACCAGATGTCAGCCTGCAGTAGATTATTTGTCAATACCTGCTCTCTCCTCATCTCCATCACTCTTTCTTTTTTTTCTCAGTCTCTCATCTTACTTATGCTTATTAAAGCTAAAGTTATTCATTCAAGAGCTGATTTTCTTTTTGCCTCTTGTTGTTTAATTCTCAGTAATGGCGCAATCCTCAGCATGTTTATTAGACTGGTTCCCCTTTAAGAACGAGTGCAGATCTAATAGTCTACTGATGCACCATATTTTCTCCCAAATATTTCCATAACTACGTCCATTTTAGACATAAACTGTTCAAGTGAATCTCCAGGGTGTCCGCGGGGTTTTAAAAAGTATTAAAAAGTGATAAATCAAAATTGTCAAATTTAAGGCCATTAAAAAGTGTTAAATGTGGTCTCAGAGGTATTCCTTTTTCAGACTATCTGGTGTCCAGTGCCGGATCTCCGGCGTTCGGCCGTGAGGACAAAAAGAAAAAGGGGAACTTGCATGCGGTTTAATATTTTCGAGTCAATTGATTTCACCTACCAATCATATGAGAGGATCGCAGCTCTGAATAACGTTACAAGCCTATCAGAAGCAGAGCAGGGCGGGTCCACAGCGTGATAGAGATCCATTCGTCACATTAGCGTCGTCGGTGAAAGCATGGAGCGCAAGTTCATGAAGCCTGGGGATGATGTCCTACCCACGGGCGTAATTTCCTAAGCGGACAGGGGGGACACTTTCAAATTCGTTTGTTATGATTTTTAACCGCACGCCGTCATTGCCACGGAGGAGCAGGACCGAGCCTGTGTAAAATAGCTCACTGAAAGTGCTAATGCGCAAGGATAGCGGTCGCGACCATACAAAACATAGATTGCGACGCAGTCAGTGATGAAACGCCAGAAACAACAACAGGTGACGAATGTCATCATGGATGGAAAGAAAGGAGATGTGAGTTGGTTGATTCAGGAAATTAGCTCAGGTCAGGATAATTTCAGACTGTTAGCTAAATATTTAATGTAGAACATTACTGTGTAACGTTAGCTACTAAAAAAACATTCGGTGTAACGTTAGGCCTACGCTACCATGAAAACGAGTCCACTTCAAACCGCAATATTTTCTGTCAGCAATGTATGATAAGTGCTGACAGCAACGCTAACTCATGCCATTCATGTTTGTCCAGCTTTGCAATTAACGCAGCAATGCATCCGTTCTTTGTCATCCTTCAGCTAGGATTATGATCACGCTCTTATTCACGCAAATGCTTTAATGCGCGACAGTGACAATATACGCGCTGTCAGTGAATGTCCTCCTGACACACGACGCACAGAAAGACGCGCGCCAGTATCGAGTTCTCTTTCGCGCTTGAACGAACAATAACACACACATTTAAGCCAAAATGTCTGTTTTGTGGAGTATCCTCACAAGAACCGTGCTAAATGAGTTAAATACAATCTTAAATGGAAGTAAAAAGTAGTGAGAATGTGATGCGTGAGATCCTGTCAGCAGCGGCCAATCTTAAAGTGACAGGAGCCATTAATTCTGTCTCAGTAAAGTTAACCTGAAGAACAGAGTAAATTACTCACTGCTCGAGACTAAAGAACGCTTGTAGCTTTGATAAGGATTAATCTATATTTCATTTATAATTTATGCAGTGCGGACTGTTTTATGACCATATTCAATTTCTGTATGGCACAGGTAAATATGACATGTATTATGGGTTTAAGAGAGGATTGTTTTAAGTTCACTTAAATTATAAGTTTTTATATTTTTTGAAGCCTAATAAATGTTTAAAATTTGGGGGGAAATCATTTTCATCGAGACATCAGTAGCTATAATATTAGTAATACTGACATCAGTCTCTAAATCTATTCTTTTTGGTATGTTATATACCGGTATGTCAAAATCTGTGTAAATAATAGAAAGGTCGCTGATTAACACTTGCAATTCAGTGTCGTGATGTTTTTTTTTTTAAAATTCTGAAGGTAGTAAAAAAGGTATTAAAAAGTCGTAAATTTAACTTAAGGATTGCTGTATATACCCTGATCTCCAAGGCGGCCATTTTGACATATTTGTGTGTATATTTGATCGTTTAGACGCGCTCATGAAGCCCGATGTGTAATCTGCTCGTCTCGTTACGGTGTTTCGGAGCACGCGCCGCATTATGAACAGCATCTCTTGCGCAGATTTTTGTGCTTTAAATAGCTCTTTATTATTAAACGCGTCCCGCAATTTAGCAACAGCAGAGACTGCATTTACAACAATCGCCGATCGTGCTGATTCTGGCTTAAAGATTGAGCTTTAAGGTGAAATGGCAGCGTCCTGCTGCGATGGGAAGGAAGGTGCGCTAGACAGAATCCGGCTATAGTTTTTAATGGTTTTACCTCAAATATTCTATAATCTTTGGAAGCCGAAATCTAAAATAAAATCAGAGTACTATCACAGATCTAAAGTGTGCTACGGTTGAGTGTTTAGTTCTGTCCTCCGCTCTGTGGTCACTCATTAAGCTGCGCTGTGGCACCGCGTGAGAGATCTCTCTATCTGGACTGCGAATAGCAAAGATGCATCACAGACTAATGGTTTAATATTAATATGTCCAGAAATGGCTGGTGACTCAGCGAGATGGTAAAAAAACAACCAATGACGTCCGAGCTTATCGAGACAGCGGTCTTTCAAAGTTCAGCCCGGCTCGTTTAATACCGGGCTTCGGTGCCCATCCCACCAGTGTAGGCCCTGCTGTGTTTTCCATGACACTGGGAATGTCCTCTTTCTCGGATCAGCCTCGCAGTTCTTTGACATTTTAACACGTTAAAATAACCTGAAGTAACACTAATGGTGTGTTCACACCGAATGCGAATTTAATTATTTGCGCGAGTAGATTACATACAAAGTCAATGCAGAGACGCGAATAGACGCATCATTGGCGCCGGGCGACGTGAATGTCTTCTGCGCAAGTTGAAAAATTTGAACTCGAGCGAATGTTAAGGCGATAGACGCGTATTTGACGTGTGAACACACCATACACTCTTCGCGCAGCTGTGTATGACGTTTGCTGTTTGTTTTGCTGATGGCCAGTCACTGGCCCGACATACTCTTTTACTGGCCCCGGGCCCCGGGCCATTGCTTATGTCGAGCCCTGCACACACACTCTCTCACACACACACCTGTTTCCCCAGGACCGCATCGGCCGCCCGTCGGAGACCGGGATCATCGGGATCGTGGACCCGGAGTGCCGCATGATCGGCTTGCGTCTGTACGACGGGCTGTTCAAGGTGATCCCTCTCGACCGCGAGAACCGAGAGCTCAAGGCCTTCAACATCCGGCTCGAGGAACTGCAGGTCATCGACGTCCAGTTCCTGTACGCCTGCCCCGCGCCCACCGTGTGCTTCATATACCAGGTGTGTGTGTGTGTGTGTGTGTGTGTGTGTGTGTGTGTGTGTGTGTGTGTGTGTGTGTGTGTGTGTGTGTGAGGAGCCCCGCGCCCACCGTCTGCTTCATATACCAGGTGTGTGTGTGTGTGTGTGTGTGTGTGTGTGTGTGTGTGTGTGTGTGTGTGTGTGTGTGTGTGTGTGTGTGAGGAGCCCCGCGCCCACCGTCTGCTTCATATACCAGGTGTGTGTGTGTGTGTGTGTGTGTGTGTGTGTGTGAGGAGCCCCGCGCCCACCGTCTGCTTCATATACCAGGTGTGTGTGTGTGTGTGTGTGTGTGTGTGTGTGTGTGTGTGTGTGTGAGGAGCCCCGCGCCCACCGTCTGCTTCATATACCAGGTGTGTGTGTGTGTGAGTGTGTGTGAGGAGCCCCGCGCCCACCGTCTGCTTCATATACCAGGTGTGTGTGTGTGTGTGTGTGTGTGTGTGAGGAGCCCCGCGCCCACCGTCTGCTTCATATACCAGGTGTGTGTGTGTGTGTGTGTGTGTGTGTGTGTGTGAGGAGCCCCGCGCCCACCGTCTGCTTCATATACCAGGTGTGTGTGTGTGTGTGTGTGTGTGTGTGTGTGTGTGTGTGTGTGTGTGTGAGGAGCCCCGCGCCCACCGTGTGCTTCATATACCAGGTGTGTGTGTGTGTGTGTGTGTGTGAGGAGCCCCGCGCCCACCGTCTGCTTCATATACCAGGTGTGTGTGTGTGTGTGTGTGTGTGTGTGTGTGTGTGTGTGTGTGTGTGTGTGTGTGTGTGTGTGTGTGTGTGTGAGGAGCCCCGCGCCCACCGTGTGCTTCATATACCAGGTGTGTGTGTGTGTGTGTGTGTGTGTGTGTGAGGAGCCCCGCGCCCACCGTCTGCTTCATATACCAGGTGTGTGTGTGTGTGTGTGTGTGTGTGTGTGTGTGTGTGAGGAGCCCCGCGCCCACCGTCTGCTTCATATACCAGGTGTGTGTGTGTGTGTGTGTGTGTGAGGAGCCCCGCGACCACCGTGTGCTTCATATACCAGGTGTGTGTGTGTGTGTGTGTGTGTGTGTCAGGAGCCCCGCGCCCACCGTCTGCTTCATATACCAGGTGTGTGTGTGTGTGTGTGTGAGGAGCCCCGCGCCCACCGTCTGCTTCATATACCAGGTGTGTGTGTGTGTGTGTGTGTGTGTGTGTGAGGAGCCCCGCGCCCACCGTCTGCTTCATATACCAGGTGTGTGTGTGTGTGTGTGTGAGGAGCCCCGCGCCCACCGTCTGCTTCATATACCAGGTGTGTGTGTGTCTGTGTGTGTGTGTGTGTGTGAGGAGCCCCGCGCCCACCGTCTGCTTCATATACCAGGTGTGTGTGTGTGTGTGTGTGAGGAGCCCCGCGCCCACCGTCTGCTTCATATACCAGGTGTGTGTGTGTCTGTGTGTGTGTGTGTGTGTGAGGAGCCCCGCGCCCACCGTCTGCTTCATATACCAGGTGTGTGTGTGTGTGTGTGTGTGTGTGTGTGTGTGTGTGTGTGTGTGTGTGTGTGTGAGGAGCCCCGCGCCCACCGTCTGCTTCATATACCAGGTGTGTGTGTGTGTGTGTGTGTGTGTGTGTGTGTGTGTGTGAGGAGCCCCGCGCCCACCGTCTGCTTCATATATCAGGTGTGTGTGTGTGTGTGTGTGTGTGTGTGTGAGGAGCCCCGCGCCCACCGTCTGCTTCATATACCAGGTGTGTGTGTGTGTCATTTATTTATAAAACAACTATATAATGCTTGGACACCCTCGGTCTCTCTCGCGCATTGAGCGCGCTCGCGGCGTTCGCTTCGCTTTTGTCCACTCCGCCGCCTCATAAACACACACACACACACACACACACCAGAGAAACAAACTATGGCGGAGAGAGAGCCTACTCGGATGAAAACCGCTTTAGTGAGTTCAATTATAGTAACGCCATCTGCCCTGGAGTAGACGAACCGCTGACCAGGCCTGCATACAGACACCCACTCTTGTACACTAGACACGCGACGCTGGACTTATCAGGGGAGAAGAAGTGCTGCAGACGAACTTTCTTAGCGCGTTGGCTGCTCTTATACACAGATATACTAAAAAGAAAACACTATTTTATCAGGTTAATAGACTGAGCATCACAAGACAATGGAGGGCATCACACCTCCTCTTCATCTACATGGTGCTTGTGGATGTTTTGGGTGATGTACACACCTGCCTTCCTCCATGCCCAAGCACACAGTCCTCAGGCTTTCCCTCTACGTCTTCCACGGGCTCATCCAGAGGCACAAACGTCATGCAGAGAATACGCCACTCCACATAAACACTCTGTCACTTTGGGATTTGAGTTCTGCAACGCCACAATGGAGACCTGACCCATGTGATTGGTGCAGCCGGCCACCTGAAAAGAAAGAGAAGTTGATTTCAGAATCTACACCAGTAAAAACGATTCATTGTCCTGCTGAACGGCTAAACGAAACTGATATGAGTCCTAAAGTCTGAGGCATTTTCCAGAGGCGAAATAAATCTTTTTTTCTCAGATTGATGGGACACTTAAAGGAGTGCAGCTCATCATTGTAAGCTCTTTCGCGTCTTAAAAAAGGGAATGTTTTACGACCTTCTATACACAAATGCCTTTAATGCAACCTTGCACTCTCACTGCCCACACAGAACAGTGTTTAATGATGCTTTTAGACTTCAAAACTTCTTTAAAAATGATTTAAAAAAAAACTTTCAGGTCAGGTGCAATTTGGCGACGCCACATTATTTTGTCAGTAACGGTAACTGCGTTGTAACGGGGGAAACAGTAATTCGTTTGATTACTCGTTACTGAAAAAGATAACGCCGTTAGTAACGCCGTTTATTTATAACGCCGTTATTCCCATCACTGGTGAGGAGCCCGGCGCCCACCGTCTGCTTCATATACCAGGTGTGTGTGTGTGTGTGTGTGTGTTCATGGTCATGTGTGTGTGTCCCAGGACCCTCAGGGCCGCCACGTGAAGACGTACGAGGTGTCTCTGCGAGAGAAGGAGTTCAACAAGGGCCCCTGGAAGCAGGAGAACGTAGAGGCCGAGGCTTCGATGGTCATCCCAGGTGAGATGCTAACTAGTGCTTGATTAGCTTCTTCAGCGCTGAGGAAATGTCTCCGGTTCCCTAGCGTAACATCGGTTCCTAGCGTAACCTCGGTTCCTAGCGTAACCTCGGTTCCCTAGCGTAACATCGGTTCCCTAGCGTAACATCGGTTCCCTAGCGTAACCTCGGTTCCCTAGCATAACCACGTTCCCTAGCGTAACCTCGGTTCCCTAGCGTAACATTGGTTCCCTAGCGTAACTTCGGTTCCCTAGCGTAACATCGGTTCCCTAGCGTAACCTCGGTTCCCTAGCGTAACATCGGTTCCTAGCGTAACCTCGGTTCCCTAGCGTAACATCGGTTCCCTAGCGTAACTTCGGTTCCCTAGCGTAACATTGCTCCTAGCGTAACATCGGTTCCCTAGCGTAACATCGCTCCCTAGCATAACCACGTTTCCCTAGCGTAACATCGCTCCCTAGCATAACCACGTTCCCTAGCGTAACTTCGGTTCCCTAGCGTAACTTCGGTTCCCTAGCGTAACATTGTTCCCTAGCGTAACTTCGGTTCCCTAGCGTAACTTCGGTTCCCTAGCGTAACTTCGGTTCCCTAGCGTAACTTCGGTTCCCTAGCGTAACTTCGGTTCCCTAGCGTAACATTGTTCCCTAGCGTAACTTCGGTTCCCTAGCGTAACTTCGGTTCCCTAGCGTAACTTCGGTTCCCTAGCGTAACTTCGGTTCCCTAGCGTAACTTCGGTTCCCTAGCGTAACTTCGGTTCCCTAGCGTAACCTCGGTTCCCTAGCGTAACTTCGGTTCCCTAGCGTAACTTCGGTTCCATAGCGTAACATCGTTTCCTAGCGTAACCTCGGTTCCATAGCGTGACAGCGGTTCATCTAAAGTTTGTGTGTATGTTTCAGTGCCGGAGCCGTTTGGCGGCGCTATAATCATCGGACAGGAGTCCATCACGTATCACAACGGGGACAAATACTTCGCCATCGCTCCCCCCACCATCAAGGTTTGACCATCCTGTGTGTTTCAGGCTGTGGTGTTTGTGTGTGTGTGTGTGTGTGTGTGTGTGTGTGGTGTAAAGCGTGTGTTGTGTGTGTGTGAACCTACAGCAGAGCACCATCGTGTGCCATAACCGTGTGGACCCGAACGGATCCCGGTTCCTGCTGGGCGATATGGAGGGCCGGCTGTTCATGCTGTTGCTGGAGAAGGAGGAGCTGATGGACGGAGCTGTGGTGCTCAAAGACCTGCGGGTGGAGCTTCTGGGAGAGGTGACACACACACACACACACACACACACATTCTCTCTCTCACACACACACACACACACTCTGGACGGAGCAGTGGTGCTCAAAGACCTGCGGGTGGAGCTTCTGGGAGAGGTGACACACACACACACACACACACACATACTTGTTTTTGCTACATTGTGGGGACTCTTGACTGGAAGGTTACACGTGGGGACAGCAATTTCTAAATACATTTAAGTCATCATTTTACATCAGAAGTGTCTGGGGGAATTTCTGAATCACAAAAATCAACTTTATTATCAGAAATTATTAATTTTAGAAAGCTTAATATTTGTCAGGTTTTTCTATTCTGCTGGGGACGTCCCCATTGTGTCTTACCACAAACCACCACTGAGTGGCACTATTATGAGTTATCTGTAGATTATCGATTTTTAATACAAATTTAAACCTTTACCAGATTAACAATAAAGATTACGTTTAGATAATAGTTGTTTAAAAGGGAGAATTGTCTATATTTATATTTTTTATGAATTTTTACTTTATTTTACAATTTACTAATTCCCATAAACTCTTGTATTTGAATAGACCATTTGTATGGATGTAAACAGTGACAACAGCCTCACCTCACTTCCTGTTTAACAGGAATCTATTTTCTTCAACTCTGAGAATCTGAAAAGGTCCACATTTTCATAAATAAGAGCGTCATGTTGTATGACAAGCAGGAAGTGTTCATGGGCATTGACCCCACGGGTATCATTGTGTTTGCTGAATAATGATCGGTCCATACTGGAATCAACTCTGAATTAAAACTGCACATGCCTGCCATTCAACAGGGTTACAAGATATATTGCTATTTGTGTTTTTTCTTATTCGTCATCCTAAAAATGTGTCACGCACAGAAACCTATGAAGCCCAATGTGTCCGATGTGTATTAATCCGTTGCAGAAAAATTTGCAAGAAAATACAAAATGGAGTCTTCAAGCTGTGAAGATGATTTTGTTGGCCTCTCTCTTCTTACAAAGAGATATAAATATTGGGTCCATCCAACAATCCTGAGATTGCGTAGAGTGGAAGGAGTTCGCTGCGGGATTATCCCCAACGATTCAAGGTTTACTTCAGGATGTCAGTGGCTCAGTTTGAAGCTTTGCTAGCGATACTGAAGACACATATTAAAAACAATACCACTAAGTTTTTTGATCCTGAATAGTTCTGGATTTTGGCGTTTGCTTGTACGGTGGCTGTGAATTGTCAAAACACCTCTACAATAGCTGCTACGAATGCGAAAAAGCAGAAAAATTAACCCTATCTAATTTTTGTTTTGACAGACAAAAGTTTCGGAGGCAGTGAGTAAATGTGATAGACACAACATGAGGGCATATTTATTTTTTTAATGAGCGAGAATTTCGGACTCATTAAAAACTCATGCAAAAATGTTTACTGTCTTTTAGTGAATCCTTAAAGCAGCACTATGCCGTTTTTTTAGCTTAACTGAACAGCTTCGGAGTAATTGGAATGGTTATATGACTCTTTTCGGGTTGAATGGTGGTTGTCTCGCCCCCCCCGGTGCCTGTGAGTGGAAAAACCGCACTTGCAACTTTGGGCCGGCGGACCGCCGTCACGAAGTATCGCGTGATTTCAGTTCTCGCGATGTAACGAATTGCTTTACGGCACTGCACACATTACACGCATACACGCCCCCATCCAGGATCCGGCTAGCTATAAGAACAACTATCGTCCCATGGCAAAGCCGGCATATAAGAAGCAGAAAGCTAGGAAAGCATTGTCGGAGGAACAGAGAAAGAGGAAACGGCAGACTGACCGAGCGAGGAGTCAGACACGAGTAAACATCGGACCTGCGTTTACAGAATGGCGAAAAAAAACGAAGAAAGCGCGGTCGGAAGAGTCTAGAAAAAGGAAACGAGAATCTGACAGCACGAGGAACCGGACAAGAGTCGCACTGCACAAGCTTTCACTGTTAAAGTTGATTCCTGCAATTATCATGAGAACAGTTGTCAATATCTCACATAATTATCAGGACATAAATAAGCCTACACGTTGTAAATAGTGTAAATGAGCGCAATTTGCACACTATTATGATAAATTGCAATAATCATGTCTAACAACATCATAACGGACATTGTTACGAAATAATGTGACGTACATGATACACTTTATTGGTGTCACCTGGCATTTAGGCTCAGGTAAGCCTAACGCGATAGGCTACTTTATTATTATGAAGTGCAGAGGTCGTGAGTGCAGAGACGCTCTGCGTGAGTGGTGTTTACGACAGTAACGTTAAATACAAGTACTCTACAGCGACTCTAGGGATCGCTGTTTGACAAAAACAGAAATCCTGCATAGTGCCGCTTTAAACTCAACACAAAACTATTATCTGTCTGTATTATCTATCAATCTCTAATCTGTATGTCTTTATATCTGTCTGTCTATCCATCTATATTTAAGTTTTTTTTTTTTATGCAAATGTGCCACAATTTTGGGACCACACTGAATTTCTTTGAGTAGAATAAATTTGATGTACAACCCCCATAAACTACCCCAAGAAAAGTTTGGACATTTGGGCAATTACAACAAAAACAAGAATCAATGATTTCTTAATGCTCTTGAACATTTATTTGACGTATCGTAGTGTTTACTTTGTTGCAGGCAACAAGTCAAAATGTGTTTCAAAACTCAACACAGGAAAAAGATCTAGGTAAAGGACCTTTTCTTTTACATTTTTCGCTTTAAGGCATCAATACGGTTTTTAACATAAAATTTCACCCCCTCCCAACTTCTCCCCTTAAGTGCTGCTGGTGACCTTTCAATGCACTCCATGCATTGGGCTTTACCAGGAACCTTTCCAGAGTGGATGTAGTCCATCAAAGTTTTTTCCACAGCCTGGATTTCCTCTTTAGACCACCTTCTCCGTGGGTTTTGTGAAGATACTGAATAAAATAAAAATAAATATTAGTGATTGAGATAAAAGTGATTGTTATCCCACACAACATGATTGAATAACATATCAAATAAATACATGGTCTTCAGTTTTTCTCTCATTGTTTTATACACATTTTTGCTAAAATCTATTTTCTAGTTGCACCACATGCGCATTCACCGTAGCCTCGGCTACAGCAACGTTCACAGAACACTCTTCCCGCTGAACCAGCTCTCAGTTCATTTATACAAACACTTTTCCCACTGAATCAGCTCTCAGTTCACATCAGACGAACAGTCTTCCCGCTGTAACAGACGAACACTCTTCCCGCTGTAACAGACGATCACTCTTCCCGCTGTAACAGACGATCACTCTTCCCGCTGTAACAGACGATCACTCTTCCCGCTGTAACAGACGAACACTCTTCCCGCTGTAACAGACGAACACTCTTCCCGCTGTAACAGACGATCACTCTTCCCGCTGTAACAGACGATCACTCTTCCCGCTGTAACAGACGATCACTCTTCCCGCTGTAACAGACGATCACTCTTCCCGCTGTAACAGACGAACACTCTTCCCGCTGTAACAGACGAACACTCTTCCCGCTGTAACAGACGATCACTCTTCCCGCTGTAACAGACGAACACTCTTCCCGCTGTAACAGACGATCACTCTTCCCGCTGTAACAGACGAACACTCTTCCCGCTGTAACAGACGATCACTCTTCCCGCTGTAACAGACGAACACTCTTCCCGCTGTAACAGACGAACACTCTTCCCGCTGTAACAGACGAACACTCTTCCCGCTGTAACAGACGAACACTCTTCCCGCTGTAACAGACGATCACTCTTCCCGCTGTAACAGACGATCACTCTTCCCGCTGTAACAGACGATCACTCTTCCCGCTGTAACAGACGATCACTCTTCCCGCTGTAACAGACGAACACTCTTCCCGGTGTAACAGACGATCACTCTTCCCGCTGTAACAGACGAACACTCTTCCCGCTGTAACAGACGATCACTCTTCCCGCTGTAACAGACGATCACTCTTCCCGCTGTAACAGACGAACACTCTTCCCGCTGTAACAGACGAACACTCTTCCCGCTGTAACAGACGAACACTCTTCCCGCTGTAACAGACGAACACTCTTCCCGCTGTAACAGACGATCACTCTTCCCGCTGTAACAGACGATCACTCTTCCCGCTGTAACAGACGATCACTCTTCCCGCTGTCACTCTTCCCGCTGTAACAGACGATCACTCTTCCCGCTGTAACAGACGATCACTCTTCCCGCTGTAACAGACGATCACTCTTCCCGCTGTAACAGACGAACACTCTTCCCGGTGTAACAGACGATCACTCTTCCCGCTGTAACAGACGATCACTCTTCCCGCTGTAACAGACGATCACTCTTCCCGCTGTAACAGACGAACACTCTTCCCGGTGTAACAGACGATCACTCTTCCCGCTGTAACAGACGATCACTCTTCCCGCTGTAACAGACGATCACTCTTCCCGCTGTAACAGACGATCACTCTTCCCGCTGTAACAGACGAACACTCTTCCCGCTGTAACAGACGATCACTCTTCCCGCTGTAACAGACGAACACTCTTCCCGGTGTAACAGACGATCACTCTTCCCGCTGTAACAGACGATCACTCTTCCCGCTGTAACAGACGATCACTCTTCCCGCTGTAACAGACGATCACTCTTCCCGCTGTAACAGACGATCACTCTTCCCGCTGTAACAGACGATCACTCTTCCCGCTGTAACAGACGAACACTCTTCCCGGTGTAACAGACGATCACTCTTCCCGCTGTAACAGACGAACACTCTTCCCGCTGTAACAGACGAACACTCTTCCCGCTGTAACAGACGATCACTCTTCCCGCTGTAACAGACGATCACTCTTCCCGCTGTAACAGACGATCACTCTTCCCGCTGTAACAGACGATCACTCTTCCCGCTGTAACAGACGATCACTCTTCCCGCTGTAACAGACGATCACTCTTCCCGCTGTAACAGACGATCACTCTTCCCGCTGTAACAGACGAACACTCTTCCCGCTGTAACAGACGAACACTCTTCCCGCTGTAACAGACGATCACTCTTCCCGCTGTAACAGACGATCACTCTTCCCGCTGTAACAGACGATCACTCTTCCCGCTGTAACAGACGATCACTCTTCCCGCTGTAACAGACGATCACTCTTCCCGCTGTAACAGACGATCACTCTTCCCGCTGTAACAGACGAACACTCTTCCCGCTGTAACAGACGAACACTCTTCCCGCTGTAACAGACGAACACTCTTCCCGCTGTAACAGACGATCACTCTTCCCGCTGTAACAGACGATCACTCTTCCCGCTGTAACAGACGATCACTCTTCCCGCTGTAACAGACGATCACTCTTCCCGCTGTAACAGACGATCACTCTTCCCGCTGTAACAGACGATCACTCTTCCCGCTGTAACAGACGATCACTCTTCCCGCTGTAACAGACGATCACTCTTCCCGCTGTAACAGACGATCACTCTTCCCGCTGTAACAGACGAACACTCTTCCCGCTGTAACAGACGAACACTCTTCCCGCTGTAACAGACGATCACTCTTCCCGCTGTAACAGACGAACACTCTTCCCGCTGTAACAGACGATCACTCTTCCCGCTGTAACAGACGAACACTCTTCCCGCTGTAACAGACGATCACTCTTCCCGCTGTAACAGACGATCACTCTTCCCGCTGTAACAGACGATCACTCTTCCCGCTGTAACAGACGATCACTCTTCCCGCTGTAACAGACGATCACTCTTCCCGCTGTAACAGACGAACACTCTTCCCGCTGTAACAGACGAACACTCTTCCCGCTGTAACAGACGATCACTCTTCCCGCTGTAACAGACGAACACTCTTCCCGCTGTAACAGACGATCACTCTTCCCGCTGTAACAGACGATCACTCTTCCCGCTGTAACAGACGATCACTCTTCCCGCTGTAACAGACGATCACTCTTCCCGCTGTAACAGACGATCACTCTTCCCGCTGTAACAGACGATCACTCTTCCCGCTGTAACAGACGATCACTCTTCCCGCTGTAACAGACGATCACTCTTCCCGCTGTAACAGACGAACACTCTTCCCGCTGTAACAGACGATCACTCTTCCCGCTGTAACAGACGATCACTCTTCCCGCTGTAACAGACGATCACTCTTCCCGCTGTAACAGACGATCACTCTTCCCGCTGTAACAGACGATCACTCTTCCCGCTGTAACAGACGATCACTCTTCCCGCTGTAACAGACGAACACTCTTCCCGCTGTAACAGACGATCACTCTTCCCGCTGTAACAGACGATCACTCTTCCCGCTGTAACAGACGATCACTCTTCCCGCTGTAACAGCTCTCAGTCCGCTTGTTGTGTACAACTCCCGAGTCCCTCTCTCTCTCCCGCTCTCGTTTATGCAGTCTCTCCACGCCATTTTCTGCAATCAGACACAGGTGTTCATCATCTGCACTTGACCTACTTACTCACCGCGAGGCTCCCTGTTTTCTCTCCCACTACAGACTTCGCAAAACCACGCCCCCCTCGCCACAGCGTCATTCCGTTCACAGAACGCTCCGTATCAAAGGTTTTTTTCTTTTTTGCAAAGCAAATCTAGCTAAACCACTGTCTGATCACGTGCCTCCATGAGCCACAGTGCACGAGAGAGACCGAGTGTGAGCACTAGTAAATTGTTACATACTACATAGTAATATATAATTACTATAAGAGGCATGGAAGTTTGATTAATGGACTCCAATAATCAGTACTACAAACGTCTTGTTTTGAACTATTGTTTAATAAATAGAAATAATTTGAGCACATAAACGTTCATATGGAGGATTAAATAAGATTCAATTTATGCAGTAAGATTTCACAACTAATCACTGACACTGTACCACAACCAGGTTTTAAGTTTATTAAGTTCTTCAGTTTCTCAAATAACAATGACTCTGAATTTTATCCATTAATCGAACTTCATAGTGCATAGTTCTGCCTTGAAATTTTCTCATTTGGTTACATTCTGTTATGGAATATTTGTTTTTTATTTATTGTATATTTTGAGTTTTATTCACATCCATTATGCAGGTACAATGCAAGTTTATATTTCGCTTCCTAAAACTATTTACACAATGTAAAATAGTGCCCTGTTGAAGTTTTGCTGCATTTTTTTATTTTTTTTAAGGAGATGCACTGAATTTTGGTGAATAAGAGGACCCGTTTTATTTTGATGTACATATTTGTACATTAGCAGGAATGTAGCACAATATGGATGTGGAAGCAGTTATAATTAGCCTATGTGACAATACAATTTGTTTTGGTTAAAATCAACAGATAATCGTGATAATTAATCGTGATCTCAATATTGATAAAAATAATCGTGTAGTTTAGTTTACAACTAATCGATAAAATCGATAATAATCGATTATGAAAATCGTCATTATGACGATTGTCATTATCATGTCATTATCGATTAGTTGGTCTGCTTACGTCACGGGGAGGGTTTACTGGTGATTGGTTGAAACAGGCCAATCATGATGCTCTCTGTCTTACATGCGTTTCATGAGACGAACACACACACGCAAGGTCTCTCTCCATGCGCCGCTGTGCCACGTGCGCTACACGGTTTGGAGCAGTCTCTTCTGTCTCGCATGCGCACTCTTGCTCGCTCGCGCGCTCTAGATTCCGGGAGATTTGAACTAATTTGCGGGCATCAGGGAGCCGCTATCAATATGCGGGAGACTCCTAGAACTTCCGGGAGACTTGGGATGTCTCGAGCATCACGTTGCACAATCAGTTCGCTCGCAACATAAGTGATGGATTAAAATAGCTCTACTGCAGAAATAGGTTAAATTAAAACGGTGTTTATAAAGTGAAGCACTAAATATAAAGGCAGTTAATAACAGCAGCAGTTAAAGATTGTTTTTTTACTCACTGTAATAAGTGGTTTTCAGCGAATGCTTGTACACTAATGCATTTTTCCTGTCCTTTTAATCAAGCCTGTTAGCTTGCTGCGTCTCCATTCTGTTCTCTTTTTATAGCATTTGTCTACTATTAAGTTAATTGTTTTTCAAACGTGATCTACTGCGATCTACTTGGCCTCACACATCTGAGCGCTTTATTAAACAGAAATGTGCTGTTGGTGTATTAGCCTAAAACAACATGCTCGCCAGATTGTTTATCTAAATAGCCCTATGTTGTTAGAATTTACTGTTTACCAGGTTTTTGGTTTTTGGTAATTTCCTTGATTTAATTTTTTTTATTCTTTTTTTAAATGAAAACTAACATCATAAAGTATGATTGATATTTGTTTTACTTTGAGCAATTCTGGAGCTATAATTGACTCTTCTTATGAGCATATAAAACAAAACAGCTCCTTGTAAAAAATGAAATGCAATATTGTAGTAGTTATAAATAAAGGTTTATTTTAGCTCAGATTAGTTTGAGGGCAGCAATTGTATTCATAATGTCAAAATAAAACCAACGTAATATTACTTGAAGGCATTATAGCCTACTATTCCTGCCAAACTTCCATGGTTGCAGTGAGTGTTACTACAGTAAATCCATGGTGAATGTTGCTGATCTGTGGACACGGGATAGTTAATTCATGGCACAATGTTTCTTCCTGGTTTCCACGTCAGCGCTGTTTGATCCGTTAATAACGGAGAAATGTGAATGTTTCTCACTAGATCTCGCAGCAATGTTATTGCCTTCTGTGGCAAATTTAAACTCTTCCTTTACTTGATCTCTTATTAGCGCTGTGTAGTAACAGTGTCGCTTGATCAAGATCGGCTCGCGCTGGTTTGGTCCAAACTGATAAACGGTTCGTCAACCACATAATAACGAGCAGTTTCGTTCCACTTGCATTACGTTTGCCATTTGATGTTGGGCAATGTTGTGGTGGCTCCGGCGGATTATGAGCGCGCTTACCACGCGCAACGCGGCTACATTTGAAATAACGAAATTTTGGTCGGAAGGAAAAATGACTGGCTCTCCCCAACCCCGGCCCCCACCCCCCCCCCCCCCCCCCCCCCCGACACAAAGAAATAACTCTCCGGTTCTACGCGATTCACGTAAATGACCCAATTGGCCAAGAAAACGGCGATTGTCGCTGAAAAGCGACAAGTTTGCAGGTGTGTTTTATTTTTTTTTACATTTATCATGGTTGTCAACTTGCCATCAGCAATTATCATTAAAAACAATGTGAATATTTATATTAGTAAAACTCAATGTGTGGCTTTTGCACTTTTTAAAGTACACTTTTACACATAAATACCCTGATTTAGGGTTTTATTTAGTTATAAAAAAAAATAAAAAAAAAAGATTTTTAAAATTGATTCATCGAAAAATAATTGTCAGATTAATCGATTCTCAAAATAGTCATTAGTTGCAGCCCTATAATCGTGATTATCATTTTGGCCATAATCGTGCAGCCTTATGTGTGATCAAAAATATTGGAAATTTATTTTCATACTGTAAGGGCATCTAGTCTCGAGTCTGACTTCTCAGACAGTTCAACACTTGCAGATTAAAAATGGTCTGTAAAAAGACACTGTATGGACAGACGTAGCCAGTAAAATGAGCACTTCCTCCTCTTTGGATCTGCCATGTGCTGTTACAGAGCTCGATCAACACAGATCACTGAAAAATAGACACTTTTCACCAAATTTGACCTCCACATGAAATTTTCAAGGGATAGTTCACCCAAAAATTAATCTTCTGTCAGTAATTACTCGCCCTCATGTCGTTCCAAACCCATAAGACCTTCGTTCATCCTCGAAACACAAATGAAGATATTCTTGACAAAATACAAGAGGTTTCTGTCCCTCCATATGCAGCGACGTCTTTGCAACTTCCAAGGCCCAGAAAAGTGGTAAAAACAATGTTAAAATAGTCCATGTGACTAGAGTGGTTCAACCTTAATGTTATGAAGTGATGAGAACTTTTTGTGCACAAAAACCCACGACTAAAAAAACTACTTAATTTAACAATTTCTTCTTTTCCACGTCATTTTCCTACGCTATTGACATAGTGTAAACAGTGCAGCGCTTCCGGGTTCTACATCAGAACGCTCCTGCGTCAGAATCACGCACGTATCGTGGAGCTCACATGAACAGCGTCGACCAATGGTCAGCTGGTGTTCTGATGTAAACCTGGAAGCGCTGCACTGTTTACACTACGTCAACAGCGTAGGAGAATGGCATGGAAGAGAAGAAATGGTTGAATAAAGTCATTATTTTCTCTTCACTTCATAACAATAAGATTAAGGAACAACTGTAGTCACATGGACTATTTTAACAATGTCTTTACTACCTTTCTGGGCCTTGAAAGTTGCAATGACGTTGCTGCCTATGAATGGTTTAGAAACCTCTCGGATTTCGTCAAAAATATCTTAATTTGTGTTTCGAAGATGAACGAAGGTCTTATGAGTTTGGAACAACATGAGGGTGAGTAATTAATGACAGAAACTTAATTTTTGGGTAAACTAACCCTTTAAGGGAACTCTGTTGTCAATATAAATGGGTCTCTGTAGATTCCAATTGAAATGACTTAATTCTGATGAACTTTCACAAAAAAATGGAAAGTGTGACATTTCATAAGACATTTGAAAAACAACTTACCCTTTGTTGTGTATGGTTCGTCCAAGTCCTTGCCAATTGGCTGCAGTTTTTTATCCTTGCCTGTTATAAAACATATGAGCACAACTGAGGAGACTTTCAATATAGGCAATATACAGTAATGGCACAGAATGCATACTAAATGGGTACCAGTAATTGTGCCACACATTTAATTTACCAAATATATTGGGGTTTATTTTGTTTTGTTTTTATAAAACTGTGTTGTGTTTGTAACTGTTAGATATCCATGAGAACAGGGGATTGTTTTTATATTTTTGAACAGAAGATCAAAAGCTGAAAGAACAAAAATGTCTTTTCACTCAGATTAACCAATAGTGCCAATTAGGGCTGCAACAACTAATCGATAAAATCGATAATAATCGATTATGAAAATCGTTGTCAACGAATGTCATTATCGATTAGTTGGTCTGTTTACGTCACAGGGAGCGTTTACTGGTGATTGGTTGAAACAGGCCAATCAGGATGCTCTCTGTCTTACACGCGCTTCATGAGGCACATACGCACACACGCACGGCCTCTCTCCCTCCGTTGCTCTGCCGCACTCGCGCGCTACACGGTTTGGAGCAAAGTCTCTTCTGGCTCGCATGCGCGCTCTTGCTTGCGCGCTCAAATCCCGGGAGTTTGAACTAATTTGCGGGCATCAGGGAGCCGCATAAGCCGCTATCAATATGCGGGTGACTCCCAGAACTTCCGGGAGACTTGGGATGTCTGTATTTTGTCTCGAGCATCAGGTTGCGCAATCAGTTCGCTCGCAACATAGGTGATGGATTAAAATAGCGCTATCGCAGAAATAGGTTAAATTAAAATGGTCTTTACAAAGTGAAGCACTAAATATAAAGGCAGTTAATAACAGCAACAGTAAAAGATTGTTTTTTAGTCACTGTACTCAGTGGTTTTCAGCGAATGTTTGTGCACTAATGCATCATTTTTCCTGTCTTTTTAATCAAGCCTGTTAGCTTGCTGCGTACCTCCATTACGTTCTCTTTTTATAGCATTTGTCTACTATTAAGTTTTAATTGTTTTTCAAACGCGATCGACTGCGGCTCTACGTTCACACGCTTGTTTTCAGTCTTTCTATATTTATTTTATCAATGTATCCTTATAATTCAATTAATTTTAAATAAAAATTAAATGAATTATATATTTTAGATGTTTTTAGTTTATATCTTCACATCTGAACAACATGTCTGTGTAAATTTGTTTTAACAAAAATTGTGTTAAAACAATATGTTGGATATAAATGTTTTTTTTTTTTTGCATTAATCATGGTTGTCAACTTGCCATCAGCAATTATCATTAAAAACAATGCAAATATTGATATTACTAAAACTCAATGTGTGGCTTTTGCACTTTTTAAAGTACACTTTTACACATAAATATCCTAATTTAGGGTTTTAGGTAACACTTTATTTTACGGTGTCCTTGTTACATATGTTACATGTACTTACTGTAGTAATAACAGTAAATTATGCATAATTACATGCAACTAACCCTCAACCAAATCCTAATCATACCCTATTCCTATAGTAAGTACATGTAGTTACTTAATATTACTCTGTACTTAAATATATAATTACACTGTAACAAGGACACCTTAAAATAAAGTGTAACCGGGTTTTATTTAGTCATAATAAACATAAAAATCTAATTGAATTTTTTATCCGATTAATCGATAAATCAAAAAAATAATCGTCCGATTAATCGATTATCAAAATAATCGTTAGTTGCAGCCCTAGTGCCAATATTAGCAAGGGGTACTGTGTGCAATTAAGTACTCTTTTTTTCTGTTGGTACACACAGAATTAACAATACTATTTTCAGAAAACTATATAAGAGAAAATTATATGAAATTATCTAAAGGATATTTATTATCTAGGATATAAAAAATAATAAAAGCAAGTTAAAAATACATGCAAATCATAAAGCACTGGTTCTTTAAAAGTAAAACAATAAAGTCTTCATAACCCTCCTGTTTAATTTAAATCATATTACCTTTGGCTGGTTGTTGATTTTTGTGTTGTTCAACTTCATTAGTGGACTTCATTGATTTATCTGGACACATAATAGCTCTCTTTTAGTAAAAGAATATTCAACAAGAACTCCTAAATATCAGTAAGCACACTTACATTTTTCTTCCAGTAATATTCAGCCTTTTCTAGCTTTCCCATCATTCCCTTTCAGTGGCTGACTACATACCTGCTGAACTTGAAGGTGAAGCACCATTCCCAATCTCATCTTCAGAGTCTGATCCATCACTGTCCATCAGTACTCTCTCTAGAAAACACAATAACCATATAGAAAAAATTAATAGGTAGCAAACTAACAGCTACATTCAACCAATGCCTATAAGCAACAATGGAGGTCCAGCTCATAGCATGGTTTTTTGAGAATTTTCAATCTGCTAGTTTATTTATTTAAATTAATCAATTGATAAAATTTCACTGGCATTTGACAAAAAAAAATCTATGGAGGAATATTTGTAAATGAATTTACTTAGTTATTAACTCAAGCCTGTTGTACCTTGTGGATCAATCTGGATCTCATCAAGATTCCTTCCTTTGAATTCAGATAGCTGTCCTCGTTCCATGGCCATAAGTACTTTACTTATTTTGGCAAGCTGTAATGTGCCTTCGGGTAACCTATAATACTGCCGATGGACCCTGATGTCATGTCCAAGGAAGTCAGCAAGGTCATCCATTTCATTGTCCTTTAAGTTGAGGACCTTGGACATAGTGGCCATGTGCTTTCTGAGTCTAGTGGAGGATAATGCCTCTGGGTGTTTTGCTCCACAGCTTCGAGCAATCTTACGAATTACATCTGATCCTCTGAAGTGACTGAGTGCTTGTGGTCTTCCAAACATGAACATATTCTCATCAGGCACTTCACAGTTACGGCGAGTCTTGACAAGTAACTCCATCGATGTCAGCATATCTGGTGTGAGAAGAATGGGGACCTTTCGTCCTCGTTTGCCTCTTATCTCAATTCTTTGGAAGTGGTTACAAAGTTTCTTCTCAAGGTCTGACAAAGCAAGCTCTACATCTGGATGAGTCGACGAGGTATCCCTCAATGTAAAAGCATTAAGGGACATCTTGGATACTTCTCCTTCTCTTCTGCGATTAAAAAGGATCACCTGACAAAGTGTCATTTTTGCAAGTTCTGCCCAGTTCTTGTTACTTGGTTCTTCTTCAAGTTTTGTTTGGTACTCCTTACTCTGTCTGTCAAGATACTGGTGCATTTTTTTCACATCTTCAGCAAAGGGAAGAAGTTGTGGAGAGTTCCATTTTGCCTCACTCAAATTTCGGAGGGCCTGGGATGACACACACTCACTCCATTTAGTGTCACAGATTTGTTTGAAGGCCTGCACATTGTTAAGAGAGTTCTTGTCACCTGACATCATTGCCTCGCATTCAATAATGTTGGCCAATTTCTTGAGGTTGTGCCCTAACTTTAGTGCCAAAGATGGTGCTTTGTATGTGTTTGTTTCCTCATTTAAGCCAGACACACTGTGAACTGCTTCAATCACATGAGGAAAATTAGCCGGTACAAAGAAATCTGATACCTCCTTCAACTTGCCAGTCTGTCTTCCTTGGAGAACTAGCCGCCCTGTCTCGCGCATCTTTTGTCTGATATATTCATGTTTTGTGACGTCATGGCCATGCTTATTAAAGAGATGTTGCCCTAATTTTAATATGATTTTCTCTTTGCGGACAACATGTGTTATCTTATCCTCATGCATTTCAAGGACCATTTTCCAAAATCGTGCATTCACACTCTCTGGAACTGGTTCAGTATACGAGCAAAGGGACTGAACTCGAGTTTTTCCTGGCTTCATTCCTTTGACTTTTTTGCTTAGATGGCATCTCTGCATGTGCCTCCATAATGATCTCCTCTTCAAGTAGGCCTCACAGTTTACGCAGTGCAAGTAATCACTTGCTGTTACTGGTGCAATGGATTGCTGTCGGGGTATCACCACTCCCTTTCCTTCTTTAAGCACCTGACTATTATGACAACGGTTCCCTTTATTTCTCAATAAACTCAGCTGTAATCTTCGCTCTTTAGACCCTTTCGGAAAAGCAACTGCTCTTGCCACCTCTGGCTTATCTTTGTGCTTTGATTCCAAATGGCGTGCCATTTTACTGAATGGTTTAGAGCAGAACAAGCAGAAGTATTTTTTGTTGTATAGTCTGCTGCCATCTGTTTTCTTCTTCAGCATCATGACCTTCACATTAGAATTATCAGGTGAAGAGGATTCGCCGCTGATATGTTTATCAGGTGAAGAGGATTCGCCGCTGATATGTTTATCCGATGAAGAGTATTCGCCGTTGTCATTTTCGTCAGATGAAGAGGATTGTCCGGTGTCATTTTCAACAGATGAAGAGGATTCTTTGGTTCCACAGGTAGCCAAGGAACTAGAACGTGTCACACGCTTTCTTTTACATGGTTTAGATCTTTTTGACTGAACCTTTCGTCTCTTTTGCTGTTTGACATTTTTTGCAAAACTCTCTTCCTTTGCTGACCTGTCACTCTCTGATTGATCCTCTGTTTCTGGTATATAATCGCTGAACTCTGAACTTGATTCTTCTGTTTCATATCCAAGCTTTTTCCTGTTAGGCTGTGAATAAAACGTATGAGTTAGAAGTCTTGATCAGGAATGCCAAGACAAACAACATACTGCAATTATGAATGCCTGTCCAAAGTGAAACATTCAGTGTGCAGATTTATAAATAACAATGCAACTATTAATTTCCAGACTGTAGTAGCAATAGTAGTAGTAGTGGCATTAGCGATGCATGAATATAGCAAAAATCGAGTAGAGTCATTGCTGATAGAGATATATGTCAAGAAATCCCATCAGATATGAAGATGTGAACTTAAAGAAACACAAGATTATAATATGAACAGAAGAAAAAAGAAAGCAACACAGGTTTCTCATTTGCTCTGCATTCAGATGTTATTGTCGCTTTTTTCGCAGACACACATAGCACGAGCATGATCATCTGAGGAGGGAATAACTGTTTTTTCTGACGGACATCTAAGAATGGGGGGAGGAGGGCGGGTTGGAGGAGCATCCCTATTGGACGAATCTATTGGTAATGACCACGAGCATAGTCTGTATTTGCATCAAGGCAGGCAAGAACCTGAGAGGTCTGATGATTCCCAAAACACCGGTAGCATGCTTGAGGATGGGACGAGTGGAGCCATGCAGTATCAAGCATTTCAAGTTTCAAGGTGCCGACTACAGAACCTGGTCAGACGGAGGAGGACTCACCCCATAACCTCCATGCAACATGAGTCCCTATACAAATCAGGAAGTCTGAACGACATCAGGTTACGTGACCTGCCGCTAAGTAAAAGGAGTGGCTTTAGTGGGATGAGGATGTAGAGAATATCCTGGAGAAGACATCAAAGGGCAATGGGAAACTCCAGACCATGTGCACACTCATAATGAAGATAGGCACAGAATGTTTTGGTGTCATTGAAGAGCAGGTCAGAAGTGATCCAGCTGGACCTATCAGAAGTATCCAGCTCTGCTCCTCAGGGAGGACTGCTCCCCACAGCACGGGACTGGCAGCGCCAGGCTGACCTAGGACGGCAGCTTAAGTTCCCAGAGAACATCGCAAGTCACACGGCTCCGCCCAAACGTGGTGTTGACATCGGTAGCGAAACCAAGTGGTTTTGATAGAACTAACTGTCCTCTAAAGACAGGATTGAGGAAGCCAACAAGTGCAAAAAGGCCAAATATGAAGAGCTCGTCTCAATGTGTTGGAGCAATGGCGGGAGATCTCGTGTGAGCCAGTTGAAGTTGGATGTCAGAGCTTTGGTGGGAAACTCTAAAACTTCTTGGTTTTAAAGGGAAGAAGAGCTATCAAGAACCTTCATGAGGCTTCTGAAGAGGCCCTGAGATGACTGGTTCCGCAGGGGTGGATGCGTGACTTAGTGCTGCACTTGGACACAAGTCAGGGCTGCATCATCCAAGCAAGGGTGTATGATGGTTAAAGACCAAAACACCATATGACCCCCAGGTTCATCATTGATGATATGTCCAAGTAGCATAGAAAGATTTACTCTAAAACTGACTGGAAAATCAGTTTTACAAGCACACATATCATATAATTAAAAATTAAATATGTAAAAAAATGTCAGTGTCCGATGCAAAGTGCTGCAATGTGGTACTCAAAAAAAAATCCAAATGTTAGCATGTCTGAAATTGGATTACGGTACAATGATTACTTTAATCTTAATTGGGATTTCTTGTTTTGTTTTTTTAATATTGGAATTCTGCTGTTAGTTTTTATTTTTTGTGTTCTTTGCCATATGTGCAGGAAAAAGGGCCTCCCAGAACTCCCTATCATTTTGTTTTAAATCAGAACAAGTATAAGATTAAAGATCACCATGCAGCCTATTAAATCTTTATTTTGGGGGGAACCCTGTGGCTCACTGTCTAGGTGCACACTGAGCACTGTGACCTGGGCTCAAAATCTAACCCAGGCCCTCTACTGCATGCCAACACATTACCAATTTGTGGGCCAGCTGCTGACTAGAAGAGCCTGCTGACTGAAACAAGCTCAATGTTATGATGTTGAAAAATGCCCTAAAGTTGCCTTTTTTTATGAACATAATACTGACCTAGCAACCGAAACCATTTAGTACAACTAACCTTTGTTTTCATGCTCTGATGTAACAACATGGTCTTCTCCCGTTCATCATTTACAGTTTTTGTGTACGCCTTCATGTATCGTTCTTCACAAGCATTGTGATGTGCTCTAAATTTCTGGAGGCGACTCAAGTGACAGCTTTGAACCTACAAAACAAACAAACAAAAATGTTTTTTGGAAGCTTTTCTTTTGCCATTTATGCTACCTCCAGAACTAAACCTTTAAATAAGGATTTATTGTTGACAGCAAACACTCTACCAGATGAGCCACAGAGGATCCCCTATATTCCACTGAACAACTCATAAAGAGCAGGAAAATAAAAGGATAAAATAGAAAAAAAAAAGTCAAATTAGAAAAGTCTTAGTTATGGATACAGTGTCCTGTGACACAATTGTGTTTGTACGGTAGGGTCCGGTAGGGTTCAGTTGGTTGCCTGACACATACTTTTGCAGGCTTGGTGGTGCAGATTGCCTTTTGTAATGGCTTGGTTGAGGCCTACTTTGAACCCAGACTGATTTAACCATTTAATCTATAACTGATTCTTGAGATAAGGGACAAAACATGTCATACACACAAAAGCCCTCTTTATGTTTAAAATAAAGAAATTCATCAAAATTAAAATACTTAAAGTTCAACCTAAATGAAATCTGGATACTCAGGACATTCATTGGTTTCATTTTTAAATAATTTATTTAGTTTTATCTTAAATACATGCTCTATGTTTAAAAAAACACATGTAAATGTAAAACTGCCAAACAAAGTGTTTAAAAATGTATCAAATTCTAAAATATGCATTTAAATTGAAAGGCAGAGATCTGTAATATATCAAACAATACAAAAAGTAAATCTTGAATTATATTTTCCATAAAAAAATCTGTTGTGTTCTCAAAAAGTGTTCTCACTTTGCGTCAACATTTTTTATAATTCTGAATAAATCAGGCAATGCCATCAATGTCAGGTTATCTTTAATAGGACCCCTTTCCTATTTCCTGCTCATTGTGGATCTTACAGTAGGACAAATAGTCCTGAATGTTTTAGCTTTTTTTATATTTTATACAAACATTTTGTTGTTTTATACAAAAAAGTTGTTTTGTCTACTCCATCAGATGTTGGATGTTGACATGTAAGCTGATGGAGTTGACGAAACTCTTTATATAGTGATATTATATTTTTGATAACACTTTATTAAATGGCGATGTAGTTACACGTTACTACATGTACTTACTAATGATCTTCACCACGGAAGTGAATCAATCAAAACTAACTTTAGCTGGACAATAACTTTATCCTAATGCTGTTGTAAAGCCTAAACAATCTGTTACGGTAATTTCTATTATAACTGTAAAGCCGCTTTGAAACAATCCATACTGTTAAAATCGCTTTATAAATGAAGGTGACTTGACTACTAGTAATAGCAGTAAATTATGCATAATTACAAGTAACTAACCCTAACCGTAACTCTATAGTTAGTACATGTAGTAGGGATTGGCATGATTAATCGAGTATAGTATACAAGTATAAACGCCTCGTCCGTTTGGGGAGGTGCGCGCACAGTCTGCGGAGACTCGCGCTGCAGAGCCAGGAGAAAGTATAAACAAGGCTTGACGGTCACCAGGTTGCGGTCGCGTTTGACCCCAGATCATGTCATCAACATGTTTATCTTTCTCAACAAAAATCAGTATACTGGTACAGAAGTTTTATGTGAGTTGCTAGTTATTTTTATGAGGCTTTGTTAAGTAGCCTTGCCTAATTGATTGTTAGGTAAACTAATCTCTCATCCTCTTTCTCGACTCCGTGCCTTGGATAGTTTTGAGTTACATTTTGACAAAACCTGTCAGATCTAAGTATTATTATGTTTTTGGTTAAGTTATTGTTCAACATGATTTTTTATTATTATTTTGGAACAAACGAGGGTCTCTGTTTAAGGACGACAACTCGCAGCTGCAGGTTCCGTTGCGTTAGAGCACCGCAGCGCATATCTTCAAGTTTAGCCTAACCGAACGTCCAGTTTAACTGCCACAAGTTGTAATAAAGATCTCATCGAGGAAAAAAACGCTGTATTTTTGTATTTTCATTGCATTTTTAATTTGTAAAAAGTTAAATAAATAATGAATTTGAATATAAAAATATTAATGATTAATCAAAGTCGATCGTTAATTCTCCCGACGATCGACTAAGAAAATTCAATCGAATGCCCATCCCTAACATGTAGTTAATATTACTCAGTATAATGTAACTATGTCACTTTAAAATAGTGTAACCATTTTTTTTTTTTTTTTTTGCATTTGGGCCATTATTGTAATGTTGTTTTATTTTATTTACATATATATTTGGCCTGATTTACATGCCTTATTTACATAGCATACAACCTGTCACGACATGAGATCACCGCAATAGCAAACCCTGATGTAATGGAATTCAAAGAGAGAGTGAACATGTACAACGGCATTTCCCACTGCTTAATTCATGCAGGTCAGGCACAAATAAAATGTACATAATTGTTTTGATTTACTTTGATTCACATTGGGAACATTTCTGCTGCTGCTACAGGGCGACACATAATAATGCTTACGGTTACATTCAACCTAACATACACTTCTTGTGTTCTGTGAGCTACTGGAGACTCAGAATAAGACGTACTGTCTAAAAGGAGAAAAACAAACCACTCGAAGGATTGCTGTATTAAATTAAATATTAGCTTAAAAATTAGTTACTTGTCTTTATTTGTTGTCTTGTCAATAATCAGTTGTTGTCAGTCAGCTCCTTTACTGAACGCAAATATTACATTATTAAAGGCTTTACACTGTTGTTGGATGGATCAAATTAAAATAGCATGCTTTTTAATGCGTCTAACGAAGTTATTTCATTTTAAGAAAAACCTGTTCCCTTATATAGTTCATTAGCTGAGACCTTTGTCTACAAATATCTAAATTTATAATAATGTAGCATTAAATAATAAAAACTAACTTCTAAAACTGTTTTGTTCCTTATCTCAACCACCAGTGATATATATATATATATATATATATATATATATGTGTGTGTGTATGTTTATCTGTGTATATATCCTACCTTCGTCTTCTCTTCGGGGCCATCTATCACATCATCCACTGCAATGTAAATTACAAAGACAAAAAAAATGTAGTTATTTAAAATATATATCCTCCTACTATACTTCTAGGCTTAAACCCCAAGAGAATCATCAGTATCGAATAACAAACCAATAGATTTAAATTAAGTATCAAAGTAAGGCAGACATCAATGACACCATTTTGGCAAAACCTGTAGTTACCACAAATTTAATGTGACCTGTGACTTTTAATTTCATACAAATTACAACAAAACAAACTTAACTACAGTATACAGGACAACATGTTGTATTTAATTAGCACGTACAGTAAAGTATTTATATCTGTGTCCAGTTACTGAACCATTACTAACATGTCCGATTTTACGGATAATTGCCCAAATTTATTTAGCCATTAGAAATTGATTTTCACCAACTATGAATGCATGTAAAAATAAAAATGTAAGATATCAGCGAGGTATTTTTGATCTTTATATTGAACATGAAGAGTACACTTTTGGTTTCACAATAACATGATCATATGGCTACACATATTTAGGCTATATTGTTTAATACCACCATACCAAATTTTCACTAAAATAAGCAGATATAATCACCTACTTGCCTTAAAGGGTTAGTTCACCCAAAAATGAAAATGATGTCATTAATGACTCACCCTCATGTCGCTCCAAGCCCGTCAGACCTCCGTTCATCTTCGGGACACAGTTTAAGATATTTTAGATTCAGTCCGAGAGCTTTCTGTCCCTCCATTGAAAGTGTATGTACGGTATACTGTCCTTGTCCAGAAAGGAGATAAAGACATCATCAAAGTAGTCCATGTTACATCAGTGGGTTAGTTAGAATGTGTTGAAGCATTGGAAATACATTTTGGTCCAAAAATAACAAAAACTACGACTTTATTCAGCATTGTATTGTCTTTCGGTTCTGTTGTCAATCCGCGTTCACGAGTCCGCAGTGACGCTTATGACGTAAGACGCTGCTGACGTGTCTCTGGTGCGTCCGTGTATTCGGGTTCAAATAAATATGGCTGGGCAAAAAAATGCAAGTCTTCCTCTGTGTGGAAATCCTTAGACATGTTTGTGAAGATTGTTTTGTTTCCAGTGTGCGTCTCCCTCAGACTGTAAACGAAGCTCGGGCGCACCAGACACACGTCAGCTCGTCTTACGTCAGCAGCGTCACTGAACGCGGATCCACAACAGAACCGGAAGAGAATACAATGCTGAATAAAGTCCTAGTTTTTGTTATTTTTGGACCAAAATGTATTTCCAATGCTTCAAAACATTCTAACTAACCCACTGATGTCACATGGACTACTTTGATGATGTCTTTATTGCCTTTCTGGACAAGGACAGTATACCGTACACACATTTACAATGGAGGGACAGAAAGCTCTCGGACTAAATCTAAAATATCTTAAACTGTGTTCTGAAGATGAACGGAGGTCTGACGGGCTTGGAGCAACATGAGGGTGAGTCATTAATGACATCATTTTCATTTTTGGGTGAACTAACCCTTTAATTTCTAACAGATTATCTGTTTTCTTTTTTAATAAAACCATAAAGAAAATGTACATATCAAGTTATAACAAAAAATTTAAGTTTACATAAATTAACCTTAGATTGTATTAATTGCTACAATCATCCCTTAATTACTTTGTGATAATGTAGTTACATACATAAGTTACTTATATAAGCTTTAAGAACTATTTTAAGTAATAAATTACATACAGTACTACAATTGAGTAAAATGGGTTTTGTACCATCTTCTCATTATCTCACCTGTGCATCCAGAGCTGGCATTCGTAGTTTCATCTTCCTGCAAGCACAAGTGTCATAGACAGTCAAAAATCATGGTCTAACATCACATTACACTGTATTTAAAACTGCAATGGTACAATTTGGCAATATATTTAAAGTAAATGCCATTGTAACATAAGCCAATACAATTTCATAACATTTTGACTGAAACTAGATGCCATTTATTGTCTGCTCTTGAAAACTGCATTACAGGAGTAGAAAAAATGTGTTCTGAATTTATTAAACTTCCCTCTTGTTTTGTTGAAACCCATTATTGGTGTTTTAATGTGATAAACGCCATGAATCCGGCCTGGCCTCAGACTGCACATGGCTGCACATGTAACTTTAGGCCGCTAAAGATGCAACTCCTGGCAATCTTAAATTAATGTTACCAAAAGTGAGGTAAACATCTAGGTGAAGTAACAGGGACGCAAAATATGTCTTTCAGAAATATAAAAGACAACAACTTTTTAAATTAGGCGAAGTTTGAAAGCGGATTACCGCTAAAAATGCAGTCACCTATGCAATCTTAACTGTGGCCTTAAAACATGAGTTTAAGACTCTTAGGAATCTAAAACACTAATGGATGTATTATTATTATCATTATTGTCATGTTGGTACATTAATCTATACTTTCTGCAAAGCTGCTTTGAGATTATGCTTAATGTGAAAAGCGCTATAGAAATAAAATGACGAGCCTTTTACGTTACGATTTATGTGCAAACAATATCCAAGTTAAATAAACAGCACATATTATATCGAGAGCCTTGCACAAAAAGTCAAAAACTTACTTTTTCCTCGGACATCCCGTCTCCGCGCTGTGTCTGTAGCATCTCTGCGTCTCGGGCATCGATCGGTCTGTGTCGCAGGTGTGAGATGCAGAAGTGTGGGGGAGGGGGAGGGGGAGGGGGAGGGGGAGGGCATAGTCGCGATGGGGACTTAAACCATCAGGTTCTGTGTGATGTGTCAGCCAACACTCGGCGCAATATGCTATAGCTATATTTTTTACCCGCGCTTTTTTTTTCTCTTGTGCATTTTTTGTTTTCTTTAAAAAATGATGTATGAGCATATATGCTCTGATAATATAGTGTACAGGCATATATGCTGTTATAAAATAAATACATTTTCTGCTCAAATTCAGATATAATGATTTTTTTAAGTACAAATAAAATGACAATGTATGTAAAAATACATTTATATTAAATTTAATATTAAAAAACACATGAATGAATTGAACTATTAAACAAAAAGATTGACATCCATAAAAAAATAACTATTACAAGACCTTGTAATCAGCTGAACAGATTTTTTTCAGTATTTTTACCCTCTGAGAGCAGATAAAATAAATAAAATAGGTTTGAAAGAAGTGAGGCTTGTCTTAAGTGAGACTAAACTATGGATGAGGCCTCCACACAAGGCCCACCAGCTTCTTGGTTCTTGGATGTTTCTTGCATTTGAACTGGGTGAAACCATTTCAAGACTGTGGTGTCATAGATCCAAGAACCTGCTTGTTTCAAACTATTTAAACACAACACCAAGAGCAGCTTAAGTCGTAGCTAACAATTAAATTGACATGAAACTATACAATAACACCTAACTTAAACAGAAATAAAAGTCTGTTGTGGACATTTACGTTTGCATATGTACATGTGCGTGGATACATCCATACATTGGTATGTGTTAGACTAGTGATTATGATATAGTGCTCATAATTTCCAGGATTTGAGTTCACCTTGTCAAAGTAGCCATAATGATTTGCCACCTGTTGTCACCAACATTTAGAATCATAGAAGTCAATGTGCTGCTAGATTTAGGGTTAGGGTTAGGGTTAGGTAGGTACTCCGAGAGGTACTGGTCCACCACATTCAGATGCTGATAGCATTTCTGCTTCATACCATGCTGGCTCTATTAACTGCCCTAACATGACTATTGGTGATGATCGGTCCTCCACTATGGTCTTTAGCTGTTCCTGCTGTGACACAGTGAACTGGAGCGCATACACTGGCACATGCTTACATCAGCAATTACAGGGGCATTAGCCATGTTTTTAGCAAGCGATCATTGCCCCACTTCTACTTTACTAGCAGCACATCTTGATGCTGGATCAGTAGATTATTTCTTAACTTTTGATCCAGCATCTGTTTATATCACACTGTACTGTTCACTTCCTTCAGCTTCATGAATTAGATGTATCTCTGACCCAATTCTCCCACAATGAGCACTCTCCATTAGTTCCTGCTAAAGCACTATCAGTCACTTTCTGTTATCTCATAGCATCTAGTAGGGCACAGGGTATTGGAAGACTACTGATAAACTGATATGATGTATGATGAGGGTATAATGTGCTGCTCTGTAAGCCAAGCGGGTAGCATTTACAAGATAATAAAGTCATGATACATTTATATAAAATAGTGTGTTAGTAGTTCACTTTTAAGGCTTCTGAGAGAACACAGAGTTTTGTAGAATGTCTGTAGTTATCAAATATCACACCATTTGAGCAAAGGAATTACAAAAACAGACGACCAAAATCTGTTGAATCCCATTTGTATGTAGTGATATTTTAAAAAGAAAGCCAGAAGATTTGAAATAACAGCAGCTGCCAATTTTTGAAACAAAGATTGTATATGGTCAGGGCCTGTAAATTTATCAACTATTAATTAATTTATTTTTCAAGTTTATTAGTGACCTGTTGAAAGTAAACTCTTTGAATTATGTTTAATGTACACAGAAAGGCTCTGCCAGAAGGGTATCTCAGAGTGGAAAATTTTTATTATAATTTACTGATCATGATTTAATTAGATTATAATTAAATGATAATTATATATTAGAGTAATGATATAATAATCTGTATTATAATTAAATTAAAAAAATCACTTTGAAGTGTTTTTTAACCTAAACTGACTATTAATTGATGTAGATTTTGTAGTTAATCCCCTCCCATACAACAGTCCACGCAGAAGCGAGACTCAAACACCTGGAGTTGGTCAATAATGAGTAATATGAATATAGACAGATCCATGAATAATTACATAAATGGCATTTTTAACAGATCTGTTATATTATATTCATTTGATGCCTTATGAGGAAATATAACAAAGAATTTGCTAAATTTAAAAAAAAAAAATTTGTTTGTGGCTCAGTCTATCCAGAATTTTCATTCTAGTGCATCAACAGTAAATTTATTTAACTCCGTTTATTTTATAAAGTAATATAAATAACTAAATTTTATACTAATATGTAGTATAACATTTTTTTTTTATATATATATATAATTAAAAACCCTATTAATTCATATCTTACTTTAGTAAAAAGACAAAGTTTAAAATAGATTCCCAAATTTTAATTTTATTATTGACCAATACTGGGCGCTAGAGAGTGGCACACTTTTCCAGAACAATGTGACTCGTGGGGACAGCAATATTGTGTGTGACCACCAGGGGCGCATAGATATACACTAACACAGATTTTTGTCTTGAAAATGGTCATCATGAGGACTTCGAAAAAAACTACATGGGGCGTGTCCAAACACTGTTTGGGAGGTGCTTATGGGGCTTTGCCCGTGGGGACCTCAATTTAGGTCCCCACGGTGACACGAGTCCCCATGAGTCTGTGTGCATTCAGGTTGAAGTCCCCATCGGGATAGAAAAACAAGAACACACATTCTCTCTCTCACACACACACACACACACACACACTCTGGACGGAGCAGTGGTGCTCAAAGACCTGCGGGTGGAGCTTCTGGGAGAGGTGACACACACACACATTCTCTCTCTCTCACACACACACACATTCTCTCTCTCACACACACACACACACACACACACACTCTGGACGGAGCAGTGGTGCTCAAAGACCTGCGGGTGGAGCTTCTGGGAGAGGTGACACACACACACATTCTCTCTCTCTCACACACACACACACACACTTTGGACGGAGCAGTGGTGCTCAAAGACCTGCGGGTGGAGCTTCTGGGAGAGGTGACACACACACACACACACACACACACACACACACACATTCTCTCTCTCTCACACACACACACACTCTGGACGGAGCTGTGGTGCTCAAAGACCTGCGGGTGGAGCTTCTGGGAGAGGTGACACACACACACACACACATTCTCTCTCTCTCACACACACACACACACACTTTGGACGGAGCAGTGGTGCTCAAAGACCTGCGGGTGGAGCTTCTGGGAGATTCCAAAGCCTTCTTGTTGATTCCAAAGCCGGCGCTGGATGAGCACGAGCGCACGCGCGCGACAGTAGGCTGCGCTAGGCTAAATTATTTACGACAGCGGTAATGGACAATTCCGCTTCCAACCTGTAGGGCGACCACAGAGGAAAAGTTCCTTGGTGTTGCTTTAATGGTGCAACGCAAAAATATTTAGTAGTGTGTAAGTTGTATCTTAGTGCCCATTTACGTCAAAACTAGGCTACGTTATAACTTGCACACAGATGGTGCAACCTTATTCATCTATTATATTGCATGCATCCATTATTATATGATATGCGATCAGTGTGTGTGTGCAGATACACGCGTGTCTGTGTGTGTGTGTGTGTGTGCAGATACACACCTGACAGAACCTTCTTCAGCACACGTGTGTGTGTGTGTGTGTGTTCTAGACCTCGATCGCAGAGTGCCTGACGTATCTGGATAACGGTGTGGTGTTCGTGGGATCCAGACTGGGAGATTCTCAGCTAGTGAAGGTCGGTGATCTTGCAGAGGAGTTATTGTTCTGTGATAATGGCGTGTTCTCTAAGGCCAGCGTTGTGTGTGTGTGTGTGTGTGTGTGTGTGTGTGCGCGCAGCTGAATGTGGACAGTAACGACCAGGGTTCGTATGTGGCAGTGATGGAGACCTTCACTAACCTGGGCCCGATAGTGGACATGTGTGTGGTGGACCTGGAGAGGCAAGGCCAGGGTCAGGTGAGCACACCACATCATCACACCACATCATCACACCACATCATCATCACACCACATCATCACACCACACCATCATCACACCATCATCACACCACACCATCATCACACCATCATCACACCACATCATCACACCACATCATCATCACACCACACCATCATCACACCACATCATCATCACACCACATCATCATCACACCACATCATCACCACACCATCATCACACCACATCATCATCACATCACACCACATCATCACCACACCATCATCATCACACCACATCATCACACCACATCATCATCACACCACATCATCACCACATCATCATCACACCACATCATCACCACACCATCAAGAACACCACATCATCATCACATCACACCACATCATCACCACACCATCATCACACCACATCATCACCACATCATCATCACACCACACCATCATCACACCATCATCACACCACATCATCACCACATCATCATCACACCACATCATCATCACATCACACCACATCATCACCACACCATCATCACACCACATCATCATCACACCATCATCACACCACATCATCACCACATCATCATCACACCACATCATCATCACATCACACCACATCATCACCACACCATCATCACACCACATCATCACCACATCATCATCACACCACACCATCATCACATCACACCATCATCACACCATCATCACATCACACCACACCATCATCACACCACATCATCACCACACCATCATCACACCACATCATCACATCACACCACACCATCATCACACCATCACACCATCATCACATCACACCACACCATCATCACACCACACCATCATCACATCATCACACCATCATCACACCACACCATCATCACATCACACCATCATCACACCATCACACCATCATCACATCACACCACACCATCATCACACCACACCATCATCACATCATCACACCATCATCACACCACACCATCATCACACCATCACACCATCATCACATCATCACCACATCATCATCACACCATCACACCACATCATCACCACATCATCATCACACCACACCATCATCACACCACACCATCATCACACCACATCATCATCACATCACACCATCATCACACCATCACATCACACCACATCATCACACCACACCATCATCACACCACATCATCACCACACCATCATCACATCATCATCACACCACACCATCATCACATCACACCATCATCACATCACACCACATCATCATCACACCACACCATCATCACATCACACCACATCATCACACCACACCATCATCACACCACATCATCACACCACATCATCATCACACCACACCATCATCACACCACATCATCATCACACCATCATCACACCACATCATCATCACACCACATCATCACCACACCATCATCACACCACATCATCACCACATCATCATCACACCACACCATCATCACATCACACCATCATCACATCACACCACATCATCATCACACCACACCATCATCACATCACACCATCATCACACCACATCATCACACCATCATCACATCACACCACATCATCATCACACCACACCATCATCACATCACACCATCATCACACCACATCATCATCACACCACATCATCACACCACATCATCATCACATCACACCACATCATCACACCACATCATCATCACACCACATCATCATCACACCACATCATCACACCACACCATCATCACATCACACCACATCATCATCACACCACATCATCATCACACCACATCATCATCACACCACATCATCATCACACCACATCATCATCACACCACATCATCATCACACCACATCATCATCACACCACATCATCATCACACCACATCATCATCACACCACATCATCATCACACCACATCATCACACCACACCACATAATCACATCATCATCACATCACACCATCATCACATCACACCATCATCACACCACATCATCATCACACCACATCATCATCACACCACATCATCATCACACCACATCATCACACCACACCACATAATCACATCATCATCACACCACACCATCATCACATCACACCATCATCACATCACACCATCATCACACCACATCATCACACCACATCATCATCACATCACACCACATCATCATCACACCACATCATCACACCACATCATCATCACATCACACCACATCATCATCACACCACATCATCACACCACATCATCATCACACCACACCATCATCATCATCACACCACATCATCATCACATCACACCATCATCACACCACATCATCACACCACACCATCATCACACCACACCATCATCACACCACACCATCATCACACCACATCATCACACCACATCATCATCACACCACATCATCACACCACACCATCATCACACCACATCATCATCACACCACACCATCATCACACCACACCATCATCACACCACACCATCATCACACCACACCATCATCACACCACACCATCATCACACCACACCATCATCACACCACACCATCATCACACCACATCATCATCACACCACACCATCATCACACCACACCATCATCACACCACATCATCATCACACCACACCATCATCACACCACATCATCACACCACACCATCATCACACCACATCATCATCACACCACATCATCACCACATCACACCATCATCACACCATCATCACACCACACCATCATCACACCACATCATCACACCACACCATCATCACACCACATCATCATCACACCACACCATCATCACACCACATCATCACACCACACCATCATCACACCACACCATCATCACACCACATCATCACCACACCACACCATCATCACACCATCATCACACCACACCATCATCACACCACATCATCACACCACACCATCATCACACCACATCATCATCACACCACACCATCATCACACCACATCATCACACCACACCATCATCACACCACATCATCATCACACCACATCATCACCACATCACACCATCATCACACCATCATCACACCACACCATCATCACACCACATCATCACACCACACCATCATCACACCACATCATCATCACACCACATCATCACACCACACCATCATCACACCACATCATCATCACACCACATCATCACCACATCACACCATCATCACACCATCATCACACCACACCATCATCACACCACATCACACCACACCACACCATCATCACACCACACCATCATCACACCACACCATCATCACACCACACCATCATCACACCACATCACACCACACCATCATCACACCACATCACACCACACCACACCATCATCACACCACACCATCATCACACCACACCATCATCACACCACATCATCACACCACACCATCATCACACCACATCATCATCACACCACATCATCACCACATCACACCATCATCACACCATCATCACACCACACCATCATCACACCACATCACACCACACCATCATCACACCACATCATCACACCACACCATCATCACACCACATCATCACACCACATCATCACCACACCACACCATCATCACACCATCATCACACCACACCATCATCACACCACACCATCATCACACCACATCATCACACCACACCATCATCACACCACACCATCATCACACCACATCATCATCACACCACATCATCATCACACCACATCATCATCACATCACATCATCACACCACACCATCATCACACCACACCATCATCACACCACACCATCATCACACCACACCATCATCACACCACATCATCATCACACCACACCATCATCACACCACATCATCACACCACATCATCATCACACCACATCATCATCACACCACACCATCATCACACCACACCATCATCACACCACATCATCACACCACATCATCATCACACCACACCATCATCACACCACATCATCATCACACCACATCATCATCACACCACATCATCACACCATCATCACACCATCATCACACCACATCATCACACCACATCATCATCACACCACATCATCATCACACCACACCATCATCACACCACACCATCATCACACCACATCATCACACCACATCATCATCACACCACACCATCATCACACCACATCATCATCACACCACACCATCATCACACCACATCATCACACCACATCATCATCACACCACATCATCATCACACCACACCATCATCACACCACACCATCATCACACCACATCATCACACCACACCATCATCACACCACACCATCATCACACCACATCATCATCACACCACATCATCATCACACCACACCATCATCACACCACATCATCATCCCACCACACCATCATCACACCACACCATCATCACACCACATCATCATCACACCACATCATCATCACACCACATCATCATCACACCACATCATCATCACACCACATCATCATCACACCACATCATCATCACACCACATCATCATCACACCACATCATCATCACACCACATCATCATCACACCACACCATCATCACACCACACCATCATCACACCACATCATCATCACACCACATCATCACACCACACCATCATCACACCACATCATCATCACACCACATCATCATCACACCACACCATCATCACACCACATCATCATCACACCACATCATCACACCACATCATCACACCACACACCATCATCACATCACACCATCATCACACCACACCACATCATCACACCACATCATCACACCACATCATCACACCACACCATCATCACACCACATCATCACACCACATCATCACACCACACCATCATCACACCACACCACATCATCACACCACACCACATCATCACACCACATCATCATCACACCACATCATCACACCACATCATCACACCACACCACATCATCACACCACACCATCATCACACCACACCACATCATCACACCACATCATCATCACACCACATCATCACACCACACCATCATCACACCACATCATCATCACACCACATCATCATCACACCACATCATCACACCACATCATCATCACACCACATCATCATCACACCACATCATCATCACACCACACCACATCATCACACCACACCATCATCACACCACATCATCACACCACATCATCACACCACACCACATCATCACACCACACCATCATCACACCACACCATCACACCACACCACATCATCACACCACATCATCACACCACACCACATCATCACACCACACCATCATCACACCACACCATCACACCACACCACATCATCATCACACCACATCATCACACCACACCACACCATCATCACACCACATCATCACACCACACCATCATCACACCACACCACATCATCACACCACACACCATCACACCACACCACATCATCACACCATCATCACACCACACCATCATCACACCACACCACATCATCACACCACACCATCATCACACCACACCACATCATCACACCACATCATCACACCACACCACATCATCATCACACCACATCATCACACCACACCACATCATCACACCACACCACACCATCATCACACCACACCACATCATCACACCACATCATCATCACACCACACCACATCATCACACCACATCATCACACCACACCACATCATCACACCACATCATCACACCACACCACATCATCACACCACATCATCACACCACACCACATCATCACACCACACCACACCATCACATCTTCATCATCACATCACACCACACCACATCATCACACCTCACCACACACCATCACATTATCATAAATCATATCTGATTCTCTTACACTGATCACATGTCAATCATGGTTGCCCTTTGATTAGTAAAGCAGTGTATCATCAGCTAGGGTGTGTGTGTGTGTGTGTGTGTTCCTGCAGTTGGTGACGTGCTCCGGAGCGTTTAAGGAAGGCTCTCTGAGGATTATTCGTAATGGTATCGGGATCCATGAGCACGCCAGTATCGACCTGCCCGGGATCAAAGGTCAGATCTTTGCTGTCGATCTCCACTGCTAATAATCTGTCAATCACAATATGTCTCTATATTCTTCAGTTCTTTTTTCTGCTGTATGTGTTGTGTTGATGTTTCAGTCGTGTAACGTGTTGAATTAGGGAACAAAAACTGCACGGTTATATTTCTATATCAGTTTTATATATTATTGGGACTCTCAGTTTCCAATTCACTTTCAGTATCCGACTCTGCTAGAAGCGGATCTTCCTCAGTCAGCACGACTTCTGTAAAATGTTTGCATCTTGGCAGTTTAATCTTGAATCAACAGCGTGTAGCATTTTTGTGAACCCTTGCTTTGCGGTGTGTGTGTGTGTGTGTGTGTGTGTGTGTGTGTGTGTGTGTGTGTGTGTGTGAGAGAGAACCGTGTCCTCAGTGTTTCCCCTGTGGGGCCGGTGCGAGCAAGGCAGTGGGCGGGCGGGGCTAATAGCTTCGGCTCTGGAGCGCCGAGCCCAAAACTGGTGGTGTGTGTGTGTGTGTGTGTGTGTGTGTGTGAACCGTGTCCTCAGTGTCCCCTGTGGGGCCGGTGCGAGCAGGGCTTGAGCGGGCGGCGGGGCTAATAGCTTCGGCTCTGGAGCGCCGAGCCCAAAACTGGTGCTGTTCTTCCACCGCCGGGCCTGAAGCTCCGGAGCGCTTCACTAAAACACACCCGTAACACGCCTCTCTGGAACAACGTCACACGCACACATCATTTCACCAACTAATGGAAGATTTATCAGAAAATGAATTCGAAAGAAATCGCTGGAAACTAGCGAGATCACAATACGAACATAAAACATGATAAAAGTGGCCGTTTGCTGGTTACTTCAAGATTTAAAACCTAAGCGTCGATGTTTTACCGCAGGTTTACAATAATAAGTGATAAATGGATCATAATGAATTAATTTGTGTCAGGATTGCACATTAGTCACACAGAAATAGTGGTTTACTGTTATTTCACAAAAGAGAGAGGACACGCGTACTTAATTCAAACGTGTCGTTTTCTGTTTGTTTGTAGTCTGGACACTGTTTACATCACATTTAGAAAGAATTATAATTTCTACAAATTTTCCACCAAAAATACGACCCGAGGAGCTCTATCACTCTCTCCCGAAAGTTATATTTTCAGTCAGGGAAACAGAGAAAGCTCTCGAAAAGTTGCTTTATTTTATGACATATGCAGAGCTAGATATGGATATCAGACAGTCTGGTATAAAGAGATGAGATGCACTGACAGATAAAATAAAAACATAATTGTCATAGCTTACATGATTTGTCTGCTTTCTTCAAGCGGTCGTGTTTACTATGGTAATGGTTTGCACACATAGTCTATTGCATTTCACATACATATTACTGCTAAATACGGTGATCAGAATCCACATCGGATCACAACCAGAAGTTATTTCAAACACTCGCTGCTGTCTGAAATTGAGTTTTGAGCTCGAAACGGGATGGTATGCATCCCTTCCTGGGATGGTGCTGCTCTTCTCTCTTGTAATTTAGCACATAGTCTTAGAGCAGCTCAAACATGACAATCTGGGACTCAGGTCAGGAAGCCTGGCTAAACCGGCCGTCTGCTAGCTGTCTCACGCCACTGAGACACAAACTTTTGACTCTCTCTTTTCCAGCACTTTGTGCTTAAAGAAGATTAGAGAAAATAGTCCAACGCCGTGGTACAAGCACACTCAAGCCCTTAAGAGAGCAGCCAGAAAAATGGAGCAACTCGTCGGTTAGGAAACCTGGGTGTGCTCTTTGATACCAATATTTCATTTGCCAGCTTGCCATATCACCCTGTAGCCCAAGACTGGTTGCCCACTGAAGCTAAGCAGGGCTGAGGCTGGTCAGTGTCTGGATGGGAGACCTTCTGAGAAAACCAGGTTGCCACTGGAAGAGGTGTTAGTGAGGCCAGCAGGGGGCGCTCACCCTGTGGTCTGTGTGGGTCCTAACACCCCAGTGTAGTGACGGGGACACTATACTGTCAAAGAGCACCGTCCTGCGGATGAGACGTTAAACCGAGGTCCTGACTCTCTGTGGTCATTAAAAGCCCCAGGATGACTTTCGGAAGAGTAGGGCTGTAATCCCGGTGTCCAGGCCAAATTTGCCCAGTGGCCTCTGTCCATCATGGCCTCCTAATCATCCCCATATATATATATATATATATATATATATATATATATATACACACTGATTGGCTTCATCACTCTGTCTCCTCTCCACCAGTAAGCTGGTGTGTGGTGGGCGTTCTGGCGCACTATGGCTGCCGTCGCATCATCCAGGTGGAGCTGCACACTGGTGGTGGTTGAGGAGATTCCCCCTTCTAAGTAAAGCTCATTGAGTGCTGAGAAAAGTCCTATATAAATGTAATGAAGAATTTATTATTATTATTATTTGAAAGTCACATCTCTAGTATCTGTAAAACCGCATTTTTCCATCTTAAAAATATATCTAAATTACGCCATATGCTCTCAATGACAGATGCTGAACAGTTAGTTCATGCGTTCATGACATCAAGGCTAGATTACTGTAATGCTCTACTGGGTGGTTGCCCTGCACGCTTAATAAACAAACTAGAGCTGGTCCAAAACGCAGCCGCTCGAGTTCTTACCAGAACCAGGAAGTATGACCATATTAGCCCGGTTCTGTCAACACCGCATTAGCTGATGCTGAATCATCCGGCGCTGGCGTCTCCAGACTCAGATAAACTCCCCCGGTTGGACCCACTCCTCGAGCCCGATCCGGCCCGCTCTGGACAGAGGTGTTCGGCGGGTCAAACCCTGGCCGTCGCCCCGATGAAGCCCCGGGAGTGATAGTGGAAACGCGACTGGCTCTGGCACGTATGTCAGGCGTGGCAGAGTAATACTCTGTGTGTGTGTTTGTCAGGCCTTGTAGAGTAACACTGTGTGTGTGTGTTTGTCAGGCCTTGTAGAGTAACACTGTGTGTGTGTGTGTGTGTGTGTGTGTGTGTGTGTGTGTGTGTGTGTGTCAGGACTGTGGCCGCTGCGCTCAGAGTCGAGCAGAAACACTGATGACATGCTGGTTCTGTCTTTCGTCGGTCAGACCAGGTGAGTTGAGTTTACTTCAGTCCAGAGCTGAACTACACCTCGCATGCTCATCACTGCCGTGTGTGTGTGTGTGTGTGTGTGTGTGTGTCAGGGTGCTGATGCTCAGCGGAGAGGAGGTGGAGGAGACGGAGCTGCCGGGGTTTGTGGATAATCAGCAGACGTTCTTCTGTGGGAATGTAGCGCATCAGCAGCTCATACAGGTGCGCTCACACACACCTGCAGCACACAGGACGGGTGGTGTTCGCAGCCTGTGTTGACGTGTGTGTGTGTGTGTGTTTAGATCACGTCGGGCTCCGTACGCCTGGTCACTCAGGACAGCAAGGCTCTGGCGAGCGAGTGGAAGGAGCCGCAGGGCAGGAACATCAGCGTGGCGTCGTGTAACAACACACAGGTGGTGCTCGCAGTGGGGCGAGTGCTGTATCACCTGCAGATCCTCACCGGAGAGCTCAAGCAGATCAGGTACACACACACACACACACACACACACACACACACACACACACACACACACACACACACACACACAACACACACACACACACACACACACACACACTCACACACAACACACACACACGCTGTATCACCTGCAGATCCTCACCGGAGAGCTCAAGCAGATCAGGTACACACACACACACACACACACACACACACACACACACACACGCTGTATCACCTGCAGATCCTCACCGGAGAGCTCAAGCAGATCAGGTACACACACACACACTCACACACAACACACACACACACACACACACACACACACACACTCACACACAACACACACACACACACACACACACACACACTCACACACAACACACACACCCCACACAACACACACACACACCCACACAACACACACACACGCTGTATCACCTGCAGATCCTCACCGGAGAGCTCAAGCAGATCAGGTACACACACACACACACACACACACACACACACAACACACACACCCCACACAACACACAACACACACACACACACACACGCTGTATCACCTGCAGATCCTCACCGGAGAGCTCAAGCAGATCAGGTACACACACACACACACACACACAACACACACACCCCACACAACACACAACACACAACACACACACACACACACACACGCTGTATCACCTGCAGATCCTCACCGGAGAGCTCAAGCAGATCAGGTACACACACACACACACACACAACACACACACCCCACACAACACACAACACACAACACACAACACACACACACACACGCTGTATCACCTGCAGATCCTCACCGGAGAGCTCAAGCAGATCAGGTACACACACACACACACACACACACACACACACACACACACACACACAACACACACACCCCACACAACACACAACACACAACACACACACACGCTGTATCACCTGCAGATCCTCACCGGAGAGCTCAAGCAGATCAGGTACACACACACACACACACACACACACACACAACACACACACCCCACACAACACACAACACACAACACACACACACGCTGTATCACCTGCAGATCCTCACCGGAGAGCTCAAGCAGATCAGGTACACACACACACACACACACACACACACACACAACACACACACCCCACACAACACACACACACACACACGCTGTATCACCTGCAGATCCTCACCGGAGAGCTCAAGCAGATCAGGTACACACACACACACACACACACACACACACACACACACACACACACGCTGTATCACCTGCAGATCCTCACCGGAGAGCTCAAGCAGATCAGGTACACACACACACACACACACACACACACACACACACACACACCCCACACAACACACACACACACGCTGTATCACCTGCAGATCCTCACCGGAGAGCTCAAGCAGATCAGGTACACACACACACACACACACTCACACACAACACACACACCCCACACAACACACACCCACACCCCACACAACACACACACACACACACACCCCACACACACACACACACCCCACACACACACACACCCCACACACACACACACACACACCCCACACACACACACACACACACACACACACACACACAGAGACACACACACTCACAGACACACACACTCACAGACACACACACACACACACACACACACACGCTGTATCACCTGCAGATCCTCACCGGAGAGCTCAAGCAGATCAGGTACACACACACACACACAAACACACACACACACACACACACCCCACACAACACACACACACACACACACACGCTGTATCACCTGCAGATCCTCACTGGAGAGCTCAAGCAGATCAGGTACACACTCACACACTCACACACAACACACACACCCCACACAACACACACACACACACACCCCACACACACACACCCCACACAACACACACACACACACACACACACACACACACACACACACACGCTCTATCACCTGCAGATCCTCACCGGAGAGCTCAAGCAGATCAGGTACACACACACACACACACACACCCCACACAACACACACACACACACACACACACACACACACACCACACAACACACACACCACACACCACACACACCCCACACAACACACACACACACCCCACACAACACACACACACACCCCACACAACACACACACACACACACACACACACACACACACACACACACACGCTGTATCACCTGCAGATCCTCACCGGAGAGCTCAAGCAGATCAGGTGAAATTTGAATCCTAAACTTTGAGCATGCCAGCGGTGTAATGTGTGTGTGTGTGTGTGTGTGTGTCCTGCAGCTCCACGGAGATGGAGCACGAGGTGGCGTGTCTGGACATCACTCCTCTGGGCGAGAGCGCAGGAGAATCCAGCATCTGTGCCGTGGGACTCTGGACCGACATCTCGGCCCGCCTGCTGAAACTGCCCTGCTTCAGTCCACTGCACAAAGAGATGCTGGGCGGAGGTGTGTGTGTGTGTGATGCTGGGCGGAGGTGTGTGTGTGTGTGTGTGATGCTGGGCGGAGGTGTGTGTGTGTGTGTGTGTGATGCTGGGCGGAGGTGTGTGTGTGTGTGTGTGTGATGCTGGGCGGAGGTGTGTGTGTGTGTGTGTGTGTGTGATGCTGGGCGGAGGTGTGTGTGTGTGTGTGTGTGTGTGTGTGATGCTGGGCGGAGGTGTGTGTGTGTGTGTGTGTGTGTGTGTGTGATGCTGGGCGGAGGTGTGTAGGGCTGTCAACGAATATTCTAAATTCGAATATATATTCTAATAGTTTTAAAAAACAGAAATTCGAAGGTGAAAATTAATATTCGAATCGTGTGGAAAAACACGCGCGCGGCAGCAGAGGCGCGGCTGTCTGCTTTGCGAGTGGCAATATTCTGAAGCTTAAAATGTAAAACGCATTTTCCAGCTGCACAGACAAATAGCACAGTGAGTGTCTGGCTCACTCATTGGCTGTGCTGAGTCAACTGAACATCCAATGGCACGGGCGCCTCCAACATGTGCGCCAATGAGCTAGCATTACATCAGACACGTCAGAGCCCGCCAATGGGGGCGTGGCCAGACGCCCTCGAAATCAGTGTTGCCAACTTAGTGCCTTTGTCGTTATTTTTAGCGACTTTTCAGACCCCTTTAGCGACATTTTTTTTAAAAAGCGACTAGCGACAATTTTAGCGACTTTTTGGACAAACCTCAGTAACCTCCAGATGTTGCCAGTCCTGTTCTGCGAGCGCGAGCTCTTGCTTTGTCGTCACTCTCTCTCGCTGCGTCTCCCCTGTTCAGGGAATGGCTGAGAGGAGCGCACGGCCGCTGACAGACGCGAGTGAGCAGTGTTTTTCCATGGACTTATCACTTATCTTCTTCTCTTTTGTTTTATATTTAAAGAATTTAGTTTGACCATTTTAATTTTATTTCTTTTCTTGTGCTTATTACTTGTAACACTATCACAGAGCTTAGTTCATCCGGTTCCCTAACTCTCTCAATTCAGATAATGTTCCACATAGGCCTATACAAAATATAATCATTCACTATATTATAGCTACTCGTTCAGTTGTCTGACAACAAAAAAATAGGAAATGAGAACAGCTTTATTTGACATTCGGCTGTATTATATTGAATAGAGCATTAATTTAGAGAGAAAACGCACTAGGCTGACAGAACGCAAGTACGACGCGATGACGTCATTAATATGCTAATTGACGTATGACGTCATCTAGCGACTTTTAGGGAAGGCCTTAGCTACTTTCCTTTGAAAATAGTTGGCAACACTGCTCGAAATAGCCATAGTAGCAGGCTAGCAGCAGGTTAGCACAGCTCGCTCGGAGCGTTCAATGTCGGTTCTATATACTGTAAAACTTCAATTAATGTTAATAATATTTGTTTCAATCACTGAATGAAGCCTGCTATATTTAGGACATGAGTCGCGACCTTAAAGGAACACTCCGACTTTTTGGGACTTTAGCCTATTCACCTTATCCCCCAGAGTTAGATAAGTCCATACATACCTTTTTCATCTCCGTGCGTGCTATAAGTCTGTTTGACGCACCCACCGCTAGCCTAGCTTAGCACAAAGACTGGATGTAAATGGTTGCAGCTAGCATACTAATCCAAATAAGTGACAAAATAACACAAACATTTTCCTATTTACATGTTGTGATTTGTATAGTCACAGAGTGTACAAAAAACAAAGTCACATGAGACACAGACATATTTTAACTGTATAAATACTGGGAACTATATTCTCTGAGGGCGAAGCACTGCTACTTGGGCGGAGTGATAACCGCAGCACCTGAGACGCACCGTGGTGAGGAGCAGAGAGTTCGTTCAGAGTTTGGGTACGGTGCGTCTCAGGTGCTGCGGTTATCACTCCGCCCAAGTAGCAGTGCTTCGCCTTCAGAGAATATAGTTCCCAGTATTTATACAGTTAAAATATGTCTGTGTCTCATGTGACTTTGTTTTTTGTACACTCTGTGACTATACAAATCACAACATGTAAATAGGAAAATGTTTGTGTTATTTTGTCACTTATTTGGATTAGTATGCTAGCTGCAACCATTTACATAGAGAGAGAGAGAGAGAGAGAGAGAGAGAGAGAGAGAGAGAGAGAGAGAGAGAGAGAGAGAGAGAGAGAGAGAGAGAGAGAGAGAGAGAGAGAGAGAGAGAGAGAGAGAGAGAGAGAGAGAGAGAGAGAGAGAGAGAGAGAGAGAGAGAGAGAGAGAGAGATAGATAGATAGATAGATAGATAGATAGATAGATAGATAGATAGATAGATAGATAGATAGATCTTGGCCATTAGTTGATTTACTTGGTTTTGTGTTAATACGTTGTCAAATATGTTTAAACTTTTAAAAAAACTACCTATACAAGTAGTTGTGTCTCTTTGTATTAATTTGTCCTGTTATTAACGTAATGCGCGTCATTGACAAAATGCGCAACCAGATATTCGAATAGTTCGAATATATGTTTTATTTTTTTTAGAGGGAATATTCGAACGTCATTTTTGAGCAATTTTGACAGCCCAAGAGGTGTGTGTGTGATGATGGGCGGAGGTGTGTGTGTGATGGGCGGAGGTGTGTGTGTGATGGGCGGAGGTGTGTGTGTGTGATGGGCGGAGGTGTGTGTGTGTGATGATGGGCGGAGGTGTGTGTGTGATGATGGGCGGAGGTGTGTGTGTGTGATGATGGGCGGAGGTGTGTGTGTGTGATGCTGGGCGGAGGTGTGTGTGTGATGATGGGCGGAGGTGTGTGTGTGTGATGATGGGCGGAGGTATGTGTGTGTGATGATGGGCGGAGGTGTGTGTGTGTGATGATGGGCGGAGGTGTGTGTGTGTGATGATGGGCGGAGGTGTGTGTGTGTGATGATGGGCGGAGGTGTGTGTGTGTGTGTGTGATGATGGGCGGAGGTATGTGTGTGATGATGGGCGGAGGTGTGTGTGTGTGATGGGCGGAGGTGTGTGTGTGTGATGATGGGCGGAGGTGTGTGTGTGATGATGGGCGGAGGTGTGTGTGTGTGATGATGGGCGGAGGTGTGTGTGTGTGATGCTGGGCGGAGGTGTGTGTGTGATGATGGGCGGAGGTGTGTGTGTGTGATGATGGGTGGAGGTGTGTGTGTGTGATGATGGGCGGAGGTGTGTGTGTGTGTGTGTGATGATGGGCGGAGGTATGTGTGTGTGATGATGGGTGGAGGTGTGTGTGTGTGATGATGGGCGGAGGTATGTGTGTGTGATGATGGGCGGAGGTGTGTGTGTGTGATGATGGGCGGAGGTGTGTGTGTGTGATGATGGGCGGAGGTGTGTGTGTGTGATGCTGGGTGGAGGTGTGTGTGTGTGTGTGTGATGCTGGGCGGAGGTGTATGAGTGTGATGATGGGCGGAGGTGTGTGTGTGTGATGCTGGGCGGAGGTGTGTGTGTGTGATGCTGGGCGGAGGTGTGTGTGTGTGATGATGGGCGGAGGTGTATGAGTGTGTTTGAGATCATAACTAATGGTGTGTGTGGCTATGCGTACAGAGAAAGCGCCGAGTCCTGATTTTCGTGTAAATGGGTTAGACAAAACACGTCCAAATTATAAACTGTCACTCTATGATGGTTAAATTTAGCAGTTAATCCGCGAATCACATGCATGCCGAACCGTGGGTCAGCTGACCCGTACGCATCACGATCACCTGCGATCCGTCCCACCCCCAGTCGGGTCCAGATCTTACAGTAAAAAGCCTGCACCGAAATTGCAACTGATTTACCAAAGAATCCACAGTGAATGAACCGAACAAACAAACGACTTTCACCTCGTTGAAAATAAGCACATTCCCAGCATCAGGATCCTTTGGAAGGTAATGTTATTTCTAGTCCAGTGATCCTGTATCTCTCTCATCTCACTAACGAGCCAGTGGGCGGGGCCAAAGACGCGATGATGTAGAAGTGGGCGTCGATCTGATTCTGCAGAGGCGTCTCTAGTCGCACGATTATTACCTCATAATGTGATCAAATCTGGAAGGAGTCGTTTTCTGAGCTTGGTTTCAATAAAAGCTGTTTTTGGACTAACGAGGAAGTTTTGAGCTCTGTTTTTACAGTGCAATGACCTCTCACTAGGGATGGCTCGATACCACAATTTTGGCTTCGGTACTATACCAGAACCTAATACCTCGGTATCGATACCACAGGTAAAAAAAAAAAACAGTCTCAATTTAAGTGACACTTAAACACTGCTTGAAATTTTTCACTACCAAATGTGCAAAGAAAATGTATCAAATTAAAAAAAAAAAAAAAAAATCAGTCAAGGAACATACAGTAGGTTCAATTTTGATTTTGAGAAAAAAACAATTAAAATAGGTTAATATCTATAATAATAGATTCACATATAATACTAATAATATAATAATAAAATGACATGTAAACCATTAGCTGTCATGCATCAACAGAGATTTATCAACATTTATTCATCTTGGTTTGGTTACTGTTTGGGTTTATATTAGTTAAATGCATTGCATAAAGTAATGTTAACATGCTAAAAACATGTATTAGTAAATTAAATTTTCTAGGTCATTTAATTACTGATTGATATAGATTAATAAATGCTATATTACTGTTAGGTCAGGTTACCTAATGAATGTTGACAAATGTAGCTTGTAATATTAGTAATATTAAAGGTGCTCTAAGCGATGTCACGCGTTTTTTAGGCGAAAACATTTTTTGTCACATACAGCAAACATCTCCTCACTAACCGCTGGCTGCCTGTCCCCTGAACACACTGTGAAGAAACGCGATCTCTGTAGACAGCCCAGGCTCCACAAACAGCAACAAAAGCAAACTGCGGCGACCCGCTCCACGAAACATAACAAACTGTTCCAGCCAATGACCAACAAGAAGGGTTTGGGGGCGGGGTTTGGGGGGGTTAGTGTGCGGATGAGGAGGAGGGAGGGTCTAGCTAGCCTCCGTTTTGTTTGACAATAGTTCGAACGTCAACAAGAAGTGACGTCACCCAGGATCGCTTAGAGAACCTTTAATATTTCTACTGTTACTCTCTCCCTCTCTCGGCTTATTGCTCTAGGGGTCGCCACAGCGGCACTAATATGCCAATCATTTTACTATCACTAATACTAAAATTAATATTATTCACATTTGTATTCTTTATTCATTCAAATTCAATTAATATATGTTTGTTTGAAAGTGCAAAAATGACCTAAACTTAATTGGTTGTAGCGTGTCATGCAAGCAGATTTGAGCCTTCGTGTTCACCGTATCATATATGATAAGCTCGTATGTATGTGCGCTGTTCAGTGTTCAGTAAAAGTCTAAATTAAATCAGTTGAATGATGGACTAACCTGTCGATCTCTGAACTCTTTAAACAAGTCAAGATGAGCAACGGACGAGTTCAGTGAGGCAGATTTGATGTGTTGCCTCCCCGTGTGCAGAGTGGTGCATTGAGATCTGTTTCTTTACTTTTCTCATTACTTTTGTTGGCAAAGTAATGCCTTATTTCACTCATACTGCTCTCTCTATTAATTTCGGGCGTGTAGAAATTCGAATGAGCTTCGTTTGATCCATCGTGTTCCTCTGTTGTCACCGTTTGCCGGTTCCGCGTGACCCGCGTCAGTTTAGGTAGCGCACTGCCGCCTAGCGGAGAACTTCGAAACAGCAGCGCATCAAATACCGAATTGAACAAAATTATGATATTGTACTGTTTGAAATATAATATATACCGGTATTTTTGCAGTACCGGTATACCGCGCATCCCTACCTCTTACATGTCAAAAGATAAAGGAAAAATTTATTTCTCAATTCATGACCACTTTATGCACATTTTAAGACTCCCTTTCACACTTAAAGTCAACATATCCAACTAATGCTGGTGTTCCATTTCAAAATATGATTATAAATTCATACCCTGAGAAGCTGCTGCTGTAGTTTGTGTTGGGAAGCTGTAGTGGCCGTGTGTGTAAGGGATCTGAGGAGCTTCTGAAGCATGAGTGTGTGTGTGTCTCACTGAGCGCTTGTGTGTCCTGCAGAGATCATCCCTCGCTCCATCCTCATGACCACGTTCGAGGGCAGTCACTATCTGCTGTGTGCACTGGGGGACGGGGCGCTCTTCTACTTCGGCCTGGACATTCAGACAGGTTACACACACACACACACACATGTGTTCACTGCTAACAACCAGCGGCTTACTTTCCTAACACGTCTCCATGTTTTCGTCCCTAAGCAGAGTTTTAGACCACTGTAACCTTGCATTGTAATATAAGATTACTCTGACGCCAGAATTTTAGAGACCAGTTGAAAATTCACAATTTGTGATTTCAATTTCAAGACCACAGCAAAAACTGCTAAACTACTAATATAAGAATGTTTGTTTTGCTGAGATCTAACCTTCAGGTGTGGTGTTTGTGCAGGTGTTTTGAGTGAGCGTAAGAAGGTGACGCTCGGCACTCAGCCCACGGTTCTGCGCACCTTCCGCTCGCTCTCCACGTCTAACGTGTTCGCCTGCTCCGACAGACCCACCGTCATCTACTCCAGCAACCACAAGCTGGTGTTCTCCAACGTCAACCTGAAGGAGGTGAACTACATGTGCCCGCTGAACTCCGAGGGCTACCCCGACAGGTACCGCGGCCGCTCACGCTCACACCCTGAGCTGCGTGTTGCAGGATCACATGTTTGTTCTCTTCCTTCTGCTCCAGCTTGGCTCTGGCCAATAACAGCACTCTGACCATCGGCACCATCGACGAGATCCAGAAGCTGCACATCCGGACCGTGCCGCTCTACGAGTCGCCCAAGTGAGTGTGTGTGTGGAAACATCATATCAATGATTAATCGCTAAATCATTTATTTCATAAAGCCGGATTAGGACTTCATAAATATGATATATTTAGTAAATCCGTATCACTTGTCGGTTACACTTTATTTCATGGTGTCATTGTTACAGAGTAAATATACATTTAAACCAGGGGTGGGGAACCTTTTTCCTATCAAGGGCCATTTACAATTTTTAAACATTCTTTAAGGGCCATTGTAATGAGGTTCAGTGTTTGGAACTTAAGGACGAAGAGAGGTTCGGCGTGACTGGGACTCGTACGTTTTATTCAGAGATTTAGTGGTAAAAAAAGAGGTGGGTAACTATAAATTCTGGTGGACCACGACATGGTCACCCGGTGAGGTGGGCCACTGCCTACCGGTGTATGTGTGTCCTGATGACATTGCTATAGGCAGGGCTCTAGATTAAGCCTTTCATACGCTTGTCAAAGTTTCTCATCCGAATTTTTTTATTTTTTTTATTTATTTATTCTGAAACAATATTCTCATCAGTGTTCAATTAGCTTTGATGTTTAAATCGGCATATTGTAATACTTGCACCTTTAAAGGGCATCCCCTCCCCCAATATTATTAAATGTATGCTTCATCTTTCATTTTAAATTCCTAAATTTGATCAATAAATTAAATTATTTCGAATAATAAGACACTATAGGGCTGATCAAATTAAATCATTTACACTGAAAAATTACAATTGCATAAAATAATGTTATGAAATAGATTTAAATTTACAAATTAGAAACGTTGGAAAGAATGATCTACTTTTAAAGGAGCACTTCACCCATTTCAACATTAATCTTTATTGAAAGTGGGTCATAAATGTAGTCGAAATGTAAAAGAAATTTTGAATTTGGTGCCCTCTTGACCGAGAAAAGACAGAAAATAACTTTAGGGCGCATTTGTGTGTAAGACCACAACTCCCAGAATGCACCGCGTTGCACAGCTCCGCAAGCCACTCCCACTAGTCCAGAACAGCGCAAAGTCGCAAACATCAGAGAAATCACTCTTTTGTCTACTCTACGGGGCTAACGTTAGCTCAACGCTTTCATTTCGCACAAAATGTATAGTTAGTTGGCTGTGGCGAGCAGGACGAGGGACGTGAGAGCGGCGCGAGGCCGGTGGCGTGAGTGATAATGAACGACACCTGTGAGACGCACTGGTCTCTCTCGCGTCTCTCACCGAGGAGCGGACGCATAAAACGAGGAGCGACAGGGCAGATCGAGAGAGGAACAGGCCTGATTTTATGGTGTGTTTTGTTTCTGTTGTGTGTGGCCAGCAGTGCGGGGCTGCTGGCTTATACTTTTGTTTTGTATTTGTTTATTTTACTATTAAAATGTTTAAATGGTCGCCGATTCCCGCCTCATTCTTCCCACAACAACGAACCCGACGCCGCCGCCTCCTGTTCCTCCATCAGCCTCAGCTGCTCTTTACTATATTGCGGCTCGTATAAATAGCCACGAACATCAGTTTCGAGCAAAAGATTTTCAAAATCCTCGTCTTCCATATCGTGTGTCGTAAATTCAGGCATTATGGTAAATCTAACTGCTTGAGCGCTTGTTAGCTTAGCTTGCTGTCTTCCAAGCAAGATGGCGGATTAATAGTTTAGTTTCTTCAGGTTTAGTCCCACCCACTGATCTGTAATAGGCCGGTGGGGTGAGTGGGTCCCACGCCCTTGAATAATAATGAGCTAAAGGCTGTAGTTTTCTTAATATGCAATGAAATTTATCTTCCGATATTTACGTCACGATAGGACGGAAGTAAAACACTTAAATCCTTTTTTCTCCCATCGCAGAAAAAAACAAGCAAAATTCCACCATCATTATAATATATGACTGGGTTTCTAACAATACAAACCTTAATGCAAATGGGTGAAGTGACCCTTTAAACATAACACAAACCGCAGTAGGTAGCGGCAGGCGCCCGTCTTAACGAGTGAGTCATTGATTCATTCATGATTCAAACGATTTGTTCAAACGGCTGATTCATTCAAGATTGAGACAGATGTTTATGAATGGGTCATTGAATCTTTGACTCAATCGATTCGTTCAAAACGCTGAATCATGCAGTAATGAAAACAGGTCGAGTGTTCCTGTGAGATGCGCTGTGGTTCTGCTGTGATTTTTGTTTGGAACTATTTTCGCTGCTGAAACAGAACAAAAACTGCCAATATTGCATCTAAAATGTAAGTGACTTAATTTTAACTGTTTATTGAACTGTTGTTGGAAATCAATGTCACATTTTCAATCGTGATGGTGTTCAGGAAAAATAATTGAGGTTGCTTAACATGTTAAAAATATAAAAACTCCACATTTAGATTTTTTATAGGCAGTATGTTGTTAACTGAGTGTGTGTGTGCGCTTAGTGTAGATTTCTGCTCGAGAGGCGCGAGCGTCAACAGCGCAACCACCGTCAGTAATAGTCAACAACACTGACAGTAATGCAGCGCAATATGAAGAGTTCGTCTTAGGTTTAACAACTTAACCTATGAAACTAATAATTAACAATATGAAACTAAAACGACATAAGCTTAGTTTATAGCTATTTAGAGGTGGATAAAAGCACACAAACCGGGAACCGGCAAACTTTTAATCCACTTTAATACATTAATACGCAAATGACAAAACGAAAGTAAAAGCAGTAGCTCCTCGTGGACGACGACCACACACACATAAAGTAAAGTCCATGCCTGGTCCTCGGCTGTCTTCGTTACGATCCTTTTTACGCGCCCCGAAGCTGATCAGTGAGAAACTTGAAACCGGTGCGGGGCGCGATGAGAAACTTGAAACCGGTGCGGGGCGCGATGAGAAACTTGAAACCGGTGCGGGGCGCGGTGAGAAACTTGAAACCGGTGAGAAACTTGAAACCGGTGCGGGGCGCGGTGAGAAACTTGAAACCGGTGCGGGGCGCGGTGAGAAACTTGTAACCGGTGCGGGGCGCGATGAGAAACTTGAAACCGGTGCGGGGCGCGGTGAGAAACTTGAAACCGGTGCGGGGCGCGGTGAGAAACTTGAAGGTGAGAAACTTGAAACCGGTGCGGGGCGCGATGAGAAACTTGAAACCGGTGCGGGGCGCGATGAGAAACTTGAAACCGGTGCGGGGCGCGGTGAGAAACTTGAAACCGGTGCGGGGCGCGGTGAGAAACTTGAAACCGGTGCGGGGCGCGGTGAGAAACTTGAAGGTGAGAAACTTGAAACCGGTGCGGGGCGCGGTGAGAAACTTGAAGGTGAGAAACTTGAAACCGGTGCGGGGCGCGATGAGAAACTTGAAGGTGAGAAACTTGAAACCGGTGCGGGGCGCGATGAGAAACTTGAAACCGGTGCGGGGCGCGATGAGAAACTTGAAACCGGTGCGGGGCGCGGTGAGAAACTTGAAACCGGTGCGGGGCGCGGTGAGAAACTTGAAGGTGAGAAACTTGAAACCGGTGCGGGGCGCGGTGAGAAACTTGTAACCGGTGCGGGGCGCGATGAGAAACTTGAAGGTGAGAAACTTGAAACCGGTGCGGGGCGCGATGAGAAACTTGAAGGTGAGAAACTTGAAACCGGTGCGGGGCGCGATGAGAAACTTGAAACCGGTGCGGGGCGCGATGAGAAACTTGAAACCGGTGCGGGGCGCGGTGAGAAACTTGAAACCGGTGCGGGGCGCGGTGAGAAACTTGAAACCGGTGCGGGGCGCGGTGAGAAACTTGAAGGTGAGAAACTTGAAACCGGTGCGGGGCGCGGTGAGAAACTTGTAACCGGTGCGGGGCGCGATGAGAAACTTGAAACCGGTGCGGGGCGCGGTGAGAAACTTGAAACCGGTGCGGGGCGCGGTGAGAAACTTGAAACCGGTGCGGGGCGCGGTGAGAAACTTGAAGGTGAGAAACTTGAAACCGGTGCGGGGCGCGGTGAGAAACTTGAAGGTGAGAAACTTGAAACCGGTGCGGGGCGCGGTGAGAAACTTGAAACCGGTGCGGGGCGCGATGAGAAACTTGAAACCGGTGCGGGGCGCGATGAGAAACTTGAAACCGGTGCGGGGTGCGGTGAGAAACTTGAAACCGGTGCGGGGCGCGGTGAGAAACTTGAAACCGGTGCGGGGCGCGGTGAGAAACTTGAAACCGGTGCGGGGCGCGGTGAGAAACTTGAAGGTGAGAAACTTGAAACCGGTGCGGGGCGCGATGAGAAACTTGAAGGTGAGAAACTTGAAACCGGTGCGGGGCGCGGTGAGAAACTTGAAACCGGTGCGGGGCGCGGTGAGAAACTTGAAGGTGAGAAACTTGAAACCGGTGCGGGGCGCGGTGAGAAACTTGAAACCGGTGCGGGGCGCGGTGAGAAACTTGAAGGTGAGAAACTTGTAACCGGTGCGGGGCGCGGTGAGAAACTTGAAACCGGTGCGGGGCGCGATGAGAAACTTGAAACCGGTGTGGGGCGCGGTGAGAAACTTGAAACCGGTGCGGGGCGCGATGAGAAACTTGAAGGTGAGAAACTTGAAACCGGTGCGGGGCGCGGTGAGAAACTTGAAACCGGTGCGGGGCGCGGTGAGAAACTTGAAGGTGAGAAACTTGAAACCGGTGCGGGGCGCGGTGAGAAACTTGAAACCGGTGCGGGGCGCGATGAGAAACTTGAAACCGGTGTGGGGCGCGGTGAGAAACTTGAAACCGGTGCGGGGCGCGGTGAGAAACTTGAAACCGGTGCGGGGCGCGGTGAGAAACTTGAAACCGGTGCGGGGCGCGATGAGAAACTTGAAACCGGTGCGGGGCGCGGTGAGAAACTTGAAGGTGAGAAACTTGAAACCGGTGCGGGGCGCGATGAGAAACTTGAAACCGGTGCGGGGCGCGGTGAGAAACTTGAAACCGGTGCGGGGCGCGGTGAGAAACTTGAAACCGGTGCGGGGCGCGGTGAGAAACTTGAAGGTGAGAAACTTGAAACCGGTGCGGGGCGCGATGAGAAACTTGAAACCGGTGCGGGGCGCGGTGAGAAACTTGAAACCGGTGCGGGGCGCGGTGAGAAACTTGAAACCGGTGCGGGGCGCGGTGAGAAACTTGAAACCGGTGCGGGGCGCGGTGAGAAACTTGAAACCGGTGCGGGGCGCGATGAGAAACTTGAAACCGGTGTGGGGCGCGGTGAGAAACTTGAAACCGGTGCGGGGCGCGGTGAGAAACTTGAAACCGGTGCGGGGCGCGGTGAGAAACTTGAAACCGGTGCGGGGCGCGATGAGAAACTTGAAACCGGTGCGGGGCGCGGTGAGAAACTTGAAGGTGAGAAACTTGAAACCGGTGCGGGGCGCGATGAGAAACTTGAAACCGGTGCGGGGCGCGGTGAGAAACTTGAAACCGGTGCGGGGCGCGGTGAGAAACTTGAAACCGGTGCGGGGCGCGGTGAGAAACTTGAAGGTGAGAAACTTGAAACCGGTGCGGGGCGCGATGAGAAACTTGAAACCGGTGCGGGGCGCGGTGAGAAACTTGAAACCGGTGCGGGGCGCGGTGAGAAACTTGAAACCGGTGCGGGGCGCGGTGAGAAACTTGAAACCGGTGCGGGGCGCGGTGAGAAACTTGAAACCGGTGCGGGGCGCGGTGAGAAACTTGAAACCGGTGCGGGGCGCGGTGAGAAACTTGAAACCGGTGCGGGGCGCGGTGAGAAACTTGAAGGTGAGAAACTTGAAACCGGTGCGGGGCGCGGTGAGAAACTTGTAACCGGTGCGGGGCGCGATGAGAAACTTGAAACCGGTGCGGGGCGCGGTGAGAAACTTGAAACCGGTGCGGGGCGCGGTGAGAAACTTGAAACCGGTGCGGGGCGCGGTGAGAAACTTGAAACCGGTGCGGGGCGCGGTGAGAAACTTGAAGGTGAGAAACTTGAAACCGGTGCGGGGCGCGATGAGAAACTTGAAGGTGAGAAACTTGAAACCGGTGCGGGGCGCGGTGAGAAACTTGAAACCGGTGCGGGGCGCGGTGAGAAACTTGAAGGTGAGAAACTTGAAACCGGTGCGGGGCGCGGTGAGAAACTTGAAACCGGTGCGGGGCGCGGTGAGAAACTTGAAGGTGAGAAACTTGTAACCGGTGCGGGGCGCGGTGAGAAACTTGAAACCGGTGCGGGGCGCGATGAGAAACTTGAAACCGGTGTGGGGCGCGGTGAGAAACTTGAAACCGGTGCGGGGCGCGATGAGAAACTTGAAGGTGAGAAACTTGAAACCGGTGCGGGGCGCGGTGAGAAACTTGAAACCGGTGCGGGGCGCGGTGAGAAACTTGAAGGTGAGAAACTTGAAACCGGTGCGGGGCGCGGTGAGAAACTTGAAACCGGTGCGGGGCGCGATGAGAAACTTGAAACCGGTGTGGGGCGCGGTGAGAAACTTGAAACCGGTGCGGGGCGCGGTGAGAAACTTGAAACCGGTGCGGGGCGCGGTGAGAAACTTGAAACCGGTGCGGGGCGCGATGAGAAACTTGAAACCGGTGCGGGGCGCGGTGAGAAACTTGAAGGTGAGAAACTTGAAACCGGTGCGGGGCGCGATGAGAAACTTGAAACCGGTGCGGGGCGCGGTGAGAAACTTGAAACCGGTGCGGGGCGCGGTGAGAAACTTGAAACCGGTGCGGGGCGCGGTGAGAAACTTGAAGGTGAGAAACTTGAAACCGGTGCGGGGCGCGATGAGAAACTTGAAACCGGTGCGGGGCGCGGTGAGAAACTTGAAACCGGTGCGGGGCGCGGTGAGAAACTTGAAACCGGTGCGGGGCGCGGTGAGAAACTTGAAACCGGTGCGGGGCGCGGTGAGAAACTTGAAACCGGTGCGGGGCGCGATGAGAAACTTGAAACCGGTGTGGGGCGCGGTGAGAAACTTGAAACCGGTGCGGGGCGCGGTGAGAAACTTGAAACCGGTGCGGGGCGCGGTGAGAAACTTGAAACCGGTGCGGGGCGCGATGAGAAACTTGAAACCGGTGCGGGGCGCGGTGAGAAACTTGAAGGTGAGAAACTTGAAACCGGTGCGGGGCGCGATGAGAAACTTGAAACCGGTGCGGGGCGCGGTGAGAAACTTGAAACCGGTGCGGGGCGCGGTGAGAAACTTGAAACCGGTGCGGGGCGCGGTGAGAAACTTGAAGGTGAGAAACTTGAAACCGGTGCGGGGCGCGATGAGAAACTTGAAACCGGTGCGGGGCGCGGTGAGAAACTTGAAACCGGTGCGGGGCGCGGTGAGAAACTTGAAACCGGTGCGGGGCGCGGTGAGAAACTTGAAACCGGTGCGGGGCGCGGTGAGAAACTTGAAACCGGTGCGGGGCGCGGTGAGAAACTTGAAACCGGTGCGGGGCGCGGTGAGAAACTTGAAACCGGTGCGGGGCGCGGTGAGAAACTTGAAGGTGAGAAACTTGAAACCGGTGCGGGGCGCGGTGAGAAACTTGTAACCGGTGCGGGGCGCGATGAGAAACTTGAAACCGGTGCGGGGCGCGGTGAGAAACTTGAAACCGGTGCGGGGCGCGGTGAGAAACTTGAAACCGGTGCGGGGCGCGGTGAGAAACTTGAAACCGGTGCGGGGCGCGGTGAGAAACTTGAAGGTGAGAAACTTGAAACCGGTGCGGGGCGCGGTGAGAAACTTGAAACCAGTGCGGCGCACGCGCAGGTGACTCGCGCTACTGGCCTCGCCCTGCTTGCCGCTTTGCCTATTTTGTGTTTTCTGTCACAGGAAAGGTAATGGCTGAGATTTTGGGTTCTGAAGTTCTTTTTTTTTTTTTTTGGGAGGATTTGACTCGCGGGCCGCATCAAACTGTTTTGCGGGCCGGACGTTCCCCACCCCTGATTTAAACACTGACATGTAATCAACATGTACTTCCTGTAGGGTTCGTTGTGTTTACTGTAGTGAGTAACCGTAAGCTGTGAGGAGGACACTGTAAACTGGTGTTGCTCTGCTCAAGCACGAGTACAGCACCTGTGATGGATGTGGTGTGTGTCTCATGATCATGCCTGTGTTCTGCTAATGTTTGTGTCGCTCGCAGGCGGATCTGTTATCAGGAAGTGTCTCAGTGTTTCGGAGTTCTGTCCAGTAGAGTAGAGATGCAGGACGCCAGTGGAACAACGGCAGCGGTGCGGCCCAGCGCCAGCACACAGGTGAGTGAGTGAGTGGGTGAGTGAGTGAGGGCGTGAGTGAGTGAGGCAGTGAGTGAGTGAGTGAGTGAGAGTGAGTGAGTGAGGCAGTGAGTGAGTGAGGCAGTGAGTGAGTGAGGCAGTGAGTGAGTGAGTGAGTGAGTGAGTGAGTGAGTGAGTGAGTGAGTGAGTGAGTGAGTGAGTGAGTGAGTGAGTGAGTGAGGGAGTGAGGCAGTGAGTGAGGGAGTGAGGCAGTGAGTGAGTGAGGCAGTGAGTGAGTGAGGGCAGTGAGTGAGTGAGTGAGTGAGTGAGTGAGTGAGTGAGTGAGTGAGTGAGTGAGTGAGTGAGTGAGTGAGTGAGGGCAGTGAGTGAGGGCAGTGAGTGAGGGCAGTGAGTGAGGGCAGTGAGTGAGGGCAGTGAGTGAGGGCAGTGAGTGAGTGAGTGAGGGCAGTGAGTGAGTGAGTGAGGGCAGTGAGTGAGTGAGTGAGGGAGTGAGGGCAGTGAGTGAGGGAGTGAGGGCAGTGAGTGAGTGAGGGAGTGAGGGAGTGAGGGCAGTGAGTGAGTGAGTGAGTGAGTGAGTGAGTGAGTGAGTGAGTGAGTGAGTGAGTGAGGGAGGGAGGGCGTGAGTGAGGGAGGGAGGGCGTGAGTGAGTGAGTGAGTGAGTGAGGGCAGTGAGGCAGGGAGTGAGGGCGTGAGTGAGGGCAGTGAGTGAGTGAGTGAGGGCAGTGAGTGAGTGAGTGAGGGAGTGAGGGCAGTGAGTGAGGGAGTGAGGGCAGTGAGTGAGTGAGGGAGTGAGGGAGTGAGGGCAGTGAGTGAGTGAGGGCAGTGAGTGAGTGAGTGAGTGAGTGAGTGAGTGAGTGAGTGAGTGAGTGAGTGAGTGAGTGAGGGAGGGAGGGCGTGAGTGAGGGAGGGAGGGCGTGAGTGAGTGAGTGAGTGAGGGCAGTGAGGCAGTGAGTGAGTGAGTGAGTGAGTGAGTGAGTGAGTGAGGCAGTGAGTGAGTGAGTGAGTGAGGCAGTGAGTGAGTGAGTGAGTGAGGGAGTGAGGGCAGTGAGTGAGTGAGGGCAGTGAGTGAGTGAGGGCAGTGAGTGAGTGAGTGAGTGAGTGAGTGAGTGAGTGAGTGAGGTGAGTGAGTGAGTGAGTGAGTGAGGGAGTGAGGGAGTGAGGGCAGTGAGTGAGTGAGGGCAGTGAGTGAGTGAGTGAGTGAGTGAGTGAGTGAGGTGAGTGAGTGAGTGAGTGAGTGAGTGAGTGAGGGCAGTGAGTGAGTGAGTGAGTGAGTCAGTGAGTGAGTGAGTGAGTGAGTGAGGGAGTGAGGGCAGTGAGTGAGTGAGGGCAGTGAGTGAGTGAGTGAGTGAGTGAGGGAGTGAGTGAGTGAGTGAGTGAGTGAGTGAGTGAGTGAGGGAGTGAGGGCGTGAGTGAGTGAGTGAGTGAGTGAGGGCAGTGAGGCAGTGAGTGAGTGAGTGAGTGAGGGAGTGAGGGCAGTGAGGCAGGGAGTGAGGGCGTGAGTGAGGGCAGTGAGGCAGTGAGTGAGTGAGTGAGTGAGTGAGTGAGTGAGGCAGTGAGTGAGTGAGTGAGTGAGGCAGTGAGTGAGTGAGTGAGTGAGGGAGTGAGGGCAGTGAGTGAGTGAGGGCAGTGAGTGAGTGAGTGAGTGAGTGAGTGAGTGAGGTGAGTGAGTGAGTGAGTGAGTGAGGGAGTGAGGGAGTGAGGGCAGTGAGTGAGTGAGGGCAGTGAGTGAGTGAGTGAGTGAGTGAGTGAGTGAGTGAGTGAGTGAGTGAGTGAGTGAGGTGAGTGAGTGAGTGAGTGAGTGAGTGAGTGAGTGAGTGAGGGCAGTGAGTGAGTGAGTGAGTGAGTCAGTGAGTGAGTGAGGGAGTGAGTGAGTGAGTGAGTGAGTGAGGGAGTGAGGGCAGTGAGTGAGTGAGGGCAGTGAGTGAGTGAGTGAGTGAGTGAGGGAGTGAGTGAGTGAGTGAGTGAGTGAGGGAGTGAGGGCGTGAGTGAGTGAGTGAGTGAGGGCAGTGAGGCAGTGAGTGAGTGAGTGAGGGAGTGAGGGCGTGAGTGAGTGAGTGAGTGAGGGCAGTGAGGCAGTGAGTGAGTGAGTGAGGGAGTGAGGGCGTGAGTGAGTGAGTGAGTGAGGGCAGTGAGTGAGTGAGTGAGTGAGTGAGTGAGGGAGTGAGTGAGGCAGTGAGTGAGTGAGTGAGTGAGGGAGTGAGGGCAGTGAGTGAGTGAGGGCAGTGAGTGAGTGAGTGAGTGAGTGAGTGAGTGAGTGAGTGAGTGAGTGAGTGAGTGAGTGAGTGAGTGAGGGCAGTGAGTGAGTGAGTGAGTGAGTGAGGGCAGTGAGTGAGTGAGTGAGTGAGTGAGTGAGTGAGTGAGTGAGGGCGTGAGTGAGGGCGTGAGTGAGGGCGTGAGTGAGTGAGTGAGTGAGTGAGTGAGTGAGTGAGTGAGTGAGTGAGTGAGTGAGTGAGTGAGTGAGGGCAGTGAGTGAGTGAGTGAGTGAGTGAGTGAGTGAGGGCAGTGAGTGAGTGAGTGAGTGAGGGCAGTGAGTGAGTGAGTGAGTGAGTGAGTGAGTGAGGTGAGTGAGTGAGGTGAGTGAGTGAGTGAGTGAGTGAGTGAGTGAGTGAGTGAGTGAGGGCAGTGAGTGAGTGAGGCAGTGAGTGAGTGAGGCAGTGAGTGAGTGAGTGAGTGAGTGAGTGAGTGAGTGAGTGAGTGAGTGAGTGAGGGCAGTGAGTGAGTGAGGCAGTGAGTGAGTAGGGCAGTGAGTGAGTGAGGCAGTGAGTGAGTGAGTGAGTGAGTGAGGGAGTGAGGGCAGTGAGGGAGTGAGGGCAGTGAGGGAGTGAGGCAGTGAGGGAGTGAGGCAGTGAGTGAGTGAGTGAGGGAGTGAGGGCAGTGAGTGAGTGAGTGAGTGAGTGAGTGAGTGAGGGCAGTGAGTGAGTGAGGCAGTGAGTGAGTGAGGCAGTGAGTGAGTGAGTGAGTGAGTGAGGGCAGTGAGTGAGTGAGTGAGTGAGTGAGTGAGGGAGTGAGGGCAGTGAGGGAGTGAGGCAGTGAGGGAGTGAGGCAGTGAGTGAGTGAGTGAGTGAGTGAGGGAGTGAGGGCAGTGAGGGAGTGAGGCAGTGAGTGAGGCAGTGAGTGAGTGAGGCAGTGAGTGAGTGAGTGAGTGAGTGAGTGAGTGAGTGAGTGAGTGAGTGAGTGAGGGCAGTGAGTGAGTGAGGCAGTGAGTGAGTGAGGCAGTGAGTGAGTGAGGCAGTGAGTGAGTGAGGGCAGTGAGTGAGTGAGGCAGTGAGTGAGTGAGGCAGTGAGTGAGTGAGGCAGTGAGTGAGTGAGGCAGTGAGTGAGTGAGTAAGGGCAGTGAGGCAGTGAGGGAGTGAGGCAGTGAGTGAGTGAGTGAGTGAGTGAGGCAGTGAGGGAGTGAGTGAGTGAGGCAGTGAGTGAGTGAGTGAGGGAGTGAGGGCAGTGAGGGAGTGAGGGCAGTGAGGCAGTGAGTGAGTGAGTGAGTGAGTGAGTGAGTGAGTGAGTAAGGGCAGTGAGTGAGTGAGTGAGTGAGTGAGTGAGTGAGTGAGTGAGTGAGTGAGTGAGTGAGTGAGGGCAGTGAGTGAGTGAGTGAGTGAGTGAGTGAGTGAGTGAGTGAGTGAGTGAGGGCAGTGAGTGAGGCAGTGAGTGAGGGAGTGAGTGAGTGAGTGAGTGAGTGAGTGAGTGAGTGAGTGAGTGAGTGAGTGAGTGAGTGAGTGAGTGAGTGAGGGCAGTGAGTGAGTGAGTGAGTGAGTGAGTGAGTGAGTGAGTGAGGCAGTGAGTGAGTGAGGGAGTGAGGCAGTGAGTGAGTGAGTGAGTGAGTGAGGGAGTGAGGGCAGTGAGGGAGTGAGGCAGTGAGTGAGTGAGGCAGTGAGTGAGTGAGGCAGTGAGTGAGTGAGTGAGTGAGTGAGGGAGTGAGGGCAGTGAGTGAGTGAGGCAGTGAGTGAGTGAGTGAGTGAGGCAGTGAGTGAGTGAGTGAGTGAGGCAGTGAGTGAGTGAGTGAGGGAGTGAGGGCAGTGAGTGAGTGAGTGAGTGAGTGAGTGAGTGAGTGAGTGAGTGAGGGCAGTGAGTAGGGCAGTGAGTGAGTGAGGCAGTGAGTGAGTGAGTGAGTGAGTGAGGGCAGTGAGTGAGTGAGGCAGTGAGTGAGTGAGTGAGTGAGTGAGTGAGTGAGTGAGTGAGTGAGTGAGTGAGGGCAGTTTCATGTTCTTTGAAAGCAGAGGTGCATCACAGAAGCTGTGTGTGTGTGCAGGCTCTCTCCAGCAGTGTGAGCTCCAGTAAGCTGTTTCCCAGCAGCACATCGCCACACGAGACGTCGTTCGGGGAGGAGGTGGAGGTGCACAGTCTGCTGGTGGTGGATCAGCACACGTTCGAGGGTAAGTGTGTGTGTGTGTGTGTGTGTGTGTGTGTGTGTGTGTGCGCGCGCGGTCTAACGCTCCTCTCCCGCAGTGCTGCACGCGCATCAGTTCCTGCAGAACGAGTACGCGCTCAGCATGGTCTCCTGTAAGCTGGGCCGGGATCCGGCCGTCTACTTCATCGTCGGCACAGCCATGGTGTATCCAGAGGAGGCGGAGCCTAAGCAGGGCCGCATCATCGTCTTCCACTACACCGACGGTAAGGCTCATCAGAAACACCTTCATTATTCTCTACAGGGTTATTACAAATATTGTGGCTTTTTCAATTATGAATGTGAAGTTTTACCGTATCGTATTAATGAAATGGTGCATTCTAGGTCAGGGGTTTTCAAAGTGGGATCTGTGGAAATGTTTAGAGAAAAACAGTGTGTAAAAGATAATTGAAATAAAATAAACAAATATACGAATAAAAAAAAAATAGGTCAAAATAAGTAATTGAGTGAATAAATGCATCTAACAATACTATTGTAAGAAAAAATATATATGTAACTTAATAGAAACTAATTATTTTCCAAATATTATTGACATTATGATTTTTTTTTTACAGTAAAAGTAGGGTCTTTGAACAGCAACCTATAGAGCTGAAGATGATCATAATAGATTGAAAACCCCTGATCTACGGCTTTTGTGTGTGTAATCATATGTGCTGTTTTCTCAGGTAAACTGCAGACGGTGGCAGAGAAGGAGGTTAAAGGTGCCGTTTACTCGATGGTGGAGTTCAACGGAAAACTGCTGGCCAGCATCAACAGCACCGTGAGTTCGGCCCCATCACACTCTTCAGCGCATCTCTTTCCCGCCGCTAACGTGTGTCTGCGCAGGTGCGTCTGTACGAGTGGACGGCAGAGAAGGAGCTGCGGACGGAGTGTAACCACTATAATAACATCATGGCTCTGTATCTGAAGACGAAGGGCGACTTCATCCTGGTGGGGGACCTGATGCGCTCGGTGCTGCTGCTAGCATACAAGACCATGGAGGGCAGCTTTGAGGAGGTGACCGCTGACGCACTGCATTCTGGGGGTTCTGCTGCGGCTCTGGTCTGAAGGAAGCTTAGTTTCCTCTCGCTGTTGTCTTTTCATTAGATTGCCCGTGATTTCAACCCAAACTGGATGAGTGCTGTCGAAATCCTGGATGATGACAACTTCCTCGGAGCTGAGAATGCGTTCAACCTGTTCGTCTGCCAGAAGGACAGGTAACGGAGCGAGCGCATCATCACTCGCTGAATGCTCTGACGCGAGCGTGAGGAAGCTTGTGTGAGGAAGCGCACGCGAGCGTGAGAAAGCAAGCGAGTGTGAGGAAGCACGAGCGTGAGGAAGCTTGCGCGAGCATGAGGAAGCGAGCGAGCGTGAGGAAGCTTGCGCGAGCGAGAGGAAGCGCGCGATCGTGAGGAAGCGAGCGAGCGTGAGGAAGCGAGCGAGCGTGAGGAAGCGAGCGAGCGTGAGGAAGCGAGCGAGCGTGAGGAAGCGAGCGAGCGTGAGGAAGCGAGCGAGCGTGAGGAAGCGAGCGAGCGTGAGGAAGCGAGCGAGCGTGAGGAAGCGCGCGATCGTGAGGAAGCGAGCGAGCGTGAGGAAGCGAGCGAGCGTGAGGAAGCGCGCGATCGTGAGGAAGCGAGCGAGCGTGAGGAAGCGAGCGAGCGTGAGGAAGCGAGCGAGCGTGAGGAAGCGCGCGAGCGTGAGGAAGCGAGCGAGCGTGAGGAAGCGAGCGAGCGTGAGGAAGCGAGCGAGCGTGAGGAAGCGAGCGAGCGTGAGGAAGCGAGCGAGCGTGAGAAAGCGAGCGAGCGTGAGGAAGCGCGAGCGTGAGGAAGCGTGAGGAAGCGAGCGAGCGTGAGGAAGCGAGCGAGCGTGAGGAAGCGAGCGAGCGTGAGGAAGCGAGCGAGCGTGAGGAAGCGAGCGAGCGTGAGGAAGCGAGCGAGCGTGAGAAAGCGAGCGAGCGTGAGGAAGCGCGAGCGTGAGGAAGCGCGAGCGTGAGGATGCGCGCGAGCGTGAGGAAGCGCGAGCGTGAGGAAGCGCGAGCGTGAGGAAGCGAGCGATCATGAGGAAGCGAGCGAGCGTGAGGAAGCGCGAGAGGAAGCGCGTGAGGAAGCGCGAGCGTGAGGAAGCGCGAGCGTGAGGAAGCGAGCGAGCGTGAGGAAGCGCGAGCGTGAGGAAGCGCGAGCGAGAGGAAGCGAGCGTGAGGAAGCGAGCGAGCGTGAGGAAGCGAGCGAGCGTGAGGAAGCGAGCGAGCGTGAGGAAGCGCGAGCGTGAGGAAGCGAGCGAGCGTGAGGAAGCGGGAGCGTGAGGAAGCGAGCGAGCGTGAGGAAGCGAGCGAGCGTGAGGAAGCGAGCGAGCGTGAGGAAGCGAGCGAGCGTGAGGAAGCGAGCGAGCGTGAGGAAGCGAGCGAGCGTGAGGAAGCGAGCGAGCGTGAGGAAGCGAGCGAGCGTGAGGAAGCGAGCGAGCGTGAGGAAGCGAGCGAGCGTGAGGAAGCGCGAGCGTGAGGAAGCGAGCGAGCGTGAGGAAGCGAGCGAGCGTGAGGAAGCGCGAGCGTGAGGATGCGCGCGAGCGTGAGGAAGCGCGAGCGTGAGGAAGCGAGCGATCATGAGGAAGCGAGCGAGCGTGAGGAAGCGAGCGAGCGTGAGGAAGCGCGAGAGGAAGCGCGAGAGGAAGCGCGAGCGTGAGGAAGCGAGCGAGCGTGAGGAAGCGTGAGCGTGAGGAAGCGAGCGAGCGTGAGGAAGCGAGCGAGCGTGAGGAAGCGAGCGAGCGTGAGGAAGCGAGCGAGCGTGAGGAAGCGAGCGAGCGTGAGGAAGCGAGCGAGCGTGAGGAAGCGAGCGAGCGTGAGGAAGCGAGCGAGCGTGAGGAAGCGAGCGAGCGTGAGGAAGCGAGCGAGCGTGAGGAAGCGCGCGAGCGTGAGGAAGCGCGAGCGTGAGGAAGCGCGAGCGTGAGGAAGCGAGCGAGCGTGAGGAAGCGAGCGAGCGTGAGGAAGCGAGCGAGCGTGAGGAAGCGCGAGCGTGAGGAAGCGAGCGAGCGTGAGGAAGCGAGCGAGCGTGAGGAAGCGCGAGCGTGAGGAAGCGCGAGCGTGAGGAAGCGCGAGCGTGAGGAAGCGTGAGGAAGCGAGCGAGCGTGAGGAAGCGTGAGCGTGAGGAAGCGAGCGAGCGTGAGGAAGCGAGCGAGCGTGAGGAAGCGAGCGAGCGTGAGGAAGCGCGAGCGTGAGGAAGCGAGCGAGCGTGAGGAAGCGAGCGAGCGTGAGGAAGCGCGCGAGCGTGAGGAAGCGCGAGCGTGAGGAAGCGCGAGCGTGAGGAAGTGCGCGAGCGTGAGGAAGCGCGAGGAAGCGCGAGCGTGAGGAAGCGCGAGCGTGAGGAAGCGAGCGAGCGTGAGGAAGCGCGAGCGTGAGGAAGCGAGCGAGCGTGAGGAAGAGCGAGCGTGAGGAACCGTAAGTAAGTGTGTGTGTTTTCAGTGCGGCGACCACAGACGAGGAGCGGCAGCATCTGCAGGAAGTGGGTCTGTTCCACCTGGGCGAGTTTGTTAACGTGTTTTCCCACGGTTCCCTGGTCCTGCAGAACCTGGGCGAGAGCTCCACTCCCACACAGGGGTCCGTGCTGTTCGGCACCGTCAACGGCATGATCGGTGAGCTGCTCACACACACACACACACACCTGTGACGTCATCGGGTCAGGGTTAGGTCACGTGTCGAGTCTCAGCTGCTGCCGGGTGATATACATTTCAATTTCAAGAAAGAGAAGCACGTCGTGATCTATATGCCATTACCATGATGTTAGTCGTGTGTGATGTGAGTGGATGATCGTCTCTGTGTTTGAGGTTTGGTGACGTCTCTGTCGGAGGGCTGGTATAGTTTACTGCTGGATCTACAGAACCGACTCAACAAGGTCATCAAGAGTGTCGGCAAGATTGAGCACAGCTTATATCCTTTAACACACAATCTCTCAGAGACGCGTGCTGCGTTATCACGTGTGTGTGTGTGTGTGTGTGAGAGAGAGAGAGAGAGAGAGTGTGTGTGTGTGTTTGCTGAATTGACGCTCTTCGGCTTGAACTGTGTATTTGACGTGTTGAGTCCTTGACTAGCGCCACCTGGAGGTCGTTCCACACCGAGCGCAAGACGGAGCAGGCCACAGGCTTCATCGACGGGGATCTGATCGAGAGCTTCCTGGATCTGGGCCGGGCCAAGATGCAGGAGGTGGTCAGCACTCTTCAGGTGAGCGTCACGCGCTGTTCGGTGTTCGATCCGCGCTCACGGGCACACTGATGACATCATCATCGCCCCCCTTCTGATGAGTGTGTGAGCTCGTCATGGGCCATGAACGCGATTCGCCCGTCAGTTCTGAATCCACAGATGTTCATTAGCTGTCAGTTTGGGTTTAATGTAACGACAGACAAAAGATCCAGAATAACACGCACAGTAGACGTACAGCACATGTTCCTGTGACGAGTGAGTTTTATGTTTGTTTATGTTCGTGTGTGTGTGTGTGTGTGTGTGTGGCAGATCGACGACGGCAGTGGAATGAAGCGTGAAGCCACGGTGGACGAGGTGATCAAGATCGTGGAGGAACTGACGCGGATCCACTAGCCAATCACAGCGTCTCAGACCTGTACATAGCTATACATAAATCAGAGTGTGTGTGTGTGTGTGTGTGCTTCACTCCTGTAGAATGAATTGAGTCCCTCACAGCCTCATGTTCTCGCAGCGTTCGTCCTGTGAGCATCAGGAACCATCACTGTCCGATACTGATCGGCTATAGTTTAGTGTTTGCCATTGTGATGTTTCTCTGTTCGTTCATTTATTTTAATAAAGTTTCCTTCAGTACTTTGGGCCTGTTGCGTTTATGAAGTGTGTGTGTGGGGGGGCTTTTAATAAAAGCACATTACAAATAAAAAGGAGTTCAGTCGTAATATTATATGGTCTCTCTCTGCTGAATGATGTAATACGCCGTCAGGTGTTATTGTGCAGGAAAGCCAGACTCAGCTGGACTGTACATTATCCAGATTACATGCCCACTTACTTCATAAATAAATAAATGGACATGAAATATTGATTTGAGTGTGCATGATTTTTATTATGAGCAGAAAGAGCGTGGGTGATACGAGACGCATGAAACTTGAACAGCGATGTAGGAAATCAAGAGTTTAGCATTATTAACTCCAGAAGGCTGACACTGACCAATCACAATCTGTCTAGATGTGTCATATAATAATAATGCATGTCATATAATAATGGATGCATGTCATATAATAATAAATGCATGCAATATAATAGATGAATGCGGTTGCACCATCTGTGTGCAAGTTATAACGTAGCCTAGTTTTGACGTAAATGGGCACTAAGATACAACTTACACACTACTAAATATTTTTGCGTTGCACCATTAAACTTAGTTGAAGAGTAACTCAGTGTAAACTAAATCTTTACAGAAGCCTCCGATCAGGAGTAACGGTTGGAGTAAAATAGCCAGATTGAGCAGCATCAATGAGCTCTTCTTTTGGCCTGACAGACTTCAAATATTCAGACATATATGATAATGCTGACATTTACACTCGCTTACATTTTAACAGAGAACATTATATGAATAGATCACGTTAGCGGCTCATCAACACGAACCCTTTCCCACAGCGCCGCGTGCATCTGTCCTTCCGCGGTGTTGTGCATGTCACAAAATCACTATCAATAAATGTTATTTCTCATGTTGTTTTTGTATTCGTACTTATTTAACCCTAATAATAATAATCATTTCATTTCAAATACAGTTTCTAAATGTTATTTATAAAAAACACTGTTATTCATGATGATTAAGTATCATATGTAATGGAAACGTATTTTCACTGTTAGTTAAGAGAGGCAAAATAAGTTAGAATAAAGGATAAACTGAAATTCCCAGCATTTAAACAACTTCTGCTCGCGTATTTGAAGGCTGCTATTGGATCATCGAGGCTAAACGTCATATTATGCGACTACGCATTACTTTACGGAAAGCTTATGACCTACTAGCTGCGTTCTCCTTACGAACAAGTGCTGCAACGGAATAAAGTACAGACTTACAAACTAGCTAGTAGTTACTAAGCTTCTAGTGTGGACTTTACGATCCAATTTAAGAAAGAAGTTACGAACGGCTTGTGCAACCGAACCCCAATCCCCAACAGTGTGCTAATACTCTGAGTTAGCGGACATGTAGTTGCAAAGTTACTTATAGTTAGTAGAATGTCTGAAGTGGACCATCAAAATAAAGTTTGACCAAAAAAATTAAATTTTACAGTTAACAACAAAGGTGAAAAATTGGATACAAATTAAAGGTCTGTAAGGTCACTGTAACCCAGATTCAGAAAATCTGCCGATCCGCTGTTCCCTGATGGCGAATCCCCATTTCCCAGGGTCTGCTCTCCAGAAGGAGGAGCGTGAGGAAGACTCGTGCGCGAGGAAGAGGAGCGTGAGGAAGACTCGTGCGCGAGGAAGAGGAGCGTGAGCAAGACTCGTGAATAACCTCCAAGATGGCGCGCCCGTGTGTGCGACATCGCGAAGCCCTTAGATTCACCTGGTTATTGGTGTTATTTTTGTTATTTTCACTGTTATTTACACATCACGTAAAGGCAACAGTAAGACATAGTGTCAAGTACTATCGGGACACGTGGCTTTCTTTACAAGAGCATAGCCATTGGGGAATATTCGATCATACAGCGCTGGTTTCTTACCCAGAGCTGTTACGCCAAAACAACGCACAGCAAGCTCATTTTGGGAGCCAGACCCAAGCGGGAGCCTATACTAGCTCCAATAGATGGAAGCGCAAGCGAGGGAGACGGGGAGGAACCGGACGTAAGCTCTGAGGGCTTGTTAGCAAAGGGAGGCTAACACTCCCTGTAATTCTGTTTGCAAACGTCCAGTCATGGGGAAATAAAATGGACGAACTGCACGCAAGATTATCAGCGGAACGGTACCTGAGAGACTGCTCCCTTATGTTTCTGTGAGACGTGGCTGGGGGAAGAAATCCCCGATGAACCTCTAACACCGGAGGGTTATACCATCTTCAGAGCTGACAGGCGCGCTGCAGACTGCGGAAAGAGCCGCGGAGGAGGAACGGCTGTCCTAGTAAACCAATCCTGGTGTACGGATAACAAGGTAATCTCTCAGCACTGCTCTGAAGACGTGGAATTTCTAACTTTGAAGTGTAGGCCGTTTATCTACCCAGGGAACTACAATGCATCATTGTAACTGTTGTGTATACCCCCCCTCTGCTAAGGAGGAGGTTGCACTTAAACTTTTATATAACATGGTCTGTAAACATGAAAAGGAGTATCCTGAAGCTGCTTTTATAATTTTAGGAGATTTTAATCATTGTAATCTCTGTAAAAACATTCCAAAACTGTATCAATATGTGACCTTTCCTACTAGAGGAAATAAAACACTGGATCACTGCTACTGCAATTTAAAAAATGCATACGCAGCTGAATCCAAACCTCACTTTGGGAAGTCTGATCACGTTGCTATTCTACTTAAGCCCATATACATAAACAGTTTTAAGGCTATCACTGCCACCACTCGTACTGTTAATGTTTGGACTGACAGTGCCATGGCCAGTCTTAAGGGTTGTCTGGAGGCCACGGATATGAACATCTTCAAGGAGGCCACCCACAGACAATATTCATGATTACACGAAAACTGTGAGTGACTATATTAGCTGGTGCACCTCCATATGTGTTCCAGCACGTACTGTCCGTGTTTTTCCAAACCAAAAGCCTTGGTTCAATGCTGACGTACGGAAGAAGATCAAAGAAAGACGTGAGGCTTACAAGTCTACAAACATAGAGGAGTATAAAAGAGCTAAATACGAATTGCAGAAGTCCATCAAAGCAGCAAAAAGAGCATGCTCCCAAAAACTTGAAGGCCGCCATCTACAGAACAACACACACATTATGTGGAAGGAAATCCAAGCTATTACAAATTACAAAAGGAGCACTAACATCAATGAGGTCAGAGATGATACCCTGCCGGACTGCCTTAACAACTTCTACTGCAGATTCGACAGGATGACACACCCTCCAAACTCCCCCATAACGCTGAGGACATCGCTTTACAGGTGACACACACACAGGTGCTAAAGGCTCTGAAGCAGGTCAACCCCCGCAAGGCTGTGGGACCTGACGGAGTGTCACCCAGAGTCCTGAAGGCCTGTGCTGAGCAACTAGCAGGTGTGTACATAGACATTTTTAACCAGTCCCTGTTACAAGAGGTAGTTCCACATCTGTTCAAGTCCAGCATTGTGATACCAGTTCCGAAGAAACCTGACAATGCCACCCTGAAAGACTTCAGGCCTGTGGCCCTAACACCAGTTGCCATGAAGTGCCTTGAAAAGCTAATATTAACTCATATAAATTTCTACATCCCAGACACTTTAGATCCAGTACAGTTTGCCTATCGCCCAAATAGATCAGTGGACGATGCAGTGGCCTTTGTTTTACACCACATACTTCAACATCTGGACTACAATAAAACATATGTCAGGATGCCATTCCTACACTATAGCTCCGCCTTTAACGCCATCCGCCCTGCAAAACTCATTGTGAAGTTAACAGACCTTGGACTGCCGGCCTCTATTTGTAATTGGATTTTGGACTTTCTTTTGAACAGACCGCTGGTGGTAAAGATGGGAGGGTTAACATCAGGAAATATTACAATTAGCACAGGCAACCCCCAAGGCTGTTGCCTCAGCCCAAAGCTCTATACACTGTACACACATGACTGCGTCTCCACTCAGGACAGCTCACTCGTCATCAAATATGCAGATGACACAACCATCTTGGGCCTTATTAAGGGTGGGGACGAGACAGGGTACAGGGAGCTAGTCAATGACATAATTGACTATGGAGAGGAAAATGACCTGTTCCTCAACATAGACAAGACCAGGGAGCTTGTCATAGATTTTAGGAAGAAAACCCCTCCTCTGCAGCCTCTCACCATCAAGGGTACTGTGGTGGAGAGGGCCGATAGCCATAAATTCCTTGGCCTGCATTTGACATCTAACTTGAGCTGGACTACAAACACTGCTAACACAGTGAAGAAAGCTCAAAAACGCCTTTATTTTATCAGGCTTTTAAAGAAGGCTGGGCTTGGGGTGTGCTCTCTTACTCATGCCTATAGAGGACTCATAGAGAGTGTCTTGACATATGGCATCACCGTGTGGTTTGGAAATGCTACACAGGCAGAGAAGAAGTCTCTCCAAAGAATTATAAAGACTGCAGAGAGAATCATTGGGACTAACCTCCCACCCATAACAACACTGCATATAGAGCGCTGTAAGAAGAAAGCTTCTTCTTACAAAAATTCTTTTGTGCCTTACAAATGGCAAATAAAACTTTGATTTGATTTGATTTGAACCTCGAAATAACCACTCGTTACAACCGAGGTATGGAGCAAAGCATTTGTGAAGCCACAACACGCACAACCTTGAGGCAGATGGGCTACAACAGCAGAAGACCCCACCGGGTACCACTCATCTCCACTACAAATAGGAAAAAGAGGCTACAATTTGAGAGCCTCTTTTTCTGAGAGCTCACCAAAATTGGACAGTTGAAGACTGTAAAAATGTTGCCTGGTCTGAAGAGTCTCGATTTCTGTTGAGACATTCAGATGGTAGAGTCAGAATTTGGCGTAAACAGAATGAGAACATGGATCCATCATGCCTTGTTACCACTGTGCAGGCTGGTGGTGGTGGTGTAATGGTGTGGGGGATGTTTTCTTGGCACACTTTAGGCTCCTTAGTGCCAATTGGGCATCGTTTAAATGCCATGGCCTACCTGAGCATTGTTTCTGACCATGTCCATCCCTTTATGGCCACCATGTACCCATCCTCTGATGGCTACTTCCAGCAGGATAATGCACCATGTCACAAAGCTCGAATCATTTCAAATTGGTTTCTTGAACATGACAATGAGTTCACTGTACTAAAATGGCCCCCACAGTCACCAGATCTCAACCCAATAGAGCATCTTTGGGATGTGGTGGAACGGGAGCTTCGTGCCCTGGATGTGCATCCCACAAATCTCCATCAACTGCAAGATGCTATCCTATCAATATGGGCCAACATTTCTAAAGAATGCTTTCAGCACCTTGTTAAATCAATGCCACGTAGAATTAAGGCAGTTCTAAAGGCGAAAGGGGGTCAAACACAGTATTAGTATGGTGTTCCTAATAATCCTTTAGGTGAGTGTATAATCGTTTGGTTTTTACCAGGTTTCTGTCAAACACAGTACATCTAGATTATAATCTGAAATCATATCATTAACTATGAGTGATTTTGGAGTAAGGGATCGAATATTCAGCAACCCAAGCTTTATCATTTGCTCATCTGTATTATATCTGTTTTTTATTTGTTGAACATCAATTAAATTTTTAACCTGACGTTTTTTGCATTTCCAAATTCGGGGAACAGACACAGTCTCTATATGATGATATGTAGGTGAAAGAGGCTCTATGTGATGGGATTTATCTGACCTTGGTGACGTGAGGCCGCTAGCAGACAGTTGGTTTAGCCAGTCTGTCTGCTTCCTGACCTGAGCCCCAGATTGTCATGTTTGAGCTCTAAGACAATGAGCCAAATTACTAGAGAGAAGAGCAGCACCAGCCCAGGAGGGATGGATACCATCTCTTTTTAACAGGTCAGGCTTGCCCCAAAAACTTTTCCAATTGTCTATGAATTCTACATTATTACGCGGACACCACTCAGACAACCAACCATTGAGCGAACACAATCTACTAACTATATCATCACTCCAACGAACAGGAAGGGGGCCAGAGCAAATTACAGTGCCTGACATCGTACTTGCGAGTTTTTACTTGCTCACACACCTCTTTAATATTAATTTTGGTGATCTCCGACTGGCGGAGTCGAACATCATTAGTGCCGACATGAATAATGATCTTAGAGAATTTACGATTAGCATTAGCCAGCACTTTTAAATTTACTTTGATGTCAGGCGCTCTGGCTCCCAGCAAACATGTGACTATGGTGGCTGGTGTCTCTATTTTCACGTTCCGTGTGAGCGAATCACCAATTACCAGGGCACAATCAACAGAATTCTCACTGGGTGTTTCAATGAGTGGGGCAAATCGTTTTTTTATGGTAATCGGAACGGAAGAGTGTTTTTTTTATCCGTGACTAGAGCGGTGATCTCTCACTGTCACCCATCTGCCCTGCTGCACGGGCTCTACTTCAGCGGGAACCGAATCATGTAAAGAGTTCACTATGCTAGGCGCATTCAAAAGGAGCGTGAGGAAGACTCGTGTGTGGGAATGTTGAGCGAATGAGGAGCGTGAGGAAGACTCGTGTGCGGGAATGAGGAGCGTGAGGAAGACTCGTGTGCGGGAATGAGGAGTGTGAGGAAGACTCGTGTGCGGGAATGAGGAGCGTGAGGATGAAGACTCGTGCTCGAGAATGAGGAGCATGAGGAAGACTCGTGTGCGGGAATGAGGAGTGTGAGGATGAAGACTAGTGCGCGGGAATGAGGAGCATGAGGAAGACTCGTGCGCGGGAATGAGGAGCGTGAGGAAGACTCGTGTGCGGGAATGAGGAGTGTGAGGATGAAGACTTGTGCGCGGGAATGAGGAGCATGAGGAAGACTCGTGCGCAGGAATGAGGAGCGTGAGGAAAACTCGTGCGCGGGAATGAGGAGCGTGAGGAAGACTCGTGCGCGGGAATGAGGAGCGTGAGGAAGACTTGTGTGCAGGAATGAGGAGCGTGAGGAAGACTCGTTCGCGGGAATGAGGAGCGTGGGAATGAGGAGCGTGAGGAAGACTTGTGCGCAGGAATGAGGAGCGTGAGGATGAAGACTCGTGCGCAGGAATGAGGAGCGTGAGGAAGACTCGTGCACGGGAATGAGGAGAGTGAGGAAGACTCGTGCGCGGGAATGAGGAGCGTGAGGAAGACTCGTGTGCAGGAATGAGGAGCATGAGGAAGACTCGTGCGCGGGAATGAGGAGCGTGAGGAAGACTTGTGCGCAGGAATGAGGAGCGTGAGGAAGACTCGTGCGCGGGAATGAGGAGCGTGAGGAAGACTCGTGTGCAGGAATGAGGAGCATGAGGGAGACTCGTGTGCAGGAATGAGGAGCGTGAGGAAGACTCGTGCGCGGGAATGAGGAGCGTGAGGAAGACTCGTGCGCGGGAATGAGGAGCGTGAGGAAGACTCGTGTGCAGGAATGAGAGCGTGAGGAAGACTCGTGCGCGGGAATGAGGAGCGTGAGGATGAAGACTCGTGTGCAGGAATGAGGAGCGTGAGGAAGACTCATGTGCGGGAATGAGGAACTTGAGGAAGACTTGTGCGCAGGAATGAGGAGCGTGAGGATGAAGACTCGTGTGCGGGAATGGGGAACGTGGGAATGAGGAGCGTGAGAAAGACTTGTGCGCGGGAATGAGGGGCGTGAGGAAGACTCGTGCGCAGGAATGAGGAGCGTGAGGATGAAGACTCATCCGCGGGAATGAGGAGCGTGAGGAAGACTTGTGCGCGGGAATGAGGAGCGTGAGGAAGACTTGTGCGCGGGAATGAGGAGCGTTAGGATGAAGACTCGTGTGCGGGAATGAGGAGCGTGAGGATGAAGACTCGTGTGCGGGAATGAGGAGCGTGGGAATGAGGAGCGTGAGGAAGACTCGTGCGCGGGAATGAGGAGCGTGAGGAAGACTCGTGCGCGGGAATGAGGAGCGTGAGGAAGACTCGTGTGCAGGAATGAGGAGCATGAGGAAGACTCGTGTGCAGGAATGAGGAGCGTGGGAATGAGGAGCGTGAGGAAGACTTGTGCGCAGGAATGAGGAGCGTGAGGATGAAGACTCATCCGCGGGAATGAGGAGCGTGGGAATGAGGAGCGTGAGGAAGACTCGTGCGCGGGAATGAGGAGCGTGAGGAAGACTCGTGCGCGGGAATGAGGAGCGTGAGGAAGACTCGTGTGCAGGAATGAGGAGCATGAGGAAGACTCGTGTGCAGGAATGAGGAGCGTGGGAATGAGGAGCGTGAGGAAGACTTGTGCGCGGGAATGAGGAGCGTGAGGATGAAGACTCGTGTGTGTGGGAATGAGGAGCGTGGGAATGAGGAGCGTGAGGAAGACTCGTGCGCGGGAATGAGGAGCGTGAGGAAGACTCGTTCGCGGGAATGAGGAGCGTGGGAATGAGGAGCGTGAGGAAGACTCGTGTGCAGGAATGAGGAGCGTGAGGAAGACTCGTGCGCGGGAATGAGGAGCGTGAGGAAGACTCGTGTGCAGGAATGAGGAGCGTGAGGAAGACTCGTGCGCGGGAATGAGGAGCGTGAGGAAGACTCGTGTGCAGGAATGAGGAGCGTGAGGAAGACTCGTGCACGGGAATGAGGAGCGTGAGGAAGACTCGTGTGCAGGAATGAGGAGCATGAGGAAGACTCGTGTGCAGGAATGAGGAGCGTGAGGAAGACTCGTGCACGGGAATGAGGAGCGTGAGGAAGACTCGTGTGCAGGAATGAGGAGCGTGATGAAGACTCGTGCGCAGGAATGAGGAGTGTGAGGAAGACTCGTGCGCAGGAATGAGGAGCGTGAGGATGAAGACTCGTGCGCAGGAATGAGGAGCGTGAGGATGAAGACTTGTGCGCGGGAATGAGGAGCGTGAGGATGAAGACTCGTGCGCGGGAATGAGGAGCGTGAGGATGAAGACTTGTGCGCGGGAATGAGGAGCGTGAGGATGAAGACTCGTGCGCAGGAATGAGGAGCGTGAGGATGAAGACTTGTGCGCGGGAATGAGGAGCGTGAGGATGAAGACTTGTGCGCAGGAATGAGGAGCGTGAGGATGAAGACTTGTGCGCAGGAATGAGGAGCGTGAGGATGAAGACTTGTGCGCGGGTCACCGCTGAGTTGAAGCTGCACACCACACCTGCAGAAGTGAATACACTGGTCTTTGCCAAGAGGTTATTAGTTAGTTAACCTTCACTAGTCTTCATTGGTTATAGCTGCACACATTCTGCATTTCTCTCTGATCTGGACGGATTATTGCAGTCTCGGAGTCTCTGCTAATGAGCGGAATCAGGTGTGTTTGATTAGAGGTTGAACAGGTTTAATGTGGTGTTTCATGCTCATCATCACACAATGCTCTATTGATTGGGCAAAACTTTTCAGACAGAATTTTCAATAATACTCACAAATATTCATTTTCAATCAGTTTTGATGAAAGAACCTGCAGTGGTGATATAAAGGTTCTTTCCATCCTGGTCTGTAGTTTTGAGTTTTGCATTCTTGAGGAAGCGCTGGATAATAGGCTTTATGCCGAGCGTCACGTGACCAAACCGGAAAACGGGTCTCATTGCATCCGCTTGTCAGAGAAAGTGTTAACGGCCGTAAGAACTAACTACGATATCTATGGATTTTTAAGGTAATCAGCTAACCTACTAAGTTCACGTTGTTATTGGTGTTTTATGCTATTTAAATATCTAAACGTTAGTGTGAAGAAGAAAAATAAAAAAACTTTTAAATATCAATCTGCACATGCGAGGGACATTGGTTATGCTCATTTTTGCTTGCTCCTTTTAAGTTATCTTGAGTAAAACCGCAAAAAATGTCATGAAGCACATACAAAAGACCTGAATCGGAAGCGATGTGATCTGTTTTCCGGCGTGCTCACGTGACGCTCGACATAAAGCCTATTTCTTCAGTTCAACGATACATCAGCTTTGAGTTCAATGATGGATTCCTGTTCAAGACGAGACAGAAAACAAGTCAATCAAATACATGATGCATGTTGATATAGGCTCAGTTCAGGAATCCTCTTGAGCAACTCTTCTAGATCTTCATGAAGATCATCTTCAGGTCAGGTAATATATGTTCATTATGTTATATAACATTGTAAATGTCTGCAACATGCATGAACATTCAGTCTGTTCATTAAGACAGCTTCTACACTGAGACACACTTACACTTATACTGAAGGACACTCATAATCTTAATCAGAGATGAGAGGATTGAGCCGTCTCATTGGCTGACAGCTGATGATATCATGGACTCTCAGACTCTTCAAAGTTTGGAATGACGATGATGAGAAACCTTTGAAGAGACGAGGAAGAGCAAACACGTGTTCAGATGCAGTGACCTCAGCAAGAACAGGTACTCTTCCTCCTCCTCTTCCTCCTCCTCCTCCTCCTCTGTCTCCTCCTCCTACTCCTCCCCCTCCTCCACATTTTCACACTAAATAGCTTGAAACAGTGGTATTAAAAGTTTCATAATCAACCTAATTCCACTCATACATGCTTACAAAGTCGCTGATCTGGCTTCGTACAATATTCATTATTCTGGAAGACAGAGATCGAGGTGTTTTATTGCAGACGAAGAGAAATCAGGATGAATTATTGATCAGTCGAATGAAGCTGTAATGGAAGAAAGAGACATTTGATGTATATTGTATGAAATCAGCATGAAAGTGCCTGTGGAGACACACTTACCGTAGGCCTACTGTGTGTGTGTGCGTGTGTGTGTGTGTGTGCGCGCCTCGCTGCCTGTTGTGTGTTTGTTTGCTTCGAGGTTGTAAGCTCCGCCTGAGCCTCGTATTTCTTTCTGTTTTGAGCCATCATTTATCATTTACTATCATTTCTAGTTGTTAATACTACTAAATACAGCTTACCCAACATTATTTCATTTATTATTTCATTTATTATTTCACCCACACATAAAATCAAGACAAAATGGCACAGACTAAATGGCACATATGGGCATGTGTGAATCAGGTCTCCCAGAGAAGCTATCCAAAGCTTATAAGAAGGAGCCTGGGACATAATAAAATAATACATTACGAACAAATACTTAAACTAAACACCAGTCACACAACAATAATATCATACGAAAATACACAATAAACATAAGACACACAAAAAATAGATCAAGACAATGCTTTTCTGATCAACTGCAGTCTAGGTATAGGCTACTGGAAAGGTTATAGACATAAACGTAAAAGTTCCTTTTTTAGTGTTTTCTGAAAGATGGATACAGATTTCAACACCTTCAGCCTGCCATCTAGCTCATTCCAAATCTTTGGGCCTCTACTTGTAATGCTCAAATTTGCACATTTAAGTCTTCTGGTTTTACCAGTGATCAGATGTTTGTTCCTGGTGGCATGAGCATGAAGCGGACTACTAATTGGAATGAGCTGTGATAGCCTACTGTTTGTAACATTAACTACTTGGTGCATAATGCACGCATTGTGGTATATGTTCAACTCAGTAAGCCGGAGGAGACCTAAGCGGTGAAAGAGGGGTCTTGTAGGGGTGTTGTACCAAGACCACGATATAGCTTGTATTATCTTCTTTTGTAGACTTATTAATTTATTTAAGTGACTCGGGTAGGTATTACACCAAATCACGTTACAATAACTAATGTGAGGTTCGAACAAGGTTTTGTACAGGGTAAGAAGAGCAGGTAATGTGAGATAATGCCATATTCTGAAGAACAGACCAACATATTTTGAAAGCTTCTGTGTCAAGTGATCAATGTGGCATTTAAAGTTTAGACATTTATCAATGTGGACCCCAAAGAACTTTGTAGAAGTGGTTGGTAGTATCTCCTCATCATCTACATTGAGGCAAAACTGTTTTGTAGCTGATGCCCTTATATTTGATTGAAACACTATATAGTTCGTTTTTTTAATGTTGAGGGATAATTTATTGCACTTGAACCAGATAACAATTTTTTGTAGTTCTTCATTTAAAATAATTAGTAAATCACTAGAATTTTTATGTGACAAAAACAAATTGGTGTCATCTGCAAACATCACCTTTTGAAATACTTGAGAGGAATTCACAAAGTAATTTATATATGTATTAAAAAGTAATGGACCCAATATTGAACCTTGGGGAACCCCATATTTAAGTTCTTTCATTTGAGATATATTGGTTATTAATCATCACATATTGTTTCCGACCATATAGGTAACTTTTAAACCAGACAAGTGCTACTCCTCTAACACCATAATGATGTAATTTCCCTAGAAAAATATTAAAATCAACAGTGTCAAATGCCTTGGATAGATCAAGGAAAATACCAACACCACAATCACCCTGGTCTAGAGAATCATTGATCTTTTCAATAAGATCTAAAACAGCCATAAAGGTAGAGTTCTCTTTCCTGAAACCATACTGTGGTCTTTCTAGAATATGAAGCTTATCCAAATAACGACTTAACCTAATATGTACCACTCTCTCTAATACCTTAGACAGAGATGGTAGAACGGAAATTGGATGATAATTGCCCATATTATTTTTGTCACCTGACTTGTAAATTGGAGTAATTCTGGCTATTTTTGTCATGCTTGGCACTAAACCATACAGAAGAGATAGGTTAATGCAATGTGTAAGTGGCTGTCCTAATATATCTGCAACAGCTATCAGAATTTTACTACACATTCCATCAACCCCTCCCGTTGTCACGGATTGGCCAGGTTCTTCCACCACAATCACCCAACGATCACAGTCACCTAACAAGAGACACCTGCACCCCATTAGCCACTCTGCTTCAATAGCACACACCACACACCTCTCATTGTCCGGGCTCGTTCATACGAAGCGGACTTATAGTGCTTCTCTCTACGAGTGTCACTAACCTATCTACCCTGTGTTTACTTACCAGTTCTCTGTGCCGATCCCAGTCTGTCCAGATCATCTCTGCCGTGGTGTACGAGCCGTAAGCCTTTCAGTCCAGTCAAGGGATGCGTGAGTGTGTGCCGTCAGCCTGTTAGGCTCTTCTCCACTCAGGATATCTCCATCCGACGTTCCTGCAAAGGAAATATCCATTATCCAATCACAGACTGCACTCAAGTATTATCCATATCTGAACTCTGTTACTCACCCATTTCTGCACGTTGAAGTATCCTGAAACTCTGCTGTTTGAATTAAACATTATCATCACTACCTACCTTGTTGTCCATCTGCTTCCGTAACAGTTAGCCCGGACCTAAAGACAGTAACAGCATGAGTGTTCCAGATCCCTTTCAAGAGCCGGTGGATTCGTTGAAGAGGGTTTTAATATCTTCTCCTACCATCGCGCCTCCCACCGGCACCGCCAGCGCCAGCGCCAGCGCCACCACCACCGAGCACTTCTTCGGCAACCGCAGCTTCCAGTCCCATGGCCCGACCAGCGCCCTACTCTGGCGGGGCGGAGGAGTGCAACGGATTTGTGCTTCAATGCTCTCTCATATTTACCATGCAACCCACTTTATATCCTACCGACCAGTCAAAAATAGCATTCATCACATCGTTACTCACCGGTCCAGCTCTCCAATGGGCAGAAACGATCTGGAGGCAAGCTGGTCCAGCCATTAGTTCTATACAAGCTTTCGTTTCTCACTTCAAGGAGGTGTTCGGCCAACCTGATGGAGAGATATCAGCCGGTGAGCAACTTTATCATTTATCTCAAGGAAAGATGTCGACTCGTGAATATGCCCTTCGCTTCCGCTCTCTTGCTGCAGCCAGTGGATGGAACGAGCGGTCCTTACTGACCACCTACCGGCTTGGTCTCACACCCCAACTCCGTCTACAACTGGCCGCTTTGGATGATCATATGGGGCTCGAAAAGTTCATTCAACAATCCATCAGATGCTTAGACCGTCTGCAATCTTATCAGTCCCATTCTAATGTTACTGCACTCTTCCGCCCATCTGAAACCGCCAGCCCTCCAGAACCAGAACCCATGATTATCGACTCTGGTAAACTCACCGCTGCTGAGCGACAGAGGAGACTGAACCGGGGTCTATGCCTGTATTGTGGAGCCAGTGGGCATGTTCGGTTAAACTGTCCAATTCGTCCCATACGAACATCGGTGAGTGTGTTTCATTTTGATGAAGAAAAAATGCATCCTCTCACTACTTGTGTCCAGTTAACCACCCAGACATCCTCTGTTTCAGCCCACGCTCTCATCGACTCCGGGTCAGCAGGGAATTTCATCTCGGGAACCCTCTGTCGCCAGCTCCAGCTCCGTACCGAAGCCTCGTCAAATGTTTACCAGATCCAACCCATAACCAAGTTCATCACTGCATGTCCACGTATTCACCAGAAATGTGAACCCGTTATGCTCCAAATCGGAGCACTACACAAGGAGGATATTCAGCTGCTGGTTCTGGAGGGAGCCAATGTGGACATCATCCTTGGGCGTCCGTGGCTGGTGAAACACGATCCCATCATCTCTTGGTGCTCCGGGGAAGTGATAAAGTGGGGCAAAGAGTGCTTACCAAGATGTTTTCCGGTTCTTCCACGTCCGATACTGAATCCTGTTCCAGTCTATGTCACATCAGTTGAAAGTCCTCTCGAGAAACAGTCCACGGAGATTCCTGATATCTACTCTTCTTTTCAAGACATCTTCTGCCCCAAGAGAGCTTCCCAGTTACCACCACATCGGCCATGGGACTGCGCCATTGATCTGATTCCCAATACTCCTTTGCCCAGAGGTAAGATTTACCCGTTGTCACTGCCAGAGACCAAGGCCATGGAGGAGTATATACAGGAAGCTCTCAATCAAGGATACATTCGGCATTCCACATCTCCTGCAGCATCCAGCTTCTTTTTTGTTGCCAAAAAGGATGGAGGGCGGCGGCCATGCATTGATTATCGGACTCTAAACCAAGGTACAGTCAAATTCAAATATCCCCTTCCTCTCGTCCCTGCGGCCCTCGAACAACTTCGCTCTGCTACCATCTTCACGAAGTTGGACCTCCGCAGCGCTTACAACTTGGTGAGAATACGAGAAGGGGATGAATGGAAGACCGCTTTTGTGACCCCTACTGGTCACTATGAATATCTGGTTATGCCGTTAGGTCTGGTCAACGCCCCTTCCGTGTTTCAAAACTTCATACATGAGGTCCTCCGGGAGTTTCTGCATCGCTTCGTGGTCGTCTATATAGATGACATCCTCATCTACTCACGGAGTGAAGTTGAACATCGTCACCACGTTGCGGAGGTCCTCCACACACTCAGAGATCACCACCTCTTCCTGAAGGCAGAAAAGTGTTCTTTCCATCTCCCCTCAGTACAGTTCTTAGAAAACCTCATTGACCGTCAGGGGGTTCGAATGGATGAGAAGAAGGTCACTGCAGTAACTACCTGGCCAGAACCCACCACGATCAAGGAACTTCAGAGATTTCTTGGATTCTCCAACTTTTACAGACGTTTCATACGAGGTTACAGCCTCATCACCACTCCACTCACCAACTTGCTCAAAGGTAAACCGAAAAGTCTCCTCTGGACTCCTGAAGCGGCCGCAGCCTTCCAATCCCTCAAATCTGCCTTCACACAGGCACCTCTCCTGACGCATCCAGATCCTGAACTTCCTTTCGTCGTGGAGGTAGACGCCTCGACTTCCGGAGTTGGAGCCGTCCTTTCTCAACTTCACGGGACACCTAAATTACTCCATCCATGTGCCTACTTCTCCCGGAAGCTTAACCCGGCAGAAAGAAATTACGACATCGGCAACCTTGAACTCCTGGCCATCAAACTCGCCCTGGAGGAGTGGCGACATTGGCTGGAAGGTGCCACCCATCCATTTCAAGTTATCACTGACCATAAAAACCTCCAGTACCTCCGGGATGCGAAACGACTTTGTCCCCGTCAAGCCAGATGGTCGTTATTCTTCTCAAGATTCCACTTCTCCATTACTTACCGTCCTGGTCCTAAGAATGTCCGTGCCGATGCTTTGTCTAGATTACATGATTCTACAGAAACTCCCGAGATAACCACCAACATTATACCCGAAGATATCATCATCAGTCCCATCGAATGGTCTACTCCTCCAGCCGTCGCCACTCCTAACCCACAACCTCCGCCGGGCTGCCCACCTAATCGTCAGCTCAATCCTAGGTCACAACGGGTGGATCTCATTCACACCATTCACACCTCTCTGGGCACTGAGCATCCTGGGGCCAACAACACTATCTCGCTGCTATCCGAACGCTTCTGGTGGCCAGGTTTGGCAGGGGATGTGAAGAGGTATGTACGAGGTTGTAAGGAGTGTGCAATGTCCAAAAGTCCCAGACATCTACCTGCAGGAAAGCTCCTACCCTTGCCAATTCCTAACCGTCCCTGGTCACACCTAGGAGTGGACTTCATGACTGACTTGCCTTCATCGGATGGAAACACCTGCATCTTCGTCATAGTAGATCGATTCTCTAAGTTCTGCAGGCTATTGCCCCTAAGAGGTCTTCCCACTGCCCTGGAGACTGCCGAACTTCTCTTCAATCATGTTTTTCGCTATTATGGGATCCCAGAAGACGTTGTATCGGATAGGGGACCCCAATTCATATCCCGGGTATGGAAGTCGTTTTTCAAACTCCTAGGTGTGACAGTCAGTCTCTCCTCTGGCTACCACCCCCAGACCAACGGCCAGACGGAGAGAAAGATCCAAGAAGTGGGACGGTTCCTCATGACCTTCTGTAATGGCCACCAGAACTCCTGGAACCAGTTTCTGGGCTGGGCAGAGTATGCCCAAAATTCACTGCGGCAACCCACGACCGGCCTCACACCATTCCAGTGTGTTCTTGGATTACAACCTCCCCTATTTCCCTGGGATGGTGAACCATCTGAGGTTCCTGCAGTGGATTACTGGTTCCGGGAGAGTGGGAGAGTTTGGGACGAAGCTCACCATCATCTGCAAAGGGCAGTACGCAGATCTAAGACAGTCGCTGACCGGAGGAGGATTTCGGGCCCAGTCTATGTTCCGGGAGATAAGGTCTGGCTCTCCACTCGTGATATGTGTCTGCGTCTGCCCTCCAAAAAACTTAGTCCCAGGTTTGTTGGCCCTTTTACCATCCTGGAACAGGTCAATCCCGTCACCTTCAAACTCCAGCTACCACCGCAATACAGAATTCACCCCACATTTCACATTTCTTTGCTCAAGCCCTTTCACGAACCTCTGATTCCCTCTACAGAACCTGGCCACGAAGAGGAACCTCCTCCCCCCTTGATGCTGGAAGAAGAATCCATCTACTCCGTTCGAGAAATCCTGCAGTCCAGACGTCGTGGTGGTCGATTGGAATATCTCGTCGATTGGGAAGGATACGGACCAGAAGAGAGATCATGGATCCCAAGAGTCGACATTCTAGATCCCACAATCATGGAAGAGTTCCATTCCAGCCATCCTCAATACCCTGGACCTCGTGGACGAGGAAGACCACCACGGCGCCGGAGACCTCGGCCCTCAGGAGCGGGCCCTGGGGAGGGGGGTAATGTCACGGATTGGCCAGGTTCTTCCACCACAATCACCCAACGATCACAGTCACCTGAGTTTTAACAAGAGACACCTGCACCCCATTAGCCACTCTGCTTTAATAGCACACACCACACACCTCTCATTGTCCGGGCTCGTTCATACGAAGCGGACTTATAGTGCTTCTCTCTACGAGTGTCACTAACCTATCTACCCTGTGTTTACTTACCAGTTCTCTGTGCCGATCCCAGTCTGTCCAGATCATCTCTGTCGTGGTGTACGAGCCGTAAGCCTTTCAGTCCAGTCAAGGGGTGTGTGAGTGTGTGCCGTCAGCCTGTTAGGCTCTTCTCCACTCAGGATATCTCCATCCGACATTCCTGCAAAGGAAATATCCATTATCCATTCACGGACTGCACTCAAGTATTATCCATATCTGAACTCTGTTACTCACCCATTTCTGCACGTTGAAGTATCCTGAAACTCTGCTGTTTGAATTAAACATTATCATCACTACCTACCTTGTTGTCCGTCTGCTTCCGTAACACCCGTATGAGAACTCTTCAAATCTGTAATAATTTTATGAATTTCAATTTTGTCAGTAGGTTTCATAAAGAAAGATTGCATGTAATTTCCATGGAGATAGTGTCTAAAAGAGGATTCATTAGAAGGTCTGATTTTTTTTTGCAAGATCTTCACCTAATGAAACAAAGTAATCATTAAAACTATCGGCTAATAAGGGTGAATTGTCATTTGAACATTCGGGTAACACAGCTGACTTCTGGCCCCTGTTTAGAACTTTATTCAAGACAGCCCAGGTCCTTTTGGAGTCACCTTGGGCTGCATATATATGTGCAGTATAGTAAATTTGTTTACTCTTCCTAATAATATGAGTGAGTCTATTTCTAAACTTAAAATATTTGCTTTTGTTGTCATCATTGGGATTTTTCCTGTAGAGCTTATAAAGTTTATTTTTACGTTTGATAGAGTTGAGAATCCCTTTAGTAAGCCAAGGGTGATGATCATCATTTCTGCATATGACAGTCTTCACTGAAATAGTATTGTTGATGGACTCCATTAATTTTTGAGTTAGACTGTCTGAACATCTGAGATTAACCTTACATCTCTAGCTTCCGTTATTGTTAACACAGAACGTTAACTCGCTAACGTTAGCCTGTTAACGCGCCACCCGTGCGATTTATTTATTTATTTTCTCGCGCGCGCCCGCGCCTTTGAGTTCATAAGTCCAGGTAAGTAAGAATCAGTCAACAAACACAGTGAGTAATGTCTTGTCCTGTTATTGTCACCTGTGTCACGTGTCATAGGTTTAGTATAGCCTTCTCCGATGGCAATATAGGATTTATATGTGATAAATGCAAGGAGACAGTCAGGCTGACGGAGAAGATTTCAGAACTAGAGACACGCATCCAAACTTTAATTGAGGATGGTAAGAATGCTAGATCTTTAGATAGTGTTTTAGATGCGCCTAGCATAGTGAACTCTTTACATGATTCGGTTCCGGCTGAAGTAGAGCCCGTGCAGCAGGGCAGATGGGTGACTGTGAGAGATCCCCGCTCTAGTCGCGGATCAAAGAACCACTCTTCCGTTACGATTCCCATAACAAATCGATTTTCCCCACTCAGTGAAACACCCACTGAGAATTCTGTTGATTGTGCCCTGGTAATTGGTGATTCGATCACACGGAACGTGAAAATAGAGACACCAGCCACCATAGTCACATGTTTGCCGGGAGCCAGAGCGCCTGACATCAAAGCAAATTTAAAAGTGCTGGCTAATGCCAATCGTAAATTCTCTAAGATTATTATTCATGTCGGCACTAATGATGTCCGACTCCGCCAGTCGGAGATCACCAAAATTAATATTAAAGAGGTGTGTGAACTCGCAAGTATGATGTCAGGCACTGTAATTTGCTCTGGCCCCCTTCCTGTTCGCAGGAGTGATGAGATAGTTAGCCGATTGGCCTCACTGAATCGCTGGCTGTCTGAGTGGTGTCCGCAAAATAATGTAGAATTCATAGACAATTGGAAAAGTTTTTGGGGCAAGCCTGACCTGTTGAAAAGAGATGGTATTCATCCCTCCTGGGATGGTGCTGCTCTTCTCTCTAGTAATTTGGCTCATAGTTTTAGAGCTCAAACATGACAATTGAAGGTTTGGATGTCCCAAAATGGGTGATGTTGTAAGACAAACTTTCAAATAATCAAAAGCTTGTTGACATGGTAATGTCCATTGAAATGCTTGACCTTTTTTCTTCAAGGTATTGAGAGGCTCTGCGATCCTAGAGAAGTCTGCCACAAATCGATGGTACCACCCAGCCAATCCCAGGAAGCGCTGGACCTCTTTAAGGTTACGGGGAACTGGATAAGTGCGAATTGCTTCCACCTTGCTGGGATCTGCGGTAACACCTTGTCCGTTCACTACATGACCGAGGAAGGTAAGCTCCCAAAGGCAGAACTTACATTTTTTTAGGTTCAACGTCAATCCAGCTGTTTGTAACCGCTGAAGGATGGTCTGGATGTCAAGAACATGCTGGGCCATTGATGGGGAGTAAATTATGATATCGTCGATATAAACGAAACACATGGTTCCAAGCAATCCTCTCAGAACGATCTCCATCAGCCTCTGAAAGGTTGCTGGTGCATTTTTTAGACCAAAAGGCATGACATTGAAATGATACAGCCCACCAGATGTGATGAAAGCGGTCTTTGACTTGCTCTCAGGTTCCATGGGTACCTGCCAATAACCACTATTTAGGTCCAAGGTTGAAAAAATGGAGGCACCCGAGAGTGACTCTAAAATCTCTGTGATGTTAGGCAATGGATAAGCATCACTCTCAGTGAGGGCATTGATCTTTCTGTAATCCACACAGAATCGTAGCGTTCCATCCTTTTTAGGAACTAAGACAACTGGGGAAGCCCATGCGGAATGAGAGGGTTCAATGACGCCAGCACTCAACATGTCTTGAAGCAGTTTTCTGTGACTATGGCTTGCTTTACAGGTGTGAGCCGATAGGGTCGTTGTTTAATAGGTACCTGTTGACGCATGTATAGGCGGTGTTGAAGAACATCTGTTCGTCCTGGCTGACGAGTACACACCGTTGGATGAATTTCCAGGATCTGGCGTAACTGAAGTTCTTCTTTGGGAGGCAAGATTGCTTCCGTAATCAGTTTTTCAATTAAGACTTGATCCTCTGTAAAATCAGTCTCTTGTGATGCCAATAGTAGTTGTGGTGGGGAAACAGCACTCATTAGAGAAAGGTTTTGTTGAGAACGTTCAAACTGCTTGGTTTTCCTTGGACCGGGAACTCTACTGGTAGGTATGCTTGCGTGTCCGGGTTGGAAAAAGTATTCCTCTCCAGGTGCACATTTAAAAAAATATTTCCCATCAGCAATATTAAGTTGAAGGCCACTTAAAAAAATGAAATCCAGCCCCAAAACTACTACATAGGTCAAAGACGTTGAGGTAAGGACTGCAGCCCTCAAAGGAAAACTCTGATTATGAAGCAGAATCAGTACATTGACCCAACCAAGCGGAATTTCGGCCTCACCATTGGCTAGATAGAGAGGTCCTGAGTCCCATGGATGAAGACTCTCTTGGGGAATAAGGTCCCTCCACAAACTCTCATGAATGAGAGTATAGCTGGCTCCAGTGTCTAAAATAGCCTTACCTCTCCAGGCACCAATATTAATAGGTACAACTAGTTGTTGTGGTACTGTGCATTGTGGGTTGCCAGAAACAGGTGTCATTGTTGGAATCAGGTCGGTTTTTAAAATTGAGACAGCATTATTGGAGGGTGGACCACCTGGTTTTGGACTTTGGTGCGGTCTCTTACTTTGAGAAGGCTGTGACTGTTGAAATGGCTGAGACTGATGAAATAATTGATTAGATGCATAACCAGGGCAGTTTCCTGGAGGATGATGACCCTTACACCGCCAGCACTGAACTGGAGTCTTGTCCATCTGTCGAACCACAGGTGCTCGGGGTGATACAGACTGTTGTTTGTGGTAAAAGCTGCTCTCATATTGGAGTTGCTGCTCATTGTCCTTCTCCAGTTGATGCCCTAGTTTCACCAGCTCCTCCACTGTAAGTCAAGTCAAGTCAAGTCACATTTATTTATATAGCGCTTTTCACAATACAGATTGCATCAAAGCAGCTTCACAGTGATAACATGAAAGTAGTACAACACAGTTCAATAATATTGATGAATATTAAATATCCCCAACTAAGCAAGCCAAAAGCAAGGCGACAGTGGCAAGGAACCAAAACTCCATCAGATTGGATGGAGAAAAAAACCTTGGGAGAACCCAGGCTAGTCAGGGGCCAGTTCTCCTCTGGCTAACAATCATAGGGTTTTAAAGAAGCTTTACAGTAAGTGCATATCAGAAGTATCTAGAAAAAATACATTTAGTTAATCATGTAATATTAAGGGGATAACATATCGCCGGCGTTGAGTCGTCTCTTCACAGGCGTTGGTCTTCTCATCACAGGCGTTGGGGCATCCGAAATCCCCGTGAGAGGCAGGATACAAAACTGGAGCCTACGAACGCCATTTTTCTCGGGACAAGCGTCCCGAGATAACAGCAGAAAGGCAGATGGGAAATAATTAGCATAGCTGATGTTCTTAATGATTTCCATTACACGGGAGTAGGTGTTAGAAAACCATAATCTCACAACTCTCCGCAACCCAAACTCTCCGCAACCCAACCGCAACCATACGGACCGACCCGTTTGTCTATAAGGCTGTCGAGCCCCACTGGTGCGTTAAGCAGTTTCAGTGGCAAACGGTTCCGTATGGCATAGCAGAGGACTAAAAGGTAAGCATTATGTGAATGCTTGACTAAAGAGACACGTCTTTAGTCTAGTTTTAAACTGTGTCAGCGAGTCAGAGCATCGGACCGTATCGGGAAGGCTATTCCAGAGTTTTGGAGCTAAATGCGAGAATGCCCTCCCTCCTTTCGTGGACTTCGATATCCTAGGAATGACCAGAAGCCTTGAATTTAGTGATCTTAGAGAACGCGGTGGATTGTAGGGCGAAAGAAGGTCCGTTAAGTACATAGGAGCTAAACCATTAAGGGCTTTATAGGTCAGAAGTAGTACTTTGTAATTGATACGGAACTTAATAGGTAACCAGTGTAGAGATGATAAAATTGGTGTTATATGATCATATTTTCTTGATCTAGTAAGAACTCTAGCGGCTGCATTTTGCACTAACTGTAGCTTGTTTATTGAGGATGCAGGACAACCAGCTAATAAAGCATTACAGTAATCTAGTCTCGAGGTCATGAATGCATGAACTAACTTTTCTGCATCAGAAACAGATAGCATGTTACGTAATTTAGCAATGTTTCTAAGGTGGAAAAAGGCTGTTCTTGTAACAGATGAAATATGATTTTCGAAAGACAAGTTGCGGTCTAGTATAACACCCAGGTCTTTTACTGTAGTGGAAAAAGTAACAGGACATCCTTCTATATTAAAGTCGTATTGTAAGAGGTTTTGTGTGTAGTTTTTTGGACCAATAAGTAATACCTCCGTTTTATCTGAGTTTAATAGCAGGAAATTACGCGTCATCCAGCATTTTATATCTTTGAGACATTCTGTCAATTTAGATGAGGTAATGTTTTCATCTGGTCGTGATGAAATATATAATTGAGTGTCGTCAGCATAACAGTGGAAATTAATTCCATGTTTTCTTATAATATTACCAAGTGGCAGCATATATATTGAGAATAGCAGAGGGCCTAGCACCGATCCTTGCGGTACTCCGTAGTCTACTGACGTTAACTTTGATTTTCCCCCGTGTAAAGAGACAAAATGATAACGGTCAGATAAGTACGATCTAAACCAGCTTAATGCCTGTCCCTGAACACCAGTGTAGTTTTGTAGTCGATCCAAGAGTATTTTATGATCTATAGTGTCGAACGCGGCGCTAAGATCAAGTAGGACAAGTATTGAGATACAGCCTTGATCCGAAGCTAAGAGTAGATCATTTGTAATTTTAACTAGCGCAGTTTCTGTACTATGATGCGGTCTGAATCCTGACTGGAATTTTTCATAGATATCATTTTCTTGCAAAAAAGAGCACAGTTGAGCGGATACAACTTTTTCTAGTATTTTGGACATAAATGGAAGATTTGAAATGGGTCTGTAATTAGCTAGGTTATTTGGATCTAGTTGCGGTTTCTTAATGAGAGGTTTTATTACTGCCAACTTGAATATTCTTGGAACATGACCTAAGAATAAAGACGAGTTAATAATATTGAGAAGAGGCTCTTCCACTACAGGTAACACTTCTTTCAGTAGTTTAGTGGGTATTGGATCTAATGAGCATGTTGTTGGTTTAGATGCAATAATAAGTTTATTTAGCTCTTCCTGTCCTATCGTTGTAAAGCGGTGTAGTTGTTCTAGAGGGGCCATAATTGAGGTTGAAGCATAAGAGACCATAGAGGATTGTACATTTATAATTGTGTTTCGAATGCTTTCTATTTTCTCATTGAAATAATTCATAAAATCATTACTACTAAACTGTAACGGTATATTTTGCTCTGGTGATGTCTGTTTATTTGTTAGTCTAGCCACGGTGTTAAATAACAACCTTGGATTATTTTGGTTATTTTCTATTAGTTTGCGGAGGTGCTCAGCCCTGGCTGTTTTTAGAGCCTTTTTATAACGTGACATACTGTCTTTCCACGCGATTCTAAAGACCTCTAAATTAGTTTGTTTCCATTTACGCTCTAGGTTACGAGTTTCTCTCTTGATATCATGCGTAACACTGTTGTACCAGGGTGCTTTAGTTTTCTCTTTAGCCTTTTTTAATCTAATTGGTGCAACAATATCTAATGTACTAGTGAAAATGGTGCTCAAACTGCTGGTCATTTCCTCTAGTTCATCTTCTAGTGTAAATACTCGACTGCGAAGCTGGCTAGCAAGGTAAGGTTTAAAATTTTTCAGAATCAGTTTTACAATTTCACTCTCTGTTAAAGTTGACTTCCATCTCTTGCATAAGGCTCTGTATGAAAAAGCAAAGTCTCTGATGGGTTCTTTCTCTCCTTGAGTTCTTACTCTGACCCTTTCTGCCAACTCGTCCTCATAATCTTCGGAAAGAAATGCAGAGAGAAAAGCTGCCTCAAATTCAGTCCAGGTGAATACAGAGGTACGTGCAACTTCCCACCAGTCGCGGGCGGTTCCATACAAAACCGTACGGAATGTAGCTAGAAGATCCACATCTGACAAAGGATGCAATGCCAGGAAATCTTGACATCGAGTTAAGTAGTTCAAAGGATCTGGATCATCATGTGGTTTTCCGAAAGTGGGAAAGGTAAGTCGTAGATGATCACTTTTAGCTAAAGGAACAGATGAAGGGGTGGTAGTAGTAATTGGTACAGAGCTTGGTGATGAAGGAATGACGGCTGGAGGTACTTCTTGTTGGTTAGCAGTCATCTCTTTAATCTCTTCAATCTGGGTTTGTAGTTGGTGAGACACGTTGGACTGAAATTTTTGAGTATCAATGTAGAAGGCATCCATTTGGTTTTTGTGTTGATGAAATTCTTTGTTGAACTGTTCTTGACTGTTTTTCAGACTCTGGAAAGTGGCTTTAAAGTCCTGCTGAACTTCCGCTTGAAGCTGTTGGACCAGGAACCGCACTTCGGACACAACAGAAGTCTCCACTTTAACTAATTCTTCTGAGATCATTCGCTTTGTAGCTTTAGACCATTGATCCATCTCAGTTTCCACTTTTTGTTGGTTATCAGTGATGCACTTTAGTAATTGTTGTTGATTGTCCTCCATTTTAACCACCGTTTTAGAAAGATGAGTTGAATGTTGAATAAACTGAGCTTTCACCTCCTGAGTAAGTTCTGAAACCACATTCTCCTGTTTCTTGATGAATCGCTTAAAAGTGTCCAAGTCTCCTTGAACTTGACTGGTCAGTAACTGAATTCCTCTGCCTGGTGTTTGAAGTTCACCTGGTAACTCCTGCCGTCCCACAGAAGATGAAGATTCAGGAGTTGTGCAAATCTGCATAGGATCTGATTGTGGTTCCCAGATGAGGGGTGGCATTGGAGTGCTGCCAGTCAAAGTGGAGGGTACAAATTGCACTCGTGACTCACGTTGATCAATGTGGGTAAGATTGGGAGTATATGGACATGAGGTGGTAGGGATTAACGGCGGGTTTCCACTTCCGGTACTTCCATATCAAACAAAGTTGCTGGGGATGATGGACTAGTGGTCATGTCAGTATGTAAATAAGAAAAATCAGTCAATTGTCTGTGTCTATTTTGGTGGGAGAAAAATAAGAGAAAAATAACAAACTTGGCCAAAATAACAATGTTCATAAATTCAGGCAAAACAACAAACGTATGAATTTTAAGAACAACCACTTTTAACTAACAATAAATTCAGGTCAAAAATAAGCAAACCCTTAAATTCATCAAGTAAGTTTACAAATCCAACAAGATGTACACAACCTCAACTTTTTTCCAGAGATGAAAAAAAAAATTAACTGCCAATCTTAGCTACTTCATTTCACAAATTGTTTTTGGTTTCAAAAATTCACACTTTGTATTCAGAATCACAGCAAAAAAAAAAAACCCTCAGTTTTCCAAAGTTCTCAGTTTAATTCAATTAATTTCCTCCAGGTTCAAAATTAATCAATAGTCACTTCTTGAATGACCCCTATTAATATCTGTTACAATTGATTTTAAACCTGTTTATTCAGTTAAATTCATTGAAGTTTCAGGTCAACACTTCTAAACAATTCAAGTCCCTGTTCGGGCGCCATTTCTGTAGCGATGGTGGCCCATCAATAAACACTTATTTTTACCTTTAGTTATTTGGATTTGTTCGGGCGCCAGCCAGGCATTTAATCCTGGCAGTAAATAAACTCCGGATAGCTTATTTAAAAACCACCAGCTACATATGAAGGACTTGGAATAAAAAAAAAAATCAATTCAAACCTGTAGGAAACCAATCAATTAATTTGCAAATTTATTTTAAACAGTTAGCACAAGTAACACTCAACACAGTGAAACATGACACTCGTGTTTGGACATCACAGAATAAGATACTATATGGTATACACCATGGAAACAAAACAAAAAACAAATGAAAAACAAAATAAAACAAATATCATCCACTTGAACAGGAGAGGCGAACGCTGGCGCACTCTGGCTGCCGCTGCCTATTTGTCAAATTTTTAGAATTTTTTTTTTAGAACTTTTCTTTTAGTATCTTGTTGATCAGTTTGTGCGGATTAAATTCGGATATAAGCTGAACTCATGGTGAACTTTACGCTTCCACTGTGGATTATTCTTTCAACTATGGTCTTTACCATCACAACCAAGAAAACACTGAAGTACTCACCTAATGAGTTACACCGACTGCGAACCTCGGTGCAAACAAAACTGCCGAGAAGTCTCAAATTCCATCGAGACATTCTCCTTCGGCGACCAAAATACATCCACCGTGGCTCTCGGCGAAACTACTGCACTTCCGAAAAGGAACAGGCCGGGTCTATCAATTCATTTTGGACTGCTGGGCCACCACGAGCTTGGAAGAAGAAAGGTTCTGATCGGCGTGTTAGTGTGTTAATTCCACTGGCAAAATTCGTCGAAAAATCGTGCAACACTTTACACAAGTTTGCCCTCTACAACGTCCGTTCCATCACCAACAAAGGCTCCCTGATCAATGATCTTATTATTGACCAAAACTTGGATTGTTTGGGTCTAGTTGAAACTTGGCAACAACAGAACGATTTTTTCCATTTAAATGCTGCTACTCCGCCTGGATTTGGTTATCTGTCAAAACCCCGAACTTCCGGGAAAGGGGGCGGTCTTGCGTTAATCTACCGCGAGTCTCTTAAGGTGGAAATACTTAATTTATCAGAACAGCCCTCATTTGAGATGCTGGCCGTGAAACTTCACGGCCACACGCCCACTGTCATTGGCGTGCTGTATAGGCCACCTAAGCCGTCAAAGTATTTTAATCATGAACTTTCTACTATTTTAACAACAATTAATGAAATGTCTCCCCACATCATTCTGATGGGTGATTTTAATATCCACTTCGATCACACTGAAAATTCATCCACAAGGGATTTTAAAGCAACACTGGACTGCTTTGGGATGACCCAATACGTTGGATTTTCAACTCATTCAAAGGGACATACACTTGATTTAGTTTGTTGTGCAGGCATTACTCCATCTAATATTCACTCGTCTGAATTGCCGATTTCTGATCACAAGGTTGTCCTGTTCAAAGCTACTTTGACACTTAGAAAATTAAAAGTGAATAGGATGATGTCATACCGTAACATTCGACATATAAAGAATGAAGATTTCATGGAATTAGTCTCATACCCAAGCCCCGCTGACACTTCTATGCCCTCTGACTTAGTAGGCTACTACAATGACTGCTTATCTACAGCACTTGATGCACTAGCCCCTATAAAAACTAGGTCTATTTCATTTGCCCATACTGCTCCATGGTACACACCAGAGCTACGCCAGCTCAAGGCTAAAGGGCGACGTCTTGAGAGGCTCAGCAACAAGACAGGACTTACAGTTCACAAACAAATGTACACTGAACATATTCTTCACTATAAAGACATGCTGAATACAGCTAAGAATATCTACTACGCGAATAGTATCAGTGCGGGTGAAGGGAACACAAGGAAACTTTTCTCCACAGTGAAAAGGTTACTGAAACCTCCAGATTTAAATACTACTAACCTCTCTGGTGATTACTGCTCTGCTTTTCTTGAGTTTTTTGACTCAAAGATCTCAAAAATCCATCAACAACTGGACGTGGCGAACATCACACAGGCTGCACTGCCAGCAGCATTTGTGATAAATTTAGCCCCACCTGCTGTTTTTAGTGACTTCAGTCTTCCAACTGAGGAGTCTATTTCTGAGCTCATCACTAAATCAAATTCTTCTACATGCCACCTGGACCCCATCCCCACCTCCCTTGTGAAGACCTGTTTACCTGCCTTGGCACCACTGATAACCTCCATTATCAAATCATCTTTGTCAACTGGTATAGTCCCTGCATCACTAAAAGCTGCGATAGTCAGACCCACATTGAAAAAACCAGGACTGGACTGTAATGATCTTAATAATTATCGTCCTATATCAAACCTGCCCTTCATCTCCAAAATACTCGAGAGAGCGGTTGCAATCCAACTCCAGACATACCTTCATGAAAATAATCTCCTTGAACAATTTCAATCTGGGTTTCGTTCACGTCACAGTACCGAGACAGCCATTGTCAAGATCACTAATGATCTTCTCCGTGCAGCTGATGCTGGCCTACTATCCATTCTCATTCTCCTAGACCTCAGTGCCGCCTTCGACACAATATCCCACCAACTGTTGCTTGAGCGGCTTGAAAGTATAGGAGTCTGTGGTACTGCCCTTAAGTGGTTTGAGCACTACTTGACAGCCCGGACATATTGTGTCAAAACTGAAGATCATCAGTCAAAGAGCTCAGTACTCCAACATGGAGTTCCACAGGGGTCAGTATTGGGGCCACTTTTATTTATCATCTATCTTCTTCCACTAGGCAATATTTTCAGACATCATGGCATTCACTTTCACTCATATGCAGATGACACACAGCTTTATGTATCTACCAAGCCCACTGCCACACTTCCCCTAAACACCCTCAACACCTGTATCCATGATATCCAGGCATGGATGACTACCAATTATCTCCAACTTAATAATAACAAAACAGAGCTACTGCTCATTGGCACTCCATCCACACTTTTAAAATCCAATCTTTCATCAGTTCCCATTGGGGAGGATGTCATACCAGTCTCTAAACAGGTAAAGAGCCTTGGAGTTATTTTGGACAGTACTCTTTCATTTTCCAACCACATCAATAATGTCTGTCGGACGGCTTATTATCACCTCAGAAACATCTCCAGACTGCGTCCTTCACTTTCTCAACACTCCACTGAAGTTCTTGTCAACACTCTGGTGACCTCTCGGATCGACTATTGTAATGCGATCCTGCAAGGAATCCCTAATAAATTACTCCACCGTCTCCAACTTCTTCAAAACTCAGCTGCACGCATCATTACCCGTACCAAATCTATTGATCATGTCACACCCCTGCTGATTCAACTGCACTGGCTCCCCATATCACAACGAATCAACTTTAAAGTCTTGTTAATGACATTCAAAGCTCTGCACAACCTCGCCCCATCATATATCACAGAATTACTACAGACTTACATACCCACCCGCTCACTCCGTTCATCATCAGCAGGATTACTGGCAACTCCAGACATCAGACTTTCCACAATGGGAGCTAGGGCCTTCTCCCATGCGGCACCAAAACTCTGGAATTCTCTTCCCCCTCATATTCGTGCCATAGACTCCATTTCACAGTTCAAAACCACTCTCAAAACTCATCTTTTCAAAGAAGCCTATAAACTTTAAGCACCTCACCTCTCTCTCCATCAGCATTAGTCTGTTGGATGCTTTTATACTTTTATGCTTTTATACTCTTAATTATAAATTTATTTTTCTCAATAGCTAATACTATCTTTATTCTATTTTTGTTGTAAGGTGACCTTGGGTGGTCTGAAAGGCGCCTACAAATTAAATGTATTATTATTATTATTATTATCAGATCTAGATAAGGCAGCAACAATGGCGATTCGTCAATGGCAAGCATTACTCAATTTATGAACTCACAGACAGTCACAAACCATCTTATTCACTCTTCAAAACAACATTAGGTACAGCAAAATAACTGTGATGTGATCAAACCTATCAATGAATGCAATTTGCCATTCAGGGTCGCTTTCACTCAGTTTATATGCTCTCAACCAGCCGAGAAAAAGTATGATTACTTTCGTGGGTGCGCGTGTGTGTGTGTGTGTGTGTCGACTTGCTGGTCGTGTGCATGAACTGCGAGTGCATCAAGTCCGTACCCGGTACCGTTGTCTTCGTTTGAAGTAGCAGTTAAGTAACAGGAGCTTCGTTTGCAACAAGATTCCTGGAAAACAGTTATCAGTCGATAAGGAATAATCTCAATTCACTGCACCTTTGCCGACAGCCACGATAGAGAGCCTCGCCACTGCTTCACAGCTGCACCCTCGTTCACTCCGTCACGTCATGCAAGGTAAGCATAAACCACGTCTCCTGGACACTGCACGATTCCTTCCCTCTTCTCTCCGAAGCAATTCATTCCTCGTACCGAAACACAGAACATCTCACGCTGTCTCGTGACAGTCAGCACATATCTTCGAAACAACAAGACCTCTCACATCAGTTTACTTCCGCCACTTGCGCCACCCCCCGTCGAAACCATTTCCCTCCTTAAATAGTTCGTCACAATTTATTAGCCTCTTCTAATTGGTCAACAGCAAAAAAAATAATTTGGAAAATAAAAAATAAAAAAATAATAATAATAATTAAGTGGCTACGGAATTCCGTTCTGCCACAATATTGCAACAGAAACTTTTAACTCTCTCTTTTCCAGCACTTTAGACGCAGTTGCTTCATTGCGCTTAAAGAAGATTAAAGAAAATAGTCCAACGCCGTGGTACAACGAGCACACCCAGGCCCTTAAGAGAGCAGCCAGAAAAATGGAGCGAAACTGGAAGAAAACTAAACTAGAGGTATGTCGGATTTCATGGAAAGAGAGCTCGATTGCTTGCAGAGATGCCTTAAAAGCTGCTAGATCTGCTTATTTTTCAAACCTATTAGAAGAAAATAAACATAATCCTAGGTATTTATTTGAAACAGTAGCTAAACTAACGAAAAAGAAAGCTTCAAGCTCAGAAGTGTCAAAGCAACACGACAACATGTATGTTAGACCCTATACCGACTAAGCTACTGAAAGAGATGCTTCCAGAGGTCATATATCCTCTTCTTACTATCATTAATTCGTCATTGTCTCTAGGATACGTACCAAAAACCTTTAAGCTGGCTATGATAAAATCGCTTGTTAAAAAACCGCAACTTGATCCTACAGAATTAGTCAATTACAGGCCGATCTCAAATCTGCCTTTTCTGTCAAAGATATTAGAAAAAGCAGTATCTTCACAACTGTGTTCCTTTCTAGAAAGAAATGATATCTGGAGGATTTTCAGTCAGGATTCAGACCGCACCATAGCACTGAGACAGCTCTCATTAGAGTCACAAATGATTTGCTCTTATCATCCGATCGTGGTTGTATCTCTCTATTAGTGTTTCTTGATCTTAGTGCTGCATTTGACACCATCGACCACAACATTCTTTTAAATAGACTCGAAAATTATGTTGGCATTAGTGGAGTTGCACTAGCATGGTTTAAATCATACTTAACTGACCGTTATCAGTTTGTAGCAATAAATGAAGATATGTCTTATCAATCACAAGTTCAGTATGGCGTACCACAAGGCTCAGTACTAGGACCGCTGCTGTTCACTCTGTACATGCTACCCTTGGGAGATATCATTAGGGAACATGGAATTAGTTTTGACTGTTATGCTGATGATACTCAGCTCTATATTTCTTCACGCCCCGACGAAACTTACCAATTCACAAAATAAACGGAATGCATAGCTGATATAAAAAACTGGATGACTAGTAATTTCCTACTACTAAATTCTGAAAAAACAGAGATTCTAATTATTGGACAAAAAACTTCCACACGTAATAACCTAGCAGGGCCGGCGCTCCGCACACGCACATCACGCACTGCGCGTAGGGCACCATGTGCTTGGGGGGGCACCAAAAAATCTGGGTCGTGAAAAATCATCACAATAGGCTACTAGTATAAATAACAAATAAAATATGTCTATAGCATGTTAATATACAAACGCTATACAAAAGTAATATAGGCCTAGAAACAAATTAGTCGAGAAAAAGGTGAATCTCCTGTGTCAGTCTCCCTCTGGTGCCCCCCTTCCCGACCTCCCAGTGGTCTGTTCGATTATGCCTCAATCAATGTAAAATTTGGCAGACACCGACCTCAGACATGGCCTCGAAAAGGCACCAAGAGTCGGGGGTGGAAAAAAGGAAAAAGAAGAGACAGCGGGATGATACTCGCGCGTCGCTTGCAGGTAGACAATGTTTTGAATAAAAATGTTAGTTTTGTAGCGCGGGCGCCCTTGCGTCGTGATTGCATGTCCAGGGGGCGTCGCTAGTAGTGCAAATGATCCGAGGCTTTTTTAGCCCTGCATGTTTTATTTTAAAATAATCTTTTATTTTAACGGGGGTCCGGGGGTTTCTCGAATTTTGAAACTTGGGCTGTTTAAGATGCAGTTAGTTTGTTTGAGAAGAAGAGGAAGACCGCGTAGATACGTTTTTTCGTTGTTGTTCTATGCGGATAATTTTCAAGAGGTTCATAGGCCAAGGCCCAAGGGCGACATCTGTTGGTGAAACTGCAATTAGAAAAAAAAAAAAAAACACACAATCTCAGCGTTTGTATATTTTCATATTCACAGAGTTGTCAAATTATTAGGGCTGGGAAAAGATTAATCGCATCCAAAATAAAAGTTTGTGTCTACATGATATATGTGTGTGTACTGGGTATAATTATTTTATATATATAAATACACACACATATGCATGTATATATTTAAGAAATATTTGCATGTATATACTGTATATAATTATATATAATTTGTATTATATATAAATATTTTATATATACATAACAAATATTTCTTAAATACATACATGCAAATGTGTATTTATATATATACAAAATAATTATGCACAGTACACACACATATATCATTCTTGTTCCAAATCTGTGTTTTTAGTAATTGTGGTGGTTTTTGGTATTTATCATTTTAACCTTTATATTACTTATTTCTTTTCATATTTGGTGCCATTGTTAATGTAAAATGATTTATTTGCAGCAGTTGTTTTGGAAGTAAAGAGAACCTAACTAAGAAATTCTGAAAGCTTGTTATTCCTTGGGTGGGTGAATGGGGGGGCACCACCAAGCATTTGTGCTTAGGGCACCCAAATGGCTAGCGCCGGCCCTGTAACCTAGAATACTGTCTAACACTTGATGGCTGCTCTGTTAAGTCTTCGTCGTCGGTTAGGAACCTGGGTGTGTGTGTGTGTGTGTGTGAGTGTGCTCTTTGATACCAATCTCTCATTTGAAAGACACGTGTCTAGTATCTGTAAAAACGCATTTTTCCATCTTAAAAACATATCTAAATTACGCCATATGCTCTCACTAACAAATGCAGAACAATTAGTTCATGCGTTCATGACATCAAGGCTAGATTATTGTAATGCTCTACTGGGTGGTTGCCCTGCACGCTTGAAGGCACACCGCGGAACTTTTGGCCACTAGTGGCGCTCGACCTGTAACTTTCACGTCTAGCGTCCCTAGAGGCCACAAGCTCCGCAGCACTGTCGCAAAAGTCAACAAACAGTCAACCGGTCCGCCCATAGACAGTGGGTCAGCCTCCCGTGTCTTTAGTTTGTGTGTGCTTGCAGTGTTTGAGGCGGGCAGCCTGGCCGCGCTCGATTCCCTTATAGCAGTCTGCTGAGAGAGAGCGAGCGGGGCGAGCCCCGTGGGGGTTAGTGCTAACATGTCTGTGAGTGAATGTGGGCGCGGGACGGCGGGCACATTTAGCACTACTGCACTAAAAACACCGTCGGCCTGAGCTGACTGTAACTTATGTGTGTTGGTTTCGTTTTACAGAAACCGTGGGACATGTTGTGTGTAGTGTTTGTGGGCACTGAGTCGTGGGCACGTTCACTACATTTAATGTACATTTCACATGAGTCGACTTTATTTGTGCGAGCCCTGCACTGTGGCGGGCTGTGTTTGTGTGTAGAAATGAACAATGGGCTGTGGGCATTTTATTACACTCATAACAGCATCGGCTGTGGCCGGAATACCAGAAACTACTACACTACTTATATGATTGATCTGGGTCACCTTGGAAACGGCATTTGTGTGCAGGCAAGCGTTAGCATCGGTCGGGCACCCCTCCTCCTCCTCCTGTAGCTCACGCCAGCGAGCGAACGCTGGACCAATGGTGATCCTCGTCCTGGCTTTTCATTTGTCACTATGCCTTTTTCATTTTTTTTAGTGTCCTCTGACAAAACCTTTGCCTTCTTCCTTGTAGCTGTTGGTTCGGCCATGACGAAAACATACAGACGGCAATCAAACGCGAGTTGAGCACTCACGTCAGAATCTGAGGAAGTTGGGGTGGTTTCCTACCCGAAACCCGAAGTTACATAGTGCTAGTAAAAGCGATACAGACACCTTCAGGCTACGGCAGACGTGTCATTCAACCTATTGTAAGTCGATGTACCATCTCAATGGGTTTTGGTAATATATTATAAAGGTTGAAAAGTTCCACAGTGTGCCTTTAATAAACAAACTCCAGCTGGTCCAAAACGCAGCCGCTCGAGTTCTTACCAGAACCAGGAAGTATGACCATATTAGCCCGGTTCTGTCAACACTGCATTGGCTGCCTATTAAACTGCCTATCCGATGCTCTGACTCGCTGACACAGTTTAAAAGACGTGTCTCTTTAGTCAAGCATTCACATAATGCTTACCTTTTAGTCCTCTGCTATGCCATACGGAACCGTTTGCCACTGAAACTGCTTAACGCACCAGTGGGGCTCGACAGCCTTATAGACAAACGGGTCGGTCCGTATGGTTGCGGTTGGGTTGCGGAGAGTTTGGGTTGCGGAGAGTTGTGAGATTATGGTTTTCTAACACCTACTCCCGTGTAATGGAAATCATTATGAACATCAGCTATGCTAATTATTTCCCATCTGCCTTTCTGCTGTTATCTCGGGACGCTTGTCCCGAGAAAAATGGCGTTCGTAGGCTCCAGTTTTGTATCCTGCCTCTCACGGGGATTTCGGATGCCCCAACGCCTGTGAAGAGACGACTCAACGCCTGTGAAGAGACGACTCAACGCCGGCGATATGTTATCCCCTTAATATTACATGATTAACTAAATGTATTTTTTCTAGATACTTCTGATATGCACTTACTGTAAAGCTTCTTTAAAACCCTATGATTGTTAGCCAGAGGAGAACTGGCCCCTGACTAGCCTGGGTTCTCCCAAGGTTTTTTTCTCCATCCAATCTGATGGAGTTTTGGTTCCTTGCCACTGTCGCCTTGCTTTTGGCTTGCTTAGTTGGGGATATTTAATATTCAACAATATTATTGAACTGTGTTGTACTACTTTCATGTTATCACTGTGAAGCTGCTTTGATGCAATCTGTATTGTGAAAAGCGCTATATAAATAAATGTGACTTGACTTGACTTAAACATCGTATTCATTTTAAAATATTGTTGATTACCTACAAAGCACTAAATGGTTTAGCTCCCAGTACTTGAGCAAGCTCTTAATGCATTATAGTCCTTCACGTCTATTGCGATCTCTAAACTCGGGCCAGTTGATAATACCTAGAATATCTAAATCGACTGCAGGCGGGAGATCCTTTTCCTATTTAGCACCAAAACTTTGGAACAGTCTTCCTACCATTGTCCGGGAAGC